>CM051240.1:214733175-215160871 GCA_027917425.1 Gastrophryne carolinensis
CTAAGGCCCTTATTTAACAAGGGATAGCGACAGGTAGCGCCTGGTGAGCGACCGGTAACGACGGGCACCGCCACGAGAACGCCGGCTCCCCACCACAATCACACATTTATCAAGCCGATTCTGCTTAGCGACTGAGATAGCGCCATATAGCAACTCATTCATCATTATTCCAGCCTCAGCCCACAGCGCCAGCGTCCGACCTTGAACAGCGACAGGTATCACCTCTCGCTGCCTGGCGCTCTCCAATGCATTTCAATGGAACAATCTTTAAATATTCATATTAATTCATAATAATGTTTTTTTTTTTTTTTTTTTTTTTAAATGTGAAAAATTCTGTGACCACTTCTGCCAATGTTAGATATTTTTTTAAGGTAAAAAAACAAAAAACAAAACTTTGTGCAGAATTGATATTACAGGTCTGATATTAATGTATTCATATTACAAAATGTAATTAAAAACTTTTTTTTTTTTTGGTTTCCAAAAATATGGTTGTTTGGGGGTTAAAGAACTACTTTTAACACATCGCCGCCAGCGCTCTGGGGTTTAAACAAGCATTTCACAGCGCGAGAATTTTTGGAGCGTGATTTTTTGATGAATGTGGTGGGAGCCGGTCGCTCTGACCAGTCGCTATCATGCGCACCCATACATCGCGGAACCTGTCAAATAGCGACTCGTCACCCCGTATTCAACATTACTGCACACCGACTCAGTCGCTATCAACAACCGAATAATGGCCAAGCACAGCGACTACTAGCGGGCGCTGTGAAAATACTGCTACAGTCGCTCAACTGTCGCTACCTGCCGCTATTAATGAATCGGCCTCTAACTAAATCAGTAATCATCACCAAGTGACGACAAGGAAATCTTTTTGGCAGGAAATATAGAGACAGTGGTACAGGTGGTAAATAAATACTGTATAACACAGTTATAATGGTATCACAATTCCGTGTTAGTTCCAATGGGCAAACATTTATTTTAAATAGTTCCAAAATAGTTTCCACAAGTAGCAAAGGCAACAAAAAAAAAACAAGGCAATGACAGAGCTATCTAGGATGCCTTACCCAGTACCATCTATGGGTTTTTCTTACTAGCTATCTATACATTTTATATTGAAATGTATCTATCCACCTACATGTCGATTTATCTAAATGTATTTTTATCTATGTATCTATATCCCCGTCTTGTGTTCAGTGCGTAATGTTTGTACTTCTGTCGCATCTCATGTCTGTAATTATTACCTTGTACTATACAATAGTCACTCTTGATTATCTATCTAACTGACCATAGGCAGCAAGCCTTTGTCTGCTGTTTAATGAGTTTTGTAATTAAACAGCGATCCTGACATTGAACTTCTCCAGTCCTTATACACTAATTTAAACCCCTCCAGCACCCTCACATTAGGTAAGCTGCTGTGCCGCCTGCCTGTTTTCTCTGACCCTCATAGAGAAATCTTTCCTGTGTTTACATAGCAGCAGCCGTCTTAGTAGCACGTTACTGCATTTTTAGCCCCATAAGACGCATTTTCCCCAAATAGTTCGGGGGGGGGGGGGGGGGGAGTATACTCACATGTCCCGATGCCCCTGTCCTGCTGCCTGGTTGCCACAGCCACCAGGGGGCCAGAGGATCAATTAGCGGGGGAATACCACACTGCCTTTGCGGGTGGAATGGGGGGGATGTCACACTGCCTATGGGGAAAGGGATGGGGGAAATGTGGGAATGCATATGAGGAATAGGAGGGGGGGGGGGAGAATGTCACACTGCCTATGGGGAAAGGGATGGGGGAAATGTGGGAATGCATATGAATAATAGGAGGGGGGGGGGGAATGTCACACTGCCTATGGGGAAAGGGATGGGGGAAATGTGGGAATGCATATGAGGAATAGGGAGGGGGGGGGGGAATGTCACACTGCCTATGGGGAAAGGGATGGGGGAAATGTGGGGAATGCATATGAGGAATAGGAGGGGGGGGGGGAATGTCACACTGCCTATGGGGAAAGGGATGGGGGAAATGTGGGAATGCATATGAATAATAGGAGGGGGGGGGGGGGGAATGTCACACTGCCTATGGGGAAAGGGATGGGGGAAATGTGGGAATGCATATGAGGAATAGGGAGGGGGGGGGGGGAATGTCACACTGCCTATGGGGAAAGGGATGGGGGAAATGTGGGAATGCATATGAGGAATAGGAGGGAGGGGGGGGGGGGGAGAATGCCACACTGCCTATGGGGAAAGGGATGGGGGAAATGTGGAAATGCATATGAGGAATAGGAGGGGGGGGGAGAATGCCACACTGCCTATGGGGAAAGGGATGGGGGAAATGTGGGAATGCATATGAGGAATAGGAGGGAGGGGGGGGGGGGAGAATGCCACACTGCCTATGGGGAAAGGGATGGGGGAAATGTGGAAATGCATATGAGGAATAGGAGGGGGGGGGGAGAATGCCACACTGCCTATGGGGAAAGGGATGGGGGAAATGTGGGGAATGCATATGAGGAATAGGAGGGGGGGGGGGAATGTCACACTGCCTATGGGGAAAGGGATGGGGGAAATGTGGGAATGCATATGAATAATAGGAGGGGGGGGGGGGAATGTCACACTGCCTATGGGGAAAGGGATGGGGGAAATGTGGAAATGCATATGAGGAATAGGAGGGGGGGGGGGGATGTCACACTGCCTATGGGGAAAGGGATGGGGGAAATGTGGGAATGCATATGAATAATAGGAGGGGGGGGGGAATGTCACACTGCCTATGGGGAAAGGGATGGGGGAAATGTGGGAATGCATATGAGGAATAGGAGGGGGGGGGGGGAATGTCACACTGCCTATGGGGAAAGGGATGGGGGAAATGTGGGAATGCATATGAGGAATAGGAGGGAGGGGGGGGGAGAATGCCACACTGCCTATGGGGAAAGGGATGGGGGAAATGTGGAAATGCATATGAGGAATAGGAGGGGGGGGGGAGAATGCCACACTGCCCTATGGGGAAAGGGGATGGGGGAAATGTGGGAATGCATATGAGGAATAGGAGGGGGGGGGGAATGTCACACTGCCTATGGGGAAAGGGATGGGGGAAATGTGGGAATGCATATGAATAATAGGAGGGGGGGGGGGGGAATGTCACACTGCCTATGGGGAAAGGGATGGGAGAAATGTGGGAATGCATATGAATAATAGGGGGGGGGGGGGGGATGTCACACTGCCTATGGGGAAAGGGATGGGAGAAATGTGGGAATGCATATGAATAATAGGAGGGGGGGGAAATGTCACACTGCCTATGGGGAAAGGGATGGGGGAAATGTGGGAATGCATATGAATAATAGGAGGGGGGGGGGGGATGTCACACTGCCTATCCTAGGGGAATTCCACACCTTGCCTATTTGGTTCTTGAGGCAGACATTTGGTTCAGAATTTTTTTTTCTTATTTTCCTGCGTCTTATAGTAAGGTGCGTCTTATATGGCGACAACAACATTTCTTTTTTTTGCCGCTAAACAATAAGGCTACCAGCCACTGAAAATCAGAGGGTGCATCTTAGTTTAGTTACCTAAAATGAATTGTTATGGAGTGGTTATCTATACATTGTGAAAACATTTTACAAAAATAGCTGCCGGGTATTGAGGAAAGCTGCATTTATGATGCAGGGTCCACTTTAATAAATCATTTTTGTTTTGTGACTGGCAATCTTTTGTTGTGATTTTTGCATGGTTTTTTATCAAGAAAAACGACAGATTTTCCTTTGCTCGTTTTTACACATACAATTTCTCTCATGCGGGAAAATTTCTTGCATGAAAATGTAAACTCGTGTCATTCAGGTAGTGTTATTTTGGGGAGCTACAGACTTTCTTGTGCAGACTTTTGACCCCTGTCAAGAGCAGGAGTAAAAAGTCTGCTTTACTAAGGCCCTTATTTAACAAGGGATAGCGCCAGGTAGCGAATGGTAATGACGCTCACCGCCCACGAGAACGCCGGCTCCCCTCCGCAATCACACATTTATCAAGCCGATCCTGCTTAGCGACTGACAGAGCGCCAGATAGCGAATCATTCATCATTATTCCAGCCTCAGCCCACAGCGCCAGCGAGTGACCTTGAACAGCGACAGGTGTGACCTCTTGCTACCTGGCGCTCTCCAATGCATTTCAATGGAGCAATCTTTAAATATTCTTAATTAATTGCTATTAATGTTTTTTTTTTTTTTTTTTTTTTTAATGTCAAAAATTCTGTGACCACTTCTGCAATGTTGGATATTTTTTTTAAGGTAAAAAATAAATAAATAAAAATTTGTGCAGAATTGATATTACAGGTCTGATATTAATGTATTCATATTACAAAATCTTTTGAAAAACATGTTTTTTTTTTTACAAAAAATATGGTTGTTTGGGGGTTAAAAAACGACTTTTAACCCATCGCCGCCAGCGCTCTGGGGTTTAAACAAGCATTTCACAGCGCCAGAATGATTTGTTGAGATTTGTTAATGAATATGCTGGGAGCCGGTCGCTATGGCCAGTCGCTATCATGCGCTCCCATACAGCGCGGAACCTGTCAAACAGCGACTCCTAACCCCGTATTCAACATTACCGCACACCGACTAAGTCGCTGTCAACAGCCGAACAACGGCCAAGAACAGCGAATACTAGCGGGCGCTGTGAAAATAACGCTACTGTCGCTCATCTGTCGCTACCTGGCGCTATTAATGAATCGGCCTCTAAGCTCCAAATGCCGGCTTGTTTTTTCCAATGAAAATGACATGCGTTTTTTTCCTTTTTTATATTAATAAATTGAAAACAAATGTGTGCTTCCCATCTCAGAGTTAACCAGCACCAACATCAGGCACAGGGGTTGGTAACCCAGGGCTCAGCGGCCAAAAGGCATCTGTTAATCCTCCAGTTGTGATGGGGTCACCCCTGCAATTTAACCGGCAGGGCCAGGGGCTGGACAGTCAGCCCCTGATCCCTGATGCCCCTCTGCAAGGGGGGGGGGCACACATTTTTTATTTCACAAATAAAATACAAAACACTTCTGCATGTAATTTTCATTGAAAAAAAGCCACTGTTATGTGAGGCTAGAAATACTCTAAAGGAGAGGATGATTCTCTCATGGCTTTCTCTTACTCTCCGATGCGCGAGGTTGTTTTGCATGTGTTCACTGAATCAAGCAAGAGATTACCCGCTTGAGGAGTTTTTTTACCGTATATACTCGAGTATAGGCCGACCCGAATATAAGCCGAGGCACCTCATTTTACCACAAAAAAATGGAACAAGTTATTGACTCGAGTATAAGCCGAGGCGGCTTTTTTCAATTGGAATTGGAGTTGACACACAGAAAGAGAGAGACACACACACAGAAAGGGACACACACACACACACACACACACACACACACACACGGACACACACACACACACACACACAGGGACACACACACACACACACACACACAGAAAGAGACACACACACACACAGGGACACACACACAGAAAGACAGGGACACACACACACACACACAGGGACACACACACACACACAGGGACACACACACAGAAAGAGAGGCACACACACACAGGGACACACACACACAGGGACACACACACACAGGGACACACACACACAGGGACACACACACACAGGGACACACACACAGAAAGAGAGGCACACACACACACAGGGACACACACACACAGGGACACACACACACACAGGGACACACACACAGAAAGACACACACACACACACAGGGACACACACAGGGACACACACACAGAAAGAGACACACACACAGGGACACACACACACACACAGGGACACACACACAGAGAGGCACACACACACAGGGACACACACACACACAGAAAGAGAGACACACACACACACAGGGACACACACACAGAAAGAGAGACACACACACACACAGGGACACACACACACACACACAGGGACACACACACAGGGACACACACACACACACACAGGGACACACACACAGAAAGAGACACACACACACACACACACCATACCACCCAAGTGTCCCTGATTTGGAGGGACTGTCCCTCTTTGAAGCTCATGCCCCCATGTCCCTCTTTGTTCTCCTTTGTCCCTCTTTGAGGTGTAACATGCAGATCTGCATTAATAAATGATTCATTCCCCTATTCAAAGTGTTTCTATTGTTGTAAGTATTACACCCTATCTCCTATACATTCCTTAGTGAGGAATGTTCCCTCAGTTAAAAATTGTCCCTCTTTCCCACCCTGAAATGTTGGAAGGTATGCACACACTGTGGGTACCTGCTGCTGCTGCCGCCGCCGCCGCTCTCAGACGCGCAGGTGTCAGGGTTTGGCCGAGGTTACCCTCCTCCCCTCCTCCGTTCCTCCGCAGCCGCCAGCCGCCGCCGCCGTTCTCACACACACACCAGCACTTCCTGGCTGTTGCGCGCTCGTCGTCGGTGGGCGTGCCCCATATGGCAGGCGTCCAATGAAGACATTGGACGCCGCCCATTGACGACCAGCGCACAGCAGCCTGAAGTGCCGGTCAGTGTGTGAATGTGTGTGCGTGTTTGTGTGAATGAGAGCGGCGGCGGCGGCAGCAGCGGGTACAGCAGGGCAGGCCGCCCCTGGACTCGAGTATAAGCCAAGGCGGCTTTTTTCAGCCCAAAAAGTGGGCTGAAAAACTCGGCTTATACTCGGGTATATACGGTACTCACTTTATTTGTAAGTAAACACTTTTTCTCATGAGTTTTTACCTCGGGGCAATTCAGCATCATATTTAGTTGTGCAAATGTTTAAAATAATTGCACAGCTAAATATGATGCTGAATTGTACCGAAGAAACAATCATGAGAAAAAAAGTACTCATGGTGCTGAGTTAACACTATAGTGAATTCCAGTATCAATGTATATACACCTCTGTCATATCCGACTTGTATTATAAGTATATTATTATTATTTGTTTGCCCTATTATTTTTACCTTGTACATCACTGCAGAGGATGATGGCGCTGTATAAACCCAAATAAACTATAACGTGTATTAGATTGTCAGGTGTTTTTTCTCACGTATGTACTTAAAAAATGGGGAGACTTACTGTGCAGACCGCGGTCAGATGTGTGACATCACTCTTGCAGTAAACTGTAACATGGGAAACAAATACTGGTTACTCATTGTCATATCAACGTTTTTTTTTAAATTGATATTAATCAATTCTAATTTTTTAATAGATGGACAAATCTAACTATACACTGACAGTCATTATAATAGGTACCCAACAGATCACTAAAAATAAACAGGCACATAGTGCTACACAGGGCTGAAGTTACAGTATAGGGGATGCAGAGGTCGCTACCACCTCAGGTCTACTGTTATTATAATCTTTGTTTATTTATAAAGCACCATCATATTCCGTGGCAATGTTGTTGCTCCTTCACCTTTTTTGATCAGATTTGTGCTTATATGGCGTTGTGTACAGAATGGAAGCATCATTTGTCTCTGATTCAACCTTTACGAGCAGGCTGATTCATCACTAACGCCAGGTAGCGACAGATGAGCGTCTGTAGCAGGCATTTCAGAGCGCCCGCTAGTAGTCGCTGTGCTCGGCCGTGGGTCACTAGTTCATAGTGACTCAGGCCCTTATTTATGAAGGAGTAGCGACAGGTAGCGACTGGTGAGCGGCCGGTAATGACGGGCACCGCCACGAGAACGCCGGCTCCCCACCACAATCACACATTTATCAAGCCAATCCTGCTTAGCGACTGAGATAGCGCCATATAGCCACTCATTCATCATTATTCCAGCCTCAGCCCACAGCGCCAGCGTCCGACCTTGAACAGCGACAGGTATGACTTCTCGCTACCTGGCGCTCTCCAATGCATTTCAATGGAACAATCTTTAAATATTAATAATTAATTGTTATTAATGAAAATTAAAAATTAAAAATTCTGTGACCACTTCGGCAATGTTAGATAATTTTTTTAAGGTAAAAAAAAAAAATTGTGCAGAATTGATATTACAGGTCTGATATTATTGTATTCATATTACTAAATTCTTTTAAAATTTTTTTTTTTTTTGGTTTCCAAAAATATGGTGGTTTGGGGGTTAAAAAACTACTTTTAACACATCGCCGCCAGCGCTCTGGGGTTTAAACATGCATTTCACAGCGCGAGAATTTTTTGAGCGTGATTTTTTGATGAATATGGTGGGAGCCGGTCGCTCTGACCAGTCGCTATCATGCGCACCCATACAGCGCGGAACCTGTCAAATAGCGACTCGTCACCCCGTATTCAACATTACTGCACACCGACTCAGTCGCTATCAACAACCGAACAACGGCCAAGCACAGCGACTACTAGCGGGCGCTGTGAAAATACTGCTACAGTCGCTCAACTGTCGCTACCTGCCGCTATTAATGAATCGGCCTCCCCGTCGCTGTGCAGCAATGATGAATACATTGTGGGGAGTCGCTATATGACCAGTACAGCGCTGTATGGGAGCGCATGTTAGTGACTGGTCAGTGCGACCAACTCACACCATATTCATAAAAAAACAGCCTCACACACCTCCGGCGCTCAAAAATGCTTCGCTGTAGCCCAGAGCGCCGGAGGCTGTGTTATTAAAGGCTGTTTTTTAACATGTATCCAGCAGTAACAAAGCGAAAACATATGGAATTACATTGTAATAACATTGTAACATAAACACATTAATGCCACACATGTAATGTCAATTCTGCATAAATATATAAAAACTGAAAAATAATATCAAAAAGGGCATTTTCTAAGCCAGGAGAGGTACCAAGATTATTTGAGAATAAAAAAAAAAAAAAAAAAAATTAAATGAAAACCCCCCTGTTTAAAGAGAAATAAAAGAACGTCCATTGAAATGTATGGGAAAGCGACAGGTAGCGAGAGGTAATACCTGGCGCTCTACAAGGCTCAACGCCAGTGCTGTACGCTGAGGCTGGGATAATGATGAATTGGACGCTACATGGCGTTATCCCAGTCGCTCAAAATATTCTGCTTGATAAATGTGTAATTGCGTGCTGTGTCCGGCGTTCACCTGCCGCTACCTGTCATTTACAAGGCACTACCTGGCGCTATCCCTTCATGAATAAGCCCCTAAGATAATTGTATTCAAATCAGTTAAAACAACAAGGAAAAGGTTATACTGTGCTGATTGGATGAGAGCCTGCGCATGTGCCATGAGACCCCTGGGAAGGTGAGTTTGGAAGGCAAACAGCAGGGATTTCCACCATGGGGCATCCCAAATCCAACAAGGACCAATCACCAGGATAGTGAAAATCCTGGTGATTGGTCCGCTTTAAAGTGGACCAAAACGCAGGATTTTGACTGTCCCCCAGGGCACCATGATCTGTGAAACCCCCCAGGACGCCGAGACCAGCTCACCTTTTCCCGGTCCCACGGCGCATCTAAGAGCAGCGTCTCTGAGAGCCCTGGCGACTGCATCCTCTGCTTCCCTCTAACAGAGAGCATGCCCGCACCAGCCTTTCACACATGCCTGGCACGGGCACGCGCCCTGCTGGAGGGATAGCGGGATCAAGCCGCTGCTCTTAGACGTGGGAACAGGAGGGAGGTAAGTGAATGAGGCGACCTGGGGGTTCACACAGCAGGGCATCCCGATTTTGGATGCCCTGGGGGGGGGGATCGATCGGCATGGATTATGAGCAATATATGCAGGGCTCTCAATCAGGGACAACCTTAGTCAAAATGTTACCCTGTGCAAGACTTCCTAATGATGTCCTGTATATACACAATGATAGAGACAGATGATGGGAATGCAGAGAACAATGAAGGGAAGAGAAATGGTGAGAACGTGAAGGAGTGAGATGAAGGGAAAGGAAAGGAAACCAGTGGTGAGAATTATGAAAACAGATAGAAAGGTGAAATATGTAAAAGTTAGAGGGAACCCAGCATAATGGTAGGCAAAGGGGGGAAGCGGAGATGATAACAAGAAATAGCGAGGATGAAAAAGGGGAGATAAGGAAAAAGCCAGAAGAGAGTGAAATGTGAAAAATCCAGCTGAGAGCTTTCTCTGGCCTGAATGGAGCTTCTCCCTAAAGATGACACCCAGTATGGCTGCACATCTTGCACAACCCTACAGGCCGGCCATGCTCTCAAAGGACTGAGGGGTCAGTCTGAAGGATGCTACTACAAAGCTGTAAAAAGCTCTTTGTTCCACCAATTCTGCTGCAATTGTTTCCAGGGACCTGCGGCTCCTTCTATAAGTCTTCTTTCCCCCCCCTTTGTTGACATTCACTTCATTTGCAGCAGAACAAAATAAAAGGTAATTGCCAGCAGGGATAAATCATTCCATGGCAGGAGCTCAAATAAAATCCCCCGTGTAGCTTAGCCTTGATGATAATAGACCTGGCACCCTTCTTGCTGTGAAGGAGTTAAACTAATCAAATTGTCCCCATAGCATATTTTATGTGTGTAAAACAACAACACGGGCGCGCCATTAACTTCCCGGCTTCAGACACAGCACAGATGATGGAGGGATAGCTGCTTCCAGGGAATGCGGGGCTGCCAGGGCCTGGCATTGTCTCTCCGGCTGATTACCATGACACAGGAAAAGTGACAATCAGGAAATGGTCTCTTTCAATCAGCACAAGTGCGCTGCTTAACGTTACACAAGCTGGGCCCTATTCCTTAAAGCATACCTACAATAAAAAATGTCTTGAAAAATACTCTTGGCTTGATGGGCTTCAGCGAGGGGGCAGCAGTTGGCTGGGCAGAACTGAGGGGAGAGGGATGGATAGATAGATGGATAGGAGGGATGAGCTGGGAGGATGGGGCGAGCGATTCATGGTTGGGAGGTGCTGGGAGGAGCAGGAGGGAGGCGGTATTTGGAATTTTGAAAAGAGAGAGAAAGAGAGAAGGAATTAGGGAAAAAAGGAGAAGCTGAAAAAAAGTAAAATGGAAGGGAGGTGACAATTTAAAGTGGACCAACACCCAGGATTTTGACTATCCTGGGTCTTGGTCCACTTCGGTGGGGCACCCCCGATCGGGGTGCCCCGCTGTGTGAAACCCCCCTGAACCCCCCGAAAAACTCACCTCTCCCCGCTCCCAGCGCAGACGGACAAGCCTTTTGACAGCCGCGGACAAGCGGCTCCTCCGCCGCCTCCCGCGCGTCACTCTTGACGCGCGCGCCGGCCGTCTGTGAATGGCCGGCGTGGGTGCACGCACGTCTAGACGGGCGCGAGGGGGGAAGACAAGGTAAGGGGATTTGGGGTGTTTGGGGGGGTTTCACCCCGCGGGACATCCCGATCTCGGATGTCCCGCGGGGAGGGAGGTGATCGGCCCGGGAATCTTATAGATGACGAGGGTGATGGTCCACTTTAAGGAGATGGACGGAATTAGAGAAAGGGAGATGGAGAAAAAGTGTAAGAAGAAGGAGAAAATGGAGTATGAAAAAGAGACAGAAGAAAGGATTGTGGAAAGACGAGGATACAGGCAAGGTGAAAAAAGAGGCAAATAAAAGAAGGCTGACACGAGAAAGAGATAGATATGTGAAAGAAGGAGGAGGCTTGAAAAAGAAAAGAAGAAGCAAATATAGAAAGGAGAATGAGGAGGGAATGTGGAAATTAGATTATAAAAGAGGGGAAGAAGACTGAGAGAAAGATAGTCAATCACAGATAAAAAAAGACTTCCCCAGGCCCAGAGCTGCACTCTAGGACATAGACTGGAAGCATCTGTTCAGGAATAAAGATACAGGTGCCAAATGGGAGTGCTTTAAATCAATTGTGAGTATCAACCCTGCAAAATGTATTCCTATGAGTAACAAATATAAGCGGCTAAAATTAAACCCCTCATGGCTGACATGGCGGTTAAAAGGGCAAAAACAAGAAAAAGGCATTTAAACATTACAAGGCTGAACTCTTGAAAAGTATAAATTAGTAAATAAAGCATGTAAGAAAGAAATAAGGTTGGCGAAAGCACAAAATGCAACCCTAAACATTTTTTTTAAATATATAAACTAAATCAGAACAGATAGGTGCCCTAATTGATGATAATGGGGAAATGGTAACTGGGGATAAAGAGAAGGTGGAACTGTTGAATGGATTCTTAAGCTCTGTCAGCCAATACAAAAAATATGGGGGAAACACTATTTCAGGTAAAATCCTCTCTAAAGGCAAGGGGGAACTCCCTCGGACTGGAAAAAAAGAAATTCAGTCTCCGGAGGCGACAATCATTTTTTACCATAAGAACTATAAATCTGTGGATTTCAGCATCAACCGTTGACAGCTTCAAAAAAGGATTAGATGTTTATTTAGAAAAAAATAACATTAACAGTTACTATTAATAAATAAATACAATTAAATAAACAATAACTTCCCCTAGCCCAACACCCTTGGTTGAATATGTCTAGGTTGAATATGAGGCTGAATCATTAATAGCGGCAGGTAGCGTCAGATGAGCGGCTGCAGCAGGCATTTTCAGAGCGCCCGCTAGTAGTCGCTTTGCTCAGCCGTGGGTCGCTACTTCATAGCGACGGGGAGGCCGATTCATTAATAGCACCAGGTAGCGACAGATGAGCGCCAGTAGCGTGATTTTCACAGCGCTAGCTAGTATTCGCTGTGCTTGGCCGGGGTTTGCTTGTTGACAGCGACTCAGTTGGTGTGCGGTAATGTTGAATACGGGGTTAGGGGTCGATGTTTCACAGGTTCAGCGTTGTATGGGTGCGCCTGACAACGAATGGCCAGAGCGAACGGCTTGCTTCATATTCATTAACAAATCACGCTCCGAATTTTTTTGCGCTGTGAATTCCTTGTTTAAACCCCAGAGCGCTGGCGGCGATGGATTTAAAATAGTTTTTAACCCCCAAACAACCATATTTTTGGATTGTAAAATTATACAAGTTTTTATAAACATTTTGTAATATGAATACATTAATATCAGACCTGTAATATCAATTCTGCACAAAATCATTTTTTTTTTTTACCTTAAAAAAAAATCCTAACATTGCAGAAGTGGTCACAGAATTTTTGACATTAAAAAAAAAAAAAAAAACATTAATAGCAATTAATTATGAATAATTAAAGATTGCTCCATTGAAATGCATTGAACATCGCCAGGGAGCGCCAGGTCATACCTGTCGCTGTGATGGGATTAGCAGCGGCGCTGTTCGTTGCAGTCGGCTACATGATGAATCCCACGCTAGCTGACGCTCTCGCCGGCGCTAGCCTCATTTAGCGTGATAAATGCGTCATTGTGGCCGACACCAGGCGTACTTGAGTCGGTAGCCGCCGTTAGCTGGCGGGACCTGGCGCTCATCAGACACTACCTGGCGCTCTCGCTTGATGAATAAGGGCATTAGTCGCTGTTCAGTAATGTTGAACACATTGTGAGGAGTCGCTATTTGACCAGTACAGCTCTGTATGGGAGCGCATGTTGGCGACTGCTCACAGCGACCGACCTACACCATATTCAGCAAAAAAAAAAAACAGCCTTACTAAAACTAAACAGCGCTGGAGGCTGTGTGTTTAAAGTGTGTTTTCCAGCATCTATCCACTAGTAACAAAGCGAAAACATATGGAATTACATTGTAACATGAACACTTTAATGGCAGACCTGTAATGTCATTTCTGAAAAAATCATAAAAATGTGAAAAAACAGCTTTTTCTATGTCAGAAGAGCTCACAGAATTATTTGTGATTTTTTGGCGAAAAAAAAAACAAAAACAAATATCCGGTTTAAAGAGAAGAAAAGGTTCGTCCATTGAAATGTATGGGAGAGCGACAGGTAGCGAGAGGTCATACCTGACGCTGTGCAAGGCTGAACGCTGGCGCTGTTCGCTGAGGCTGTGGAAATTATGAATCAGACGCTACATGGCGCTATCCCAGTCGCTAAACAGATTCTGCTTGATAAATGTGTAATTGCGTGCCGTGTCCGGCGTTCACCAGTCGCTATCTGTCGCTACCTCACATTAACCAGGCGCTACCTGACGCTATCCTTTCTTGAATAAGGGCCTGAGTCTCATTTCAACCGTATTAACTATGTAACTATGTAAGGAAAGGTAAGAGTAAGGAAACCAAGAGAAAGATGTGTCTAAATGGTGTCTCCTTTACAGGCTTAGAATAGAAATCATCCTAACAATCCTCTTTTAAAAGATCGGACTGCATCAGAAATGCACTGGCAGGCAGGACTAGGCCTTCATGAAGCACGTCTACAGGTTTGCTGAGATATGTTTCATGTCACTGTCACAACAAGGCAACACTTTGGGATGCTGGATGTTCAGTTATCTGATTAACAACTGGAATTCTGGAGCAACCTAATTTACCCTTTCCTGAACGGCGGCCAAATCCCAGCAGCCAGCAAATCAGAGCAAAGTGAAGAGCTGCTGTTCCCTGGGAGTCTGGCTCGGGCCGAGAAAGAATCACTCGGCACAAACATTTATTCGTATTCTCCCAGCTTCAGGGATATTTTGGGCCACACCCTACAGCTGCTCTACTAGGGACCTAACTAGTCCTTCCTGTACATCAGGCTTTTGGTCAAAGCCTACTTTTTTAAGTTGAGCAAAATTATTAGGGAAGTGAGTGTTTTGACCATATTATCATTTTATGCATATTTTACAACTCCAAGCTGAGAAATCAAATGAATGCTTATTGGATTAAAACGTATCATGTGATATGTATTTGCGTAATGAGGGAGGGCCTTGCTTAAAGAGGAACAAAAATACATTTTGTGACCGAAGGGTGGCAGGTTCGAATCCCGGTCCTGGGACATGACTGAAGTGCTCTTGAGCAAGGCACCTAACCCCCCAACTGCTCCCCGGGCGCTGCAATTAGTGCAGCCCAAGGCCATGGGCATGTGTACACTACTGCATGGATGGGTTAAATGCGGAGGACGAATTCCTATGTTTTCGCAAGCATACAATAACCATCTATGCATTAATTATTTTTTAGGGTGTTGAACTAGAGGTGGATATTTTCACTTTTTGAATCGTTCTGGAACACTGTTTTTTTTTGCTGTCCCTCTCTTTAAGATGGCAGAGGATCAGTTATTATAATGGTGTGGCAATGACATCATTGCCACACACAACAGTAGCAATGAATGGGAGAGGCGGAGCTTTGCAGCTCAAACAGGCGCTATTATCTGGGATTAGAGTGAAGTAGGGGCAGTAAAAATTGGCCAATGGTACTCTTCAGGGGATGCTAGGTAAAAATTTGGATTTTGGTCTGCTTTAAGGAGATCAAGCTTTATGCACAGCATAAAGCTGAGATTGGACAGACATCCATGCATGTGCTGTGGGAACAGTGGGACGGTGAGTAAAGTGGGCGATCTGGGAGGTTTCACACATTGGGGCATCCTACATCCGGATCCCCGGTACAGGGACCAGTCACCAAGATCACCAAAATGCTGGTGATTGGTCCACATTAAGTGTCCCCCAGAGTGTTTTCTTTGGGTAGGGGCAGTGGAACAAAATGCCTCAATGTGAGACTGTCCCATTAAAAGTGGGACATCTGGTCAGTTACCTGTACATAAAGCCGGGTGCTGTCAACCAAGTGGGGTAGGAAATATTTTAAAGAGGACCAAAACCCACCCTGGAGTCTATGAGACTCCAACACACGCATACTCGCTACCCCAGGGCACCCAGATCAGGGGTGCCCCGCTGTGTGAGACCCACCAGGTCGCCCAAAAACTCACCTTCGCTCCCAGTCCAATGGCGCACGTGCGAACAGCTGCCATATCCCCGCTATCCCTTTAGCAGGGAGAATACCCACGCCAGGCATTTGTGAATGGCAGGCACCGGCATGCTCCCTGTTAGAGGGTAGTAGGTGATGCAGCCGCCAGTGCGCTCAGATCCACTTGCATTAGACGAGTTCCTGGACGAAGGGACTCAAGCTGATCCGAGCGCACTGATTGGACACGCGGCTGCACATGCGTCGTAGGACCGGGAAGAGGTGTTCGGGCGACCTGGCGGGTTTCACACCCTTATGAGGGGTCCCCCAGGGGCAAGGACCAAAACCCAGGATAGTCAAGATCCTGGGTTTTGTACCGCTTTAAGGCACTGGCAGGCAGAATGTGTGCTGAGGCTTTAACTTGCTCATCGGACAAGGTTGGGGGAGCCATGAAGGATTCCTCTCTTAAACCGGACCTTCAGCCTGATTTAATAAAAAACGGTTCCCCAGCATCTAAAATTAATATATTTTACGTTTTTAGTCACTAACTTATTATTCTTTCCCCCACTGGGCCGCAGTTCAGGAATTTAGGATACGGGCGCCGCCATTTTGACTCAGAAGCATCGCACTTACTGAGGAGAGTGGGATAAGGTACAGGGGGGGCGGGTTATAGATGTGCTTTGCTCAGACAGAGCAGAGCTGGGGTCTGGTAAAGGTCAGCAATCCCAGAATGCAGAGCAGCACAGTCAGGAGGCACTTCCTGTTTGCAGGCTGCCTGATAAGATGGCGGCTTCCATAAGCCGCCATCTTGGATGTTTAAAGGCTCATACCATGCAGTAGGTGCAGGTAGGATGATTTTTAATGTGGCCAATCTGTATGTACAGGGTGTGGGAAACATATAAGAGACTCTTATTCAGAGTGAAGGTCCGCTTTAAACAGACTTGTAGGTTCACTTTAAGGTGGACGAGAAGGAGTTAAAACATGCACAAAAAGTGTGGTTTGGATGCTATGGGGCCAGTTTGGATGCAAGCGTGGTGGAGTGAAGTTCATCTCAGTTCTCTATGAGCTGCAGAAAAAGTCTAATTACTCGGCCAGCAGATCCAGGAATCTCCGCGTTGAACCTGAACATTTGCGTTTTCGATTGAATTCCCTACAGTTACAACACAAACATTTCCTCGGTCTCCATAGCTACATCTCAGATTTTGTCGGGTCATTGTACTGCAAACGTTTCTGGCAAGTGGATGCAGCCATAGATTTGGCCAGGAAAAATGATGTATGCAGCCTATACGCATCCCCCTCCTCACCCAGATTAACCTGTCCCGGGGAGAAGCAGATGTGGGAGCCTCCATCCATCCTAAATCCTCAGCCAGGGAACGGGATGTGCAGGAAAGAGTCTATCCATTAAAAAAATAAAAACACCACTCCTGTTGTGAAAATTGATTGCAAAGGTGTAACTAAAGGTTGTGGGGTCCTGGTGCAAGTGCAAGCATAAAACTGGGACCCATCTATAGATTTAACTATGGCCAAGGTGGGACTGGCTATCTGGAAGACAGGGAGAATTTCCAGTGGCCTGTATCTGCTCAGGCCACATATCTGTCTGTTACTTTCTCACCCTGTCTACCACTTGTGAGCATCACATGATGCTGGTGGTCAATTGGGTTCACTGGGCAGACATGTATTGCTTGCCAGAGTAGGGGGCTGAAGTTGACGTCATGGAGGATCCCAAAAGCCAGAAAATAATAAGGCAACAGATGAGCATGCTGGGGCGTGGATCTGCCAATCCCAGTGACTAGGAGTGATTCTCAGCAGGGAAAGAAAGGTGAGTATTAAACTTTTATTCTAGCTTGTACAATGACTTTAAAGTGGTGCAAAATGCTTTGGGGGCACCCCCCACCGGTCCTCTCTGCCTGAGTACCTTGGGTGATGCTGATTCTTCGGCAGTGGCCCCGTTTAAAAGAAAGGGGGCGGTTTCCACTGCTGTGGTCACGCCCATCCATCTCTTTTGAAGTCGTGGATTGGCTGATCTTAAGAATGCCAGCTGACATTGGGCAGCAGGCTGGGCGCGTCCCCAGCTTTGTTCTTGAGCGAGCGCGCTCCTGCACAGCTACAGCTGCATTCGCTTTGTCACAGGAGCCACCAGTATAAGTGAGTATACTGGCGACCCCGGGGGTTTCACACAGCGCGGGCAGGCTAGAGGCCGGCCTTGGAGTTTTTTAGATTCCAGGGCCAGCCAGCATAGGTGTTCATCTGATTTAAGCCCAGTCTGGGTTCAGGTGTTGCTGGATGAAGTAAGAGGACTGATGGGAGGGGGGCATTGAATGGGAAGTTTTTTTTTTCTTTTTAGTGACCTTTAAAGCGGCAGAACAACCCTAAAAAAACAGAGCAAGGAGGCCACAATCCTCCAACTCAGGGATCAGCAAGTTTCCTGAACCGTAGAAGGACGGAAGAGCTGCAGGGGACAAAAGGCAAGCATATGTGTTTTTTCTACCAAGAAAGCTCTAGTAACAATGTATCTGGCCCATACCTGGATTGTGGGGATACATCTTCAAGGTGGGTAAGTATAGACGATCAGGGCTGGGAGTGAACTTCTACAGAGAAGGAATGCTGATCGTCCCTTTTTGCTCTAGGTTTTGCTTTGTGTTCTATGCGACTGACAGCAAAGAGGAAGTGTTCGAATATACTTGATGGGCACTGTCCAGAAGAATAAAGGAGATTCATGTCCTGATCTTCCATAGTGGGTGGAGTCAAGAGACCACCATTTTTGTTACTTTTAAAAAGGCCTGGCTTCACCAAAAGCTTTTAACCCCTCGTTTTCTGGAATAAAAGTCAGCACTACATAATGAATACTGGTAATGACATCTTTCCATCAGTAAACAGTTTCTCAGATCAGACGCCACAGCGGGTCCAGGTTCTATAAACACAGACCGACCGACAAAGCATCTGTGTTCCACAGAGGAAATGGAACATTTCGAGGGCAGGAAGGAACAATTGTTTTCTATACAAGGAGAGATTCTCCTACATTATAGGAAACCGAGCAAACTATAAAAAGATCTCATAGCGAGACAGTTTTGTCCACAAATATAGAGGTGAAAATGTATGCAGCAGTGCCAGGCCTGCACAGCAACAGTGGAACAGGTAGCACCTCAATAATCTCCATGTACATGTACTGTGGGTCATATTTGACGTCCCTGTCCAGGCACACACTAACTTTCTCCCCCTTTATCCTCCATGGAAACAGTGTCAAATGAAACATTTCAAAATCTTGGAGAATATGTTAATACCCCCTCACCCTAGCAAGAAGCGGCATGGGTAGCCGCGTGCGCAGGTGTTGTTTTTCCCTCCCCACTCCATGGACGTCATGTGCTGCCTAGCCTCATTGTGGTAACTATGTATCTGCGCCCATGCACGTTGCACTTTATAGTTGGTTTCTGTTACATGGACACCTGCGATTAGATACTCACTCTTGCTATTGATATTGTTTCTCACTTTGTTGTATTAACTGTTTATTGTCAGTCTAGTTAATATTTTGTGCAAGAGTATCACTTATAGAAGGTTTCACAGCTTTATAATAACGAATTCGTTTTATTTATTTAAATCTGATTACCGGTACACTGTATTGTTACCTTTTTATTCTGTCGCTGTATATTGTAGGTACATTATATATTTTTTAGGGTTCTTTAGGGATCCATATATATAAAAAACTTTCTCCCAAAAATATTTTTTGTGCCGGCACAAAATATATGGGACGCTCAAGATAAAATAGAGGCCACACATTTGAGTCCATATAAATTTTCTTGATATGATGCATTTGATATGAAATATTTAGAGGTTGGAAGAGATTGGAGGTGTATCATTTGTTTTTAAATGTCTTTTGTGTTGTATGTAGTTTTGTATATACTCTTAATAAACTAATTATTTTGTCTTACAAATTTTATTTAACTTTATGGGGAGTTAACTAGGCTTGGCTCCCCGACCCCCCTTTTTTTTTGTAGCGGTAACAGTAGGTGAGCACACCTGTAAGAGTATTCCTTTTTGGGTGGTGCACTTGTTGTTTCGTTAGAAACCTTATGTAACCTATGCCTAAAAGCCTATGTAAGTGGGGAGGAGGGGTCAAGATTGTAAAATCGGCTTCCACCATAGGTTTCATTTACATGGAAGCAGAAGTGTGTCCCTCTGCATCTGTTGGCGAAAAAAACAGCTATACTCACCTAACCACACACAGGGGTTGATTCAGAGCCATTGCTTAAAATCTTTTACGGCAACTCGCCTGATTCAAATCCCCTTCCGAGATTTTTACGTTAGTGCCGATTGAAGCAAAAATGAGAATTGTCGTCACCATCTGTGATTTCACAACTCGCATGACAGTTGAATGACTCTCACCAGGGTCGATTCAGCGAATTCACTTTCGTTGTATATCAGGTACAAATTTTCACCTGGCTCCGAATCAGCTCCAAGGAAGAGAATGAAAGTCAATGGCAGTTTTCTCTCCTAAAAAAGGAGTGAGAATTCTCGCCTGCCTCTGAATCAGCCCCAAGGTAGACAATGAAAGTCAATGGCAGTTTTCTTTCCTAAAAAAAGGAGTGAGAATTCTCGCCTGGCTCTGAATCAACCCCTGTCAGCGAGTTGTACTAGTTTTGATTAATAAGAGGAATGCCCCTCTAGGCAACATTCTTTTTATCAATGAAACTGAAAGCGAGGCTTGTTTCTTTTTTGGTCATTTTTTTTTTACAAAAAAAATGCAATTCTGTGAGTATTCACCTGTAGAATTGATTTTGGTGGTGTCCTGTTCGGGTCGCTCCATTGTTGACAATTGGGTTATCCGCCACAAGGTGGCGTAGTGACTGCAAGGTGAAACTTGTGGCTCCTCCCGGCTCATATAAAGGCATCTGCCTCCCTAAGAACTCCCAGTGGTTGAAAAGCAGTAAAAACAGAGACAAGCCGGGAGGCCAGAGGCCATGTTACTTCACACAGCCCCAAAATGAACTCTCTCAAGAAAAAGTAATACAACAGTAATCACCATAACAGGCAAAAGAGGATAATAGAACAAGGGTGGGATGGAGCGACCCGAACAGGACACCACCAAAATCAATTCTACAGGTGAGTAATCACAGAATTTCATCTTTCCTGGTGTCCTGTTCGGGTCGCTCCATTCTTGACAATTGGGACATCCAAAAGCAGTGTCCAAAAGAAGGGTGGGATCCCCAGAGAGCAACAGCACATAGTTCATGACACTACCGCCTGAATCACCTTACGGCCAAAAACAGCATCAGTTAAGGCCCTAACATCAACCTTGGAAAACTTCGTAAAAGTATGAACTGAAGTAGCGGCCTTACAAACCTGTTCAACCGATGCCTGGTGCTGAAAAGCCCAAGAGCCACCAATAGCTTTAGTAGAATGAGCTGTAACACGAAAGAGGTGTTCATTCCCCTTGGCAGAGTACACTTGCATCACCGCCTGTCTGATCCACCTGCTGATAGTGGATTTAGCTGGAGGCAAGCCCTTTCTAGGCCCGTCCGATTTCCTGAAAGATTCCATAGCAATCAGGTAGTACTTAAGGGCTCTGACCACATCCAGGGCATGAAGAGTCCTCTCCTTAGAATTAGAAGGCGCGGGACACAAGGAAGGCAAGACAATGTCCTCATTGAGATGAAAGGCAGAAACAACCTTAGGCAGAAAGTCCGGTCTAAGTCGAAAAACCACCTTATCCTGATGCCGTTCAAAGTAAGGAGGCTTCACACAAAGCGCCGCCAGCTCTGAAACGCGACGCACCGAAGTGATAGCTACCAAAAAGACCACCTTCAGAGTCAGAATGCATAAGACAGCATCGCACAAAGGCTTAAAAAGCACCAAATTCAAATCCCACACCGGTAACATAGGTTTACGCGGTGGACGTACATGAGTAACTCCTTGGAAAAAGGTCTTGATTAGTCTATGATTGGCGAAAGATCTTTGGAAGAAAATAGCCAAGGCCGAAACCTGACCTTTGAGGGTACTCAACTGGAGACCCAATTCCAAACCGTGTTGTAGGAATTCCAAAATCCTAGAGAAGGAAAAAGTGCGACAGGGAAGACCCCTAGTGATTGAGGATTTGGGATAATTGATCACCCAGCCAAAGTCCTCGAGAGTGGACAACACCGTCTAGGTGAAGAGACTGAGCAGCAATCAGCAAGTCGTCCAGATAGGGAAGAATACGAATGCCCTGGCTCCGCAGCAGGGCCATAACACCCGCTAGCACCTTGGTGAACACCCGAGGGGGCTGAAGAAATCCCAAATGGCAGTGCCACAAACTGGTAATGCTGATCCTCCAGCGCAAACCTCAGGAACTTCTGATGTCCCTGGAATATAGGGATGTGCAGATAGGCATCCCTGATGTCCACCATGGTCATGAAGTCGCCTTGCCGGAGCGAGCTCACCGCGGACCGTAAGGTCTCCATGTGAAAGTGTCTGAATCTGACAAACTTGTTGAGACCCTTCAGGTCCAGGATAGGCCTCAGAGTACCGTCTTTCTTGGGTACCGTGAAAAGGCTGGGATAGAACCCTCGACCCCGTTCCTGGTGGGGCACCGGACAAATCACCCCGGTCAAGAGAAGACGTTGGACAGCCAGTTTTAGGCCCTGCGCCGTCAATGGGTTCTGGGAGATCCGCGACCGAAGAAATCTTGGGGGCGGCCAAGCTGCCAGCTCTATTTTGTAGACGGAGGACACCACCTCCTGAATCTACCGATCCGAGAAGTGCTGTTTCCAGACGTGAGCAAAAAGCAGAAGCCGTCCCCCCACGCGGATGGGTGAGGGCACCTCCTCATGCCTGAGGGGCCTTGACAGGGGGTCTAGACTTGGACCCCCAGGATGGATTGGGACGACCGCGGGATCTACCTCGTCCCCAAAAGTCTCGACGGCCACCAGAAAAAGAAGAGCCTTTTTCCCCTTGAAAGGAGCAAAAGGAAGACGAGCCCCGAAAGTGGCGCGCAGGCTTCCGACGCTGAGGGAGCCTCCCATCCTTAGCCAGGAGATCCAGGTGCTCCCCGAACAGCCGAAGCCCCAGAAAGGGAATACCGGCGCAGGGTACACAAACCGCGCTGCGACCGCTCAGAGGGCATGTACCACACAAGAGACAGAGCTTAACTAGTCCCGAGGGGGCCCCAAGCACGCTATCCCCAGAAGCCTCCATTATGGTGATTATAGCAGAAAAAACTCAGGTCACAAGGCACTAACAGCCCAGACCCGGACAATCCCCAATTTTGCCCCTCTGAACCCCTTAAATAACTGGGGCAGGAAGGGGGGGGGGAGAAAGAGACCGGGAGGAACCACACTATGGATAAACTGGGACCCGTCTGGAAGAATTAAATGCAGAAAAAGATAATTATCCCACAGCGCATGCACAGTAGTAAAACATTTTAAACAGGAGACTCATGGACCACAGCACAGTGGATAGGCCAGGAGCAGCACCGCCAGCCGAAGAAGGAGCTCACATTGCAGGAATCGCCCGGAGGATCCGAGAGAAGTGGGCGCCACAGAAGCGCACCTGTCACCATGCGCCTGAGAATGGCGCCGGACAGCGAGCTCCTCGAAGCACGACAGGGGGAACAAATGGCCAAGAACAGGAAGGGGAGGCATCGCCCTTCCCTGCCATGGAAGAATGACACTGCGGCGCGCGCGGCCGGCGCTCGCACTCCTCCGCCCCCAGAGAGACACTGCCGCTTGCAAAGTCCGCCTGGACGGGAGGAGAGGAGAAGAGGAAGAGGTGAGTAAGTTAAGTCAAGTAAAAAACAAGTGCCCAACACACACACAATAATAAAGCTTGTGGCAGAAATAAGATAAGGAGTCCCTTGGTGGTTCCTCCCCCCCCCCATACAGGCTCACAATTGCCTATGGCCGGCTACCCTTTGGGACAGGGTCTGCGGTCCAGAGCATAGCTCTGCCGAACGCCTGACCCTCTGCGTTTCCCTACCGTCACCTGATCCATAGCCGAAGGCTGGGAGGCAGAAAAGGGTCCACGGAAAGAGGTGGGAATAAGGCTGCAGCGGCCGACAGGCATGGGATGCCCCACTTGCCTGCGATATCCGTAGAGAGAGATAGCACCCATCTTAGCAGTCAGACTGCAAGAAGAACTTTGGGAGTTCTTAGGGAGACAGATGCCTTTGTATGGGCCGGGAGGAGCCACAAGTTTCATCTTGCAGTCACTGCGCCACCTTGTGGTGGATAACCCAATCGTCAAGAATGGAGCGACCCGAACAGGACACCAAGAAAATTGTGTGGGGTCCCCCCCAAAAGGCAACCAGCCTGGATGATTGGCATGAGGGCTTGTGTCATAGGCAATCCTGGAAGAACCAAGTGCCCATACCGATGGGAACCCGGTTCTTCTACACCCCGATGCCCCAAATGGGGGTGCAGGTAATATGGCGGGTTACCGGCATATCACCCACCAAGGCAGGCAGGTGCCATGCCAGCATCCTACCCCAGTGAACTGGTATGAGGTCCCCTTGGAAGGCTCTGAATCAGTCACATAGACTTAGTGCAGTAGTTGAACTGCAATTGCATCTAAGCCGTATATAAAAAGTCCATGACAAAAACCTGCCATTTTCACAGGGGTGTGTAGACTTTTTATATTCCCTGTTAGTGCTTACAGTTTTCTAACTGCTGGATCTAGGGAAGGCTTCTGTCTTCAGTCATGAAGAACCCGGAATGCAGACAGCATACAAGAAAATATGGCTAAGAACAAAATGATTAACTATTTTATTCAGATTAGTTATTAATAATTAATAGAAAATGATCGCTTGATATTCGAAAGTCAACCCTGGTGGTCTGCAAACCTTGGACAACAAAGGCTAATGCCGGATTGGCTGCGTCACATTCTGCTGCCTGTTTTGGAGATTGAACATCTTAAGCATAAATTCATCTTATTATTCCGCAGCTGTTTATAGAAAGGTTTCTGGGTCCTGGAATCCGAGAGGGAAAAAGCTCTGCCGGTAAAATGTGATCTCAGACATTTGCAATTACATTCACTCACATTTCTCCAGCTTGTCTGCTTTGCCTAAAATATGCAGAAAACATGGCACAGGGAGCACAGCGTTTCACCATGGCTAGTTGCCACCAGCGAAACCTCATATGGAATAAATGAGGGACCCAGGGCTCATACTTCTGGTAATGGCCAGCTTGGAGTAACACAAGAGGGGCACATTGTTTTGATAAAGGTTAGGCCCAAGGGAGCATTAGCACTACACGCCTCTGGAAAGAGCCTTTAGGGAGAATTAAATCCAGGGCTTCCCCAAACAGACTAGTTGGTTTTCAAAATTGTCATCAGGGAGTACTAAGAGCCTTATTTAAAAAGTGTCAGCTCCACACAGCGCCACTTTTTTGGCTTCAGCGGCATTCGGCCAGTGTATTATTTAACACTGGCGCCCAAAATGATGCAACACAGGGCGCTCTGGTTGAAGCAGCGCCAGATGAAACCTGGGCAGTAGCTCAAGATCCCATAGAGCACAATGGGCAGAACTGGTTTATAGTGTTTAACGCTTATAATTAATATTACACATATTTATTTGTACAGAACTTGCATTAGGACTTGTCAATAATTGAAACATAGGACCTGGATGGTCCAAAATGTTTTTATTTTTGAGTGTTATTAAAATTGATTTTAATGGCTTCTTTTGCTTAATGGGGAGGCTGATTCATTAATAGCGGCAGGTAGCGACAGTTGAGCGACTGTAGCGGCATTTTCAGAGCGCCCGCTAGTAGTCACTGTGCTTGGCCGTTGTTTGGTAGTTGATAGCGACTCAGTCGGTTTGCCGTAATGTTGAATATTAGGTGAGGAGTCGCTATTTGACAGGTTCCGCGCTGTATGGGAGCGCATGAGAGCGACTGGCCCTAGCGACCGGCTCCCACCATATTCATTAAAAAATCACGCTCAAAAAATTCTCGCGCTGTAAAATGCATGTTTAAACCCCAGAGCGCTGGAGGCGATGGGTTAAAAGTAGTTTTTTAACCCCCAAACCACATTTTTGGAAACCAAAATAAAAAAGTTTTTTAAATAATTTAGTAATATGAATACATTAATATCAGACCTGTAATATCAATTCTGTACAATTTTTTTTTTTTCCCTTAAAAAAATTATCTAAAATGGCAGAAGTGGTCACAGAATTTATCACATTTAAAAAAAAAAAAAAAAAAAAAACATTAATAACAATTAATTATTAATATTTAAAGATTGTTCAATTGAAATGCATTGGAGAGCGCCAGCTAGCGAGAGGTCATACCTGTCGCTGTTCAAGGTCGCTCGCTGGCGCTGTGGGCTGAGGCTGGAATAATGATAAATGAGTCGCTATATGGCGCTATCTCAGTCACTAAGCAGGATTGGCTTGATAAATGTGTGATTGTGGTGGGGAGCCGGCGTTCTCGTGGTGGGGCCCGTCATTACCGGCCGCTCACCAGTCGCTACCTGTCGCTATTCCTTCATAAATAAGGGCCAATGTGTAATTTGGACACCAACAACTAAATGTTCTCAGCAGTGATTTCTTGTAACTGTAATGACGAAACTCTGACCAGTGCCAGAAAAATGTCTGGCGCTGTGACCTAGCTTAGCGGGCGGCCAAGTGGCGCTGTACTATACGGTCCAGCATGGATGAATGTGATGTGTGGTGGGCGCTGTATTCACTGCAGTATTCACACCGCTATAGTCCCTGATTCACTGCAGAGCTAATCGCGAATGCTAGGTGGTGTCCCAAGGTCAAAGCGCCCAAGACTACGCTACATCTAACAACAGGACAATGCTGCAGTGAATGATAGGTAGCGCCAGTTAAGTGCGTCCGGCAATCAGCGCTGAAGCCCATATTCAAGACAAAAACACACAACCGGCACTCTAAAACTGGGCGCTCTAGCGTCCAGCGCCAGAAGCTACGTGATAAAAGTCTGTTTCTCAACACATATCCAGCAGCACTAGAGCGAAAAACATATGGAATGACATTGTTTTAACACTGTGACAATACACTGTAAAGGCAGATCTGCACATACAATTCTGCATAAAAAAATGATTTTGCCAAACATTTTAAAGTTTAATTTAGCAACACGCTATTTATACACAACCAAATAAAACCCCATTGAAATGTATGGGAGAGCGCTACTGAGCGACAGAGCCTAACCCCCAAAGTGCAACAATTAAAGCTAATTAATAGCGTTTGGCTCTGCGACTGCTAGCACTCCAAAGTTGGCGCTATAGCCACAAATATTATATTAAAAGGGGTGCCCCGCTGTGTGAAACCCCCCAGGTCGCCCAGGAGACTTACCTGTGCTCCGTCCAACGATGTATGCACGGCTCCTTGTCCAATCAGCTTCTCCAGCCATGCATATTAATGTGCGGCAGAAGAAGTTGAATGGAATCCCCAGCCACACAGATCGTCTGAACACAACATCACCTGCAACCTTCGGCTGTGCGGCGGACGCACCCACCATTCTGTTGCGGCGGACTTAGCCAAAAAGGGATGCGAGTGGTGCTGGCACCCATTGAGAGGGATTCAACAAGACATTCAGATTCTCATAGAAGCTTGGTCGGTTTTGGTCCACTTTAAAAGAGGTTGTAATGATGACCTGTACAACCACAGGCCATGAAGCCGGGGGTTCCGAAAACAGTCTTCTATAAAAAAGAACCAGGCAAAACTAGAACTAGAGTGGAACCAAGTGCTTCTCAACACACACCTCAAGATGTATAAGTACTTTCAAGCACCAAGGCTTTCCCAAGATGCATTTTCGGGGTCTTGGTGATATGAGGCAGCATTCTCCAAAGCAGTCTTTGTGAGCAACTATGTGGCAGCAAGGGCTTCCAATAACATTCCCGAGGAAAGGCTAAAGGTGTTAAATAATGGTTTCCGAAAACAGCCCTCAGGGAGTACTAGCACTTTAAACAAGAATTCCTCACTCTTTTAGAGAGGGCTAGACTACAGTTTTCCAAAGCAGTCTTTGCGGAACACTAACGATAGTTTCCCCAGGTAGTCCTCAGGAAAAACATAACAGTAAAATCCGGGATTTTCTAGACCAGGCTTCGGGGAACAATAAGCGGTATAAGGCAGAATTTTGTTAAAAAGAATTTAAAAAATAAAGAGAAACACTCACAATATATAAGCAATTTATGCAGAATTCCTAACCAGCGTTTCCAAAACATCATTTTTTTTACTTTTTTCCAAATAATCTCGGAGGGGAGTGATCTCAACTAGACCTTGGGGGATTTTAAGGGGAAATGGTAAGAGTTTTCTAAAACAGCTTTCGTGGAATATTAGGACGGTACAAAAAACACCAACATGGTATACGCTTTTCTAAAAATGTATTTGGAAACGCTAAGAGGAAAAGCTAGAGGTTTCCAAATCAGTCTTCAAGGAATACACCAGACTTCAGGGAACAGTATATAGTATGAGCTGGGGCTTCAGGCAGCTTGAGCCAGGGTTTCCAAAACAGTCTATAGGGAGCACTAACGTGATATCAGCCAGGATTTTCCAAAAAGGTCCCCAGGGAAAAATGAACAGTACAGGCCAAGTTTTTCTAAACCAGGATTCAGGGATCACTGAATGGTAATCAGTAAAGCACGAATGCGAAAAAAAAAGGGCAATAATAAAAATTCATATAAATATGCTGGATGGCAGGAGGAGAGGTCACTTATACACCCGGCATCAGGCATCATACACTAAACCTGTCACCCCTGGATTTTATTCCTACCAGAAGACCACTCCTCTCATTAGCCAACGTGTTTATATGGGTTTTTAATATTATACAATTTCGCGATAGTGCTCCTTTAAAGTACATTTTTATGGAAAAAACTATACCTATCTTTTCTCCCACGCAGACCATCGCTCCTAGTCCGAGGCAGCAGTGCTCACCTGAAAGCTGGATGCAGGTCCCTCACCTCGGACTTCTTCTCCTGTCTCACTCCAACGCGGCGACGCCCCCGCCATCAGTCACCGTGAGCTGACACCCGCACCTCCATTGCAGTGGGAGAAAAGGTGAGTATAGCCTTTTTGCCTGAATATTGTCTTTAGGAGATATAAAATAGGGTTTCTGAACTAGTTATGAAGGAATACCAAACTGCATAAACTGTGGTATTCCAAAGAAAACTATCTATGCCGCCTACCCCTGTCATAACATCATTAGATGAAAGCCCAGCTCTAACTGAAACCTATATTTTAGTTTTCGATAAAGTGAAGAAGATAAATGTAGTTTTCCTGTTTGTTCCTGTTGAGATTTGCTGCATTGTTGCTGTTTAGCTATCAACATCTAAATGAAATACCATGGATTATTATTATTATTCTTATAGTTTATAAAGCGCTATCATCTTCCATGGTGCTGTACAATGTAACATTACATCCAGGGTTAAAACAACCAACTTACAATACATGAAAAAGAAGCACAAATATTCATATACGCACAAATAGTCATACTGAAAAACCCTACGAGAGATGGCCCTGTCCATGCGGGCCTACAATCAAAAGGATGCCACAAAGGCTTATGACTGGCCCAGAAAACCAATATTTTGAGCTGCCACCATTTTTGAGTCAACCCCTAGAATTTCTTTTCTTTGTTCAGGCAAAAAAACAAACAAATGCTTCACTCACCTATTGTCCCCTCGCAGGTGATTGCTCCTGGTCCGATGCTCTGACTCTGCCCTGATCGCCTGTCGCTATTGTATTCTTGATGCCCAAGAAGGAAGCAGCACATGACTGGGCTGAACAGTGCGGGACCTGAATCCAGAGATCAGGTAAGAGTCACAGCGCCGGACTAGGAGCAATCATCTGTGGGGGATAAAAGGTGGCTATAGAGTTTGTTTGCTTTTTGCCAGGGTAATGACTTTAATGTCTTTTCTTCAGTGACCACAAAAGAAGTGAGTCATGGAGGTGGCGGGTGACTAGCCTGTATCCTCAAAGGCCGGGGGGGGGGTGTATGGAATAGCCTGACGCCCATCTGTGCGGGCCTTGTATTCATCCCTGGAGGAGCAGCAAACCCATAGAGGCTGGTGTCCTGGCATGGTCAAAGGCTGACCGTGAGGCAAATAATCAGGGAGGACAGGTCCTGTCATAGAAACATAGAAGGGTGACGGCAGAAGGAGACCATACGGTCCATCTAGTCTGCCCTTATGTGTATACTGTATGTACTCTTTATCTTAGGATAGATGTGTGCTTATCCCAGGCATGTTTACATTCAGTGACTGTTGATTTTTCAACTACCTCTGCTGGAAGTTTGTTCCAAGCATCTACTACTCTTTCTGTAAAATAATATTTTCTACCATTGCTCCTGATCTTTCCCCCGACTAGCTTCAGGTTGTGCCCCCTTGTTCTATCATTAAGCTTCTTTTTAAAAACACTTCCCTCCTGAACCTTATTCAATCCTTTCACATATTTAAAGGTCTCAATCATGTCCCCCCTCTCCCTTCTTTCCTCCAGACTGTAGACTGTCCCCCTGATAAACTCAAACCTGTCACCCTGGATTTTATTCCTACCAGGAGAAGAAACCACAAGCTTGGCGGCAGTTTTATTCAGTTCAGGTGTATTAGGGACCCCTCCACTCATTAGCCGATGTGTTTATATGGATTTTTAATATTACACAATATTATATTTAATATCATATAAATATTATATATTATAATAATACTATATTATTATATATAATGATATATAATATTATATTATTATAATATATATTATTATATTAAATTTAATGTTTAGACTGTAAGCTTGCAAGGACAGGGATCTCTCACCTATTGTATCTTGTACTTAGAATATTCATTGAAAACTCTGTAACACTGCATTTGTAATAGTCTACTATTGGATTTCCCCCATTTTATTAGAGCTAGTGGACCACCAGTCAGGTCCTATTAAAAAATCTCTGGACTAGGAGTAAATATAAATTACTGTCAGTTGATTATTCACTGTATTATATGTTCTCCTTAAAGCGGACCTTCACCCTGGATAAGAGCCTATCTTATATGTTTCCCACACCCTGTATATACAGATTGCCCACATTAATATTCATCCTACCTGCATCTACTGCATGTTATGAGCCTTTAAACATCCAAGATGCAAAGCCTGCAAACAGGAAGTGTCTTCTGACTGTGTTCTGGGATTGCAGCCCTTTCCCTGACCCCAGCTCTGCTCTGTCTGTGCAAAGCACAGCGATAACCCCCCCTCCACCTGTACTTTATCTCGTTCTCCTCTCCTCAGTATGTGATGCTGATGGCGGTGCCTGTGAACAGAGTTGCAAGTAACTAAAAACGTAAAATATATTAATTTTAGATGCTTTTGAACTATTAAATTATGCTGAAGGTCCGGTTTAACTCTGTACTACTTACCCCCCCCCCCCCCTTCCCCGACCAGTCGTGGCCTATACTATACTTGGTGAAATACATTCTGATTCCAAGTTATCACCTGATATTTACTTTTAGTTTCTATTAAAAAAAAAAAAACTACTTTCAAACCTGGAAAGCCGCATCTAAGGTGAGGAAAGCAACGTTCCATATAAAACCCAGGGCTGATGGTGGTCTGGCAATTCTGCTCCTTAAAGTGTACAGTGGTGCCTCAACTTTATAAAAACAAGTGAGCTTTTCTGAATAATAAATAACTTTCCAGGCTGAAGAAAATTTCTTCAGGCAAAAGATATTTTCCATTTCGTCTTGCAGCTGAGAAACATTAGCGTTTCCTTGTCTTTTCAACAATTAGATTGCTACGTGCCAAAATGTCCTATCGTGGAGGGGGTGAGCTCTCGCTGCTGTACACTGCGGACAGCGAGGAGAAAACAGCGAGCGATGCTTATTACAAAAGTTTGGTCTGCAGTAGATTGTCCAGGCATGTGGAAAAGGCGTTCCACAGGAATAAATACTTAAAGCGGTCCTTCACTCTGACTAAGGCCCTTATTTAACAAGGGATAGCGCCAGGTAGCGACTGGTGAGCGAACGGTAATTACGGTCACCGCCACGAGAACGCCGGCTCCCCACCACAATCGCACATTTATCAAGCCGATCCTGCTTAGCGACTGAGATAGCGCCAGATAGCCACTCATTCATCATTATTCCAGCCTCACCCCACAGCGCCAGCGAGCGACCTTGAACAGCGACAGGTATGACCTCTCGCTACCTGGCGCTCTCCAATGCATTTCAATGGAACAATCTTTAAATATTAATAATTAATTGTTAATAATTTTTTTTTTTAATGTGAAAATTTCTGTTACCACTTCTGCCATGTTAGATTTTTTTTAAGGTAAGAAAAAAAAAAAATGTGTGCAGAATTGATATTACAGGTCTGATATTAATGTATTCATATTCCAAAATGTTTTTATAAACTTGTTTTTTTTGGTTTCCCAAAATATGGTTGTTTAGGGGTTAAAAAACTACTTTTAACCCATCGCCGCCAGCGCTCTGGGGTTTAAACAAGCATTTCACAGCGCAAGAATTTTTGGAGCGTGATTTGTTAATGAATATGGCGGGAGCCGGTCGCTATGGCCATTCGCTATCATGCGCTCCCATACAGCGCGGAACCTGTCAAATAGCGACTCATCACCTTGCATTCAACATTACTGCACACCGACTGAGTCGCTATCAACAACCGAACAACGGCCAAGCACAGCGACTACTAGCGGGCGCTGTGAAAATACCGCTACAGTCGCTCAACTGTCGCTACCTGGCGCTATTAATGAATCAGCCTCTAAGAGCCTATCTTATATGTTTCCATCACCCTGTACATAAAAATTGCTCACATCAAAAATCATCCTACCTGCATCTACTGCATGTTATGAGCCTTTAAACATCCAAGATGGCGGCTTATGAAAAATCAGGCAGCCTGCAAACAGGAAGTGCCTTCTGACTGTGCTGCTCTGCATTCTGGGATTGCTGTCCTTTCCCTGACCCCAGCTCTGCTCTGTCTGAGCAAAGCACAGCTATAACCCGCCCCCTGTACTTTATCCCGCTCTCCTCTCCTCAGTAAGTGTGATGCAGCACCCGTATCCTAAAGTCCTTAACAGAGTTGCAGCCCAGTGGGGGAAAGAAAAATAAGTAAGTGACTAAAAACTTAAAACATATTAATTTTAGATGCTGGGGAATCATTTTGTAAGGGTTTGGGCTTTTCGATAAATCATGGTGAAAAAATTTGTCAGGGTCAGCTTTAAACGGGACGTGACCCTGACAATGTTGGGCAAATACGAAAGTCGAAAAGCAAATAAAAGAAAAGCAAGGCCTGGTGTGTCCTTTACATCTATGTGGGTGACTTAGGGGGTTATTTAAGAAAGGATAGCGCCAGGTAGTGCCAAGTAGCGGCAGACAGCGTCTGGTGAACGCCGGGAGCTGTACGGGAAACCACATTTAAGAAAGCCAATCTGGTGAGCGCCCCTAATAGCGCCATGTAGCGTCACATGTATTACTAGAGGCGGCTCAGTGTATAGCACCTGCGCTCTAGGTTCAAGAGCGTCATGTATTACCTTTCTCTCAGTGTCGCTCTCCCATACATTTCTATGGGGTTTCATTTGTTTGTGTATAAATAGCGTGTTTGGCAATTAAAAATGTTTTTTTTTTTTCGCTCCAATCATTGTGTGGCCTCTCCTGGCTGCAAACAAACACTTTTATACATTTTTTGGACTTTTTATATTTTTATGCAGAATTGTCATTACAGGTCTGGCACTAAAGTGTTATTGTCCCAGTGTTAAACAATGTCATTCCATGTGTTTTTTCGCTTTGTTACTGGTGTATATGTGTTCAAAAACAGACTTTGATCACACAGCATCTGGCGCTCTATGCTACAGCACCCAGCTTTAGAGCGCCAATGTATTTTTTTCTTAAGTATGGCGTGGAGCGCCGAGTGCCGGATGCACTGAGCTGGTGCTACCTCTCGCTCGCTGCAGCGTTATACTGTTGTTAGAGTGCCCAACACACATCATATTCATCAATGTTGGCCAGGATACTATAGCGACTGCTACGCTAGGTTACAGCGCCCGATACCCGCTTACAGCGTTTGCTAGAGGTCGCTGCTAGTAGTGAATCAGCCTCAAACTGTATCCTCAAACAGCTCTGGCAGAAACAAGAAGAGCACACGGTGCATTATGGATGGAAGACGTCTGTTACATTACACCTCCATTCTCATGGAGTGGAGGGGCCTTGCAAGTGCCCATTAGGCCTTCAGAATGAGCCCCGTGCTTTGTAAGCATCCGACGTGTAAGTGGCGAGAGGGCTGTAATGGATTTCATACACTCTGCCACATCTATGCCATCATCAATATGCGCATTGGCCAGGGGCCATCTTGTTCTGTTACAAAGACAACGTATGAAGACATTAGTAATCCGCAATCTCCAGGCCGCCTTTTAAATGGAGCGGCGTGATGTGTACAGGAGTGGTGCTTCATATTAGGTAACCAGTTATTTAAAATGATGAAGTGTTTGGAAAGCCCTGCGTGTGCTGTCGCCGCTGCAGCCGCCTGGAGAACGTCAGTTTAACCCTTTAGAGTTAAAGCGGAACAAAAAGTCTAGGCAGCCGTCGAAGCCTATGGCAAAGGTCCGTTTTTGCGGGCGACCCCTGGGATTTTACACAGCAGGGCACTGGCTCTAACTGGACGAGAGCGCACGCATGCGCCATAGTACTGGGGGAAGATATGTTTGTATGGCCGATCCGGGGGTTTCACACAGCAGGGAAACCTGGGATAGTAAACATTCAATTTTTTTTCCCACTTTAGATAAGGAAAGTGAACTTAAACCAGACCATCACCCTGAATAAGAGCCTATCTTATATGTTTCCCACACCCTGTACATACAGATTGCTCACATTAAAAATCAACCAACCTGCATCTACTGCATTTTATTAACCTTTAAACATCCAAGATGGTGGCCCATGGAGTTTCAGGTTGCCTGCAAACAGGAAGTGTCTTATGACTGTGCCGCTCTGCATTCTGGGATTGCTGACCTTTTTCCTGACCCCAGCTCTGCTCTGTCTGTGCAAAGCCCTTTGCACTTTTGGCCCCTCTCCTCTCCTCAGTATGCGATGCTACTGAGCCAAGATGGCGGCGACCATATTATTATTATTATTATTATTGTTGTTTATTTATATAGCGCTTTACAAAGTAGTAGTTACAGACAGGGTAGAAACATACGGTACATATACTATGGCCCTTATTCATCAAGCGATAGCGCCAGGTAGTGTCCGACGAGCGCCAGGTAGCGGCAGCTAACGGCGACTACCGACTCAAGTACGCCCGGCGGCGGTCACAATGACGCATTTATCAAGCAAAATGAGGCTAGCGCCGGCGAGAGCGACGGCTAGCGCGGCATTCATCATGAAGCCGCCTGGACCGAACAGCGCCGCTGCAAATTCCCTCACAGCGCCAGGTATGAGCTGTCGCTCCCTGGCGATGTCCAATGCATTTCAATGGAGCAATCTATAATAATTCATGATTAATTGGTAATAATTTTTTTTTTTATTTTTTTAATGTCAAAAAATCGGAGACCACTTCTGCAATGTTAGGATTTATTTTTAAGTAAAAAAAAAAAAAAAAAAATATGTGCAGAATTGATCTAACAGGTCTGAGATTAATGTATTCATATTACAAAATGATTCTAAAAACATGTATAATGTTACATTCAAAAAATATGGTTGTTTAGGGGTTAAAAACTAGTTAATACCCATCGCCGCCAGCGCTCTGGGGTTTAAACAAGGAATGGACAGCGACAGCACATTCGGAGCGTGATTTTTTGATGAATATGAAGCAAGCCGTTCGCTCTGGCCATTCGTTGTCAGGCGCTCACATACAACGCTGGACCTGTGAAACAGCGACCCCCCAGCCCGTATTCAACATTACCGCACACCGACTGAGTCGCTGTCATCAAGCTAATGCCGGCCAAGCACAGCGAATACTGGCTGGCGCTGAAAAAATCACGCTACAGTCGCTCATCTGTCGCTACCTGGCGCTATTGATGAATCGGCCTCCCCATCAAGTGCAGTTTTACAGAATAAGACCATATCCTAGAGTGCTGAACAGAGGTGCAGGCCACTGGGGAAAAGTATAAAAAGTGAGTAAAAACGTTAAATATATACATTTTAGATGCTGGGGATTGGGCTTTTCAATAAATGACGCTGAAGGTTCACTTTAAATTAATATGTACAGATAGACCCAATGATCACAATATATGTGTGGGACTGGGATGCCTGGGACCCGCCAGTGGAGCAGATTCTGGGGGCCCACCCCATATTTGGATGTACATTTTACTGTGTACATTTAGGGCCCATGCACAAAAACTTTATGCCAAACGGTATTGCCTCTGTATGTACACTTGGGATGCCACAAATAGAGTTCAGGTTCCAGGGAGGCCGATTCATTAATAGCGCCAGGTAGCGACAGATGAGCGCCAGTAGCGTGATTTTCACAGCGCCGGCTAGTATTCGCTGTGCTTGGCCATTGTTCGGTTGTTGACAGCGACTCAGTCGGTGTGCGGTAATGTTGAATACGGGGTTAGGAGTCGCTGTTTCACAGGTTCCGCGCTGTATGGGTGCGCCTGACAGCGAATGGCCAGAGCGAACGGCTCCCAGCATATTCATTAACAAATCACGCTCAAAAAATTCTCGCGCTGTGAAATGCTTGTTGAAACCCCAGAGCGCTGGCGGCGATGGGTGTAAAGTCGTTTTTAACCCCCAAACAAGCATATTTTTTGATTAAAAAATTAAACAAGTTTTTATAAACATTTTGTAATATGAATACATTAATATCAGACCTGTAATATCAATTCTGCACATTTTTATTTATTTATTTATTTTTTTCCTTAAAAAAAAAATATAACATTGCAGAAGTGGTCACAGAATGTTTGACATTTAAAAAAAAAAAAAAATAAAAATTAATCAATTAATTATGAATATTTAAAGATTGCTCCATTGAAATGCATTGGAGAGCGCCAGGGAGCGACAGGTCATACCTGGCGCTGTGATGGGATTAGCAGCGGCGCTGTTCGTTGCAGTCGGCTACATGATGAATCCCGCGCTAGCTGACGCTCTCGCCGGCGCTAGCCTCATTTAGCGTGATAAATGCGTCATTGTGGCCGCCGCCGGGCGTTCTGGAGTCGGTAGCCGCCGATAGCTGGCGCTACCTGGCGCTAGTCAGACACTACCTGGCGCTATCCCTTGATAAATAAGGCCCCTAGTCTCCTGTTATACAGCCATGCTGGAGCTTTCTGTGTGTCTCTCTGACAAGTAACCCCTAAGCGACCCCTCCACCCCCCTGTGCTAGTTTGGGTGTGCAATGCAATCCTCACCTGATGCCAGCGGGGGGGGGGGGGGGGGGCTTGGCATGGCAGCTAGGGGCTTGTGTCACAGTTGGACTTATACAGTCACACTGCTTGTGCAACTGATCTATAACACAAGGTCCCAGATTCAGCTTCCATGCAGATTGCCTGCCCCCCCAGTGAGTTGTTTTTTATGTTATTGCCCAAATTGGGTTTAGCACAGGGATAGGGAGTTATACAAAACTCTGGGAGCAGAACAGTGTCTGTAAGCGTCCCTTCACCCTAAATAAGAGTCTATCCTATATATTTCCCACAACCTGTACATACAGATTGCTCACATTAAAAATCATCCAACCTGCATCTACTGCATGTTATGAGCCTTTAAACATCCAAGATGGCGGCTCATGGAGCATCAGGCAGACTGCAAACAGGAAAGGATTGTCCTTTCCTTGACCCCAGCTCTGCTCTGTCTGTGCAAAGCACAGCTATAACCCGCCCCCTGTAGTTTATCCCCCCTCTCCTCTCCTCAGTATGTGATGCTTCTGAGTCAAGATGTCGGCTAGATGCTGAACAGAGTTGCAGCCCGGTGGGTGAAAGAATAATATGTAAGTGACTAAAAAGTTAAAATATATTCATTTTAGATGCTGGGGAATAGTTTTTTATGGGTTTGGACATTTCATTAAATCAAGGTTCGGTTTAATCCCCACCCCAGCCTGTTAGAAAGTCAAAGCAATCCTGTGGGCCAATTAAAAAGTATCCCTCCGCCATGCCAAGAAAGAGCAGGCTGGGCGTGTGCAATACTTGTGTACATCTTCTAATATTTACAAATCCAATATTTACATGTTTCGGGCGAGGGCAAATATTTAAGATTTAGATGGCTCCGCCTACTGCAAAGGACCATGGGTAAACCCTGTTATTGTTGGCCTGTATGTGCCATGTAAATACTTTTCTACCTTGGTCCATTGAAGCCCACTATGGGGGTTATGTAAAGACGGATAGCGCCAGGTAGTGCTACCTAGCGGCACGTAGCGTTGGGTTGTACGGGAAACCACATTTAAGAAAGCGAATCTGGTGAGCGCCTCTAACAGCGTCATGTAGCGTCACATGTGTATAGCGCTGGAGCTCTAGGTTCAGGAGCGCCACATATTATTCCGCTCAGTGTCGCTCTCCTATACATTTCAATGGGGTTTCATTTGGTTGTGTTTAAATAGCGCGTTGGGCAATTAAAATGTAATTTTTTTTGCTCAAATGATTGTGTGACCTCTCCTGGCTGCAAACAAACACTGTTATACATTTTTTTTTTTAATATTTTTATACAGAATTGTATGTACAGGTCTGGCACTAAAGTGTCATAGTCACAGTGTTAAAACAATGTCATTCCATATGTTTTCACTTTGTTACTGGTGGATATGTGATCAAAAACAGGCTTTGATAGGCTAGTGCACCCAGCTTTAGTGTGTGTGTAGTTTTTTCACTTAAAGTGGACCAACACCCACGAGTGATCGGCCCGGGAATCTATAAGATTCCCGAGCCGATCACCTCACTCACCGCGGGACATCCGAGATCGGGATGTCCCGCGGGGTGAAACCCCCCCAAACACCCCAAACTTCTTACCTTATCCTCTTATCTCCTCTAGACGTGCACGTGCCCGCGCCGGCTGTCTGTGAATGGCCGGCGCGGGCACGCGCGCGTCAAGAGTGACGCGCGGGAGGCGGCGGCGGAGGAGCCGCTTGTCCGCGGCTTGTCCGTCGGCGCGGGGAGAGGTGAGGTTGGGGGGGGTTTCTCACAGCGGGGCACCCCGATCGGGGTGCCCCACCGAAGTGGACCAAGACCCAGGATAGTCAAAATCCTGGGTGTTGGTCCACTTTAACTGCCACTACCTATCGTTTGCTGCAGTGTTAGATGTAGCTTAGGCCCTTATTTATGAAGGAATAGCGACAGGTAGCGACTGGTGAGCGGCCGGTAATGACGGGCACCGCCACGAGAACGCCGGCTCCCCACCACAATCACACATTTATCAAGCCAATCCTGCTTAGCGACTGAGATAGCGCCATATAGCGACTCATTCATCATTATTCCAGCCTCAGCCCACAGCGCCAGCGTCCGACCTTGAACAGCGACAGGTATGACCTCTCGCTACCTGGCGCTCTCCAATGCATTTCAATGGAACAATCTTTAAATATTCATAATTAATTGTTATTAATATTTTTTTTTTTTTTTTTTTTTAATGTCAAAAATTCTGTGACCACTTCTGCAATGTTAGATAATTTTTTTAAGGTAAAAAAAAAAAAAAAATTTGTGCAGAATTGATATTACAGGTCTGATATTATTGTATTCATATTACTGAATTCTTAAAATTTTTTTTTTTTCCCAAAAATATGGTGGTTTGGGGGTTAAAAAACTACTTTTAACACATCGCCGCCAGCGCTCTGGGGTTTAAACATGCATTTCACAGCGCTTGAATTTTTTGAGCGTGATTTTTTGGTGAATATGGTGAGAGCCGGTCGCTCTGACCAGTCGCTATCATGCGCTCCCATACATCGCAGAACCTGTCAAATAGCGACTCGTCACCCCGTATTCAACATTACTGCACACCGACTGAGTCGCTATCAACAACCGAACAATGGCCAAGCACAGCGACTACTAGCGGGCGCTGTGAAGATACTGCTACAGTCGCTCAACTGTCGCTACCTGCCGCTATTAATGAATCGGCCTCATAGTCTTGGGCGCTTTGACCTTAGGACACCACCTAGCGTCCTCGATTGGCTCTGCGGTGAATTAGGCAGAGCGCTTCTACAGCGCCCACCACACATCAAATTCATCAATGCCGGCCAGGATACTACAGCGACCTCTACGCTAGGTTACAACGCCCGACACATCGCTCTAAGCACCGCTATACAGACATTCACATGGCGATATGTGGCACTAGTAATGAATCACCTCCAAATTAGGCATAACATGGGTCTGTGCTTAAGTGACTTGTCAGCTCTGTAAAGGGGGACTGGAAATTATTCGCTGGTATAGGGCTTTTTTTTTTAAACGTCTAAGGCTCTAGCGGCATTTATAGTGTAACAACGCTGCACATGGAGCCAATATATATAACAAAAAATGAAAAATCCTACGCTCATAGCGTGGAATCCTAAAACATAGCATTAGCCATGAAAAGCCACTCATCACAGTGTTCAGCCTTCGCACAGGGGCCCTCGCACGGTTCACAAGAGAGCCATACTTCGGAAGGCGAGGAAGAAAAGTAAATCACACAGTGGAATGTTTGCTGATTTTAGCAACTCCATAATCAACGGTTCGCCAGAAAAGCAGGAATTAATGTCTGCCTACCTGCAGCCGCATAAAGCAGGGTAATGAGCGCGGTTAATGACCTGTGCTGTTTATCAGTGATGAAAATCTTCTCGACAAATATTAAAGCCGCTACCGTTATTTTAGTGCTGGAAAATATATTGCACATTGTAGCCGGGTATTGTCAAGATATCCAATTATAATGGGTTTACTTTCCACGGCGAAAATCTGTGACATTCAAATAGGCGAGCGCTGAGCGCCGAATAAAACGGGGCTGTTACCAGGGTAATGATAATGAAAATTCTATCAATAAGAACGCACAACAAACACACATGATGGTAAACAGGCATCACTGGTTTTACATAGCTGCCTATTAAATAATAATAAACATATATATTTAAACATAATCATTTTCAATAATTTGCAATAATACATCTCGCCTGGTGCTGATGAGAAGGTGTTGGGCCGTGTCAATTTTTAGCTAATTCGTGGCACTGCACACCCTGGAGTGCCTTGGATAGCACCAGGATGAAAAGAGATGATATGCATTGCTCTGCCTACTGCAAGGAGTAATGGGTAAATCTCTTATTCCTTGTGTTGGGTGCTGTGTAAATACTTTGTTGACTTTAGATTCCGCCGTAGCGGAAAATGTCTGTTTTTAAATTATCATTTTGCATTGGCGAACTACGTTTCTTCCTATTGGCCAGCTTGTGTCAGTGACTGTGTAGCTATTGGACCGATCAGATCCCTCCACGCGGGGCATCCGAAATCGGGATGTCCCGCGGGGAGGAACCCCACCAGGAGGCCCACAAACCTTACCTCAGCCCCGTTCCATCGATGCATCTAGCAGGGCGCGCACCCGCGCCGGCCGTTTGTGAATGGCCGGCGCAGGCGCCCTCCCTGTTAGAGGGAAGCGCGAGACGCGGCCTCCAGCGCTCAGAGCCGCTGAGCTGCTATGCGCGTCCAAGCGGCCTTGGACGCGCGCTGTGATTGGCTGGAGCGGTCACGTGGGAGCGGGGAGAGGTGAGTTTTTGGGGCGTTCTGGGGGGTTTCACACACCGATCGGGGTGCCCCACCGAAGTGGACCAAAACCCAGGATAGTCAAAATCCTGGGTGTTGGTCCACTTTAAAGGAGCACTATCGCAAAAAATGACCCAATAATAAAAATCCATATAAATGTGTTGGAAGGCGGGAGGAGAGGTCATATACACCCGGCTTCAAGAAATATCCAGCCAGGCTTGTTTTTTTTTTTTTGTTGAAGGAAAATGACATCCGGGGTGACAGGTCCTGTCACCCCAGATAGACTAAACATGTAACCCCTGGATTTTACTTCTACCATTAGAGAATAAACCACAAGCTTGGCGGAAGTTTTATTCAGTTGGTGAGTATAAGTGACCCCTCCTTTCATTAGCCGACGTGTTTGTTTGCATTTTTAATATTACACATTTTGCGATAGTGCTCCTTTAGGCTGGATTTAACTGCGCCAGTGTGCCCCACTCTGTTTGGCCAATTCTTTAGCACTTCATGCCACATTTGCTAGGTGGATCTTAAAGGCTCTGGTTTCTGTGATATTAAAGCAGATTAAAACGCAAACCGCCCGGGCCTGGAGTCTAAAAAAACAGGTCCGGACACTTGACTCCCCTTGATTTGGGGTGCCCCCTCCCCCCCCCTGCAATCGCAGGAGCACTCCTCAGACTAGAGCAGCAGTACTCTGGTGGACCTGGTTCCGAATGCGGACCGCTGCGCCAGTTTTCCAGACCCCTGCCCCGACAACCCTGCCCCCTTTACTTGATCGGCGATATAGTGCTTAGTCTCCCTGCCTGTGTTATGACTCTGCTCCCTGGCACATAGCATTGCAATATGACCTTATTGCAAGGAACATTTTGGGCCCTAGTTCACCTGTGTACACTTGCTGCACAGAATGCATGGAGAGGTTAAAAGCAGTGTGCCATGGGCCAGAGTTGTAGGTTCCGTGGGGGCAAAAAAAAAAGCTCATGTTTTTTCCCAGTGTCCAATAAGATTCTTGGGGTGAGGGCCATCCAGCATTTTTTAGTTTTTCCTGTGGAATCTATACCCCCCACAATGCACTGCTTTTAAACTACCAACCCCCGCAGCAGCCCCCCTGCCCGGACCTTCACCTCTCACCGGATGCCTGTAAATGTACCTTTACAAGAAGTGGTTGGATACCCCTGGACTAGAGGGAAGCCAGGTTCATGTCAGCTGGCACATTTCAGATCACCCATTCATAGTTACATACTTAATACGGTTGAAAGAAGACATATATCCATCAAGTTCAACCAAGAGACAGGCTGGGTGTGGCCATGTCAAGCCACTGCCAGGCCAGCAGCATTGGTTGTGGGAGTAAGGCTAGGGGGCAGTTTCAGGGGTTTTTGTCCCCTTTAAATTGATCTGAAAACACTTTTGTGATAAAAATGTGGCAAGCTTTGTTGTGCATTTACTTTCATTTTTTTTAGTTGTTGAGGTTAGATAAACACATTGCTGTGACAATCAGAAGGAAATATAGATTTTTGACAATTTGTAAAAGAATAGGTGTTGCCAAGAAGTCTTACGTTGGCATGTTACACAAGCTATTTCCGTTTTTTGTGTTTCTTTTGTTTTTCATTATAAAACACTTCAATACTTTTCGTGCCACTGTGCTCTATGTGGCACTGCTTATACAATAGCATGGCACTTTGCTGTGAAGAAGGCAAGGGTCATACATTGGTCTGTATAAGGCATCCTACTTAGCCATGACGGTGGTCTTAAAATATTCATAGAGTGATGCAGTGGTCAACCCATCGGTGCTAAATGCCTGGCAAACCCCCATATGGTCACAGGTATCCATCTGAGAGATGTGGGTAAGTATCTTTCCCCGTAGCACTATCTCCAGTTGCTTTGGTCAATTTTGAGAGGTCAACTGGCCATGTGAACGGCAAAAACCAATAGGGTTTGACGGGCAGGTAGGTGGCACTGGTGGCAACGTGAAGCTTGTGAGCGATGCAAGAGGGTGAAGGGAGCAGTTATAATGCCAGATTTATGCAATTTTCATAATCAGATGGGCATTCCAAACCTAAAAGCCCAAAGAGGTGAGGGATGTTGTAGCCTTGTTGGCTAGAGAGTCCCATGTAATTAAAAAATGGGAAACACTAGACAGCACCGAGGCAGTCTGGCCAAGACCGGTGGTATAACTGTACCCCTGATCCCCCCTTAATTATTGGGCCTAAGAAGGCATAAAATAGCATAACAAGTGTGGCATAACAATATCACTCCAGACCTTCATAATGGGTAGGAATGTTTGCATATTATCCATAGACTGTACAAGGTAATATCTCCAGGCAGAACGTCAGAGCAGAGCAAATTAAATTGTGACTAGAAAATAATGAACATCTGGAATGATAGGATTGGATGCAAAGGGTAATTAATGATCTGTCTTCTCTCAGATGTCTCTGAAATATGAATGCATCCAGAAAGGAATGAGGAATTCTGACATCCGATGCACAGCTGACCACAAGAGTATTATGTTAGTACCCATATACAGCGCGTATTCATTAACAAATATCGACTGTTTAGACTAAGATCACACACAGTGTGCAACTTAGAAGAAACAGACGGGGAGTGCGCTGTCTAAACCGAAGCAGCCCACAGGCTGGGATTAAGTCTGCGGGTTGGCAGGCAAGTGACTTAATTTTTTTTAGGTTGACCCAATACTTAGCTTTTCCCCAGCAGCAGTATGGCCATTAAAAAGTTGCTAATCTTGGAGCCTAGGTCCTGTTAAGTACCTGCACACTCCTCCCCCGAATTGTGCTGCTACGCCCTCCTTTGTTATAACCATGAAGTAGCGCAGTGCATTTACTGTGAAAAGAGACGGGGATGGAATCCCATCTTAAAGAGGAACAAATTTGACATTCCCAGGTTTCATTCCTTGCCCCCCGGGGCATTCCAAACGGGGATGCCCCACAGTGTAGATCCCAGGGCAGTGCTGTGAGGGTTTTGTTTTAACCAAATTAGTTATATGGGTCCAAAAGAGTCACTATTCTGGGCTTACTCCTTGCCCCCGGGGTTATGCTATCTAAATAACTGGCAGCGGGAGCATGTCTCAGCTGCAGGGAGGCTGAGGCTGAGGCTGGGGATGCAGCTGTAGCCTGCAAACCCAGTGTGGGAATGCTGGAAAGATAAGTGATTGCTGGGATGATTGTGGGGGTTCACACAGCAGGGCATCCCAAATCGCCTAGCACAAAGCTGGTTGGTCCTCCTTTAACCCAAACTATCTTGCTCCTCTGTTCAATAACATTGTCTTTTAATGGAACAGGAACACCTTGTTGTGGTTGCGGTAAACATACACTGTATAGAAGCTCATCCCCAGAGGCCTCAGTGCCACCCAGTACAGAATGACCCCCCCCCCAGCCCTTCAATCAACTCCAGTTTGACACATCTGCTATAAACCAACAACAAAAATGAAAACCGTCAAATACGCATCCTTCCATCAAAAGCTGATAGAATTCTGACAACTGTCAGATGTGCCTCCGTCTCGAATATCTGATGACATATCGTCATAAGCAGCGTACACCAAAAGGATGGCAATACACCATTTTATTTGAATGCCATCTCCGAGCCGCCCGACATGCCAGAATAAAACAGTATCAAGTACAAAGAGGGATTCTTACAACACATCTCAGATTGCTTCCCAGATCCAGTTATATCTTTTCAGCTAGAGATTAATGTGTCATGGTGACCTTTACAATTTACTCCCTTCAAAGCCTTTATCATTTGGCACAGCATTTAGTCAAAATTAAATATTTAAAAAATTGAAGCCATCCTAGTTTGCCAGCACAGCTAAAATGAAAAGACCTCGGTAGCAGCGGTGACTAGATTTTAAATGCAGGTAGATCAATATTCGATGGAAGAAAAAGAAGAAAGAAAAAGAAAAAGGGGGGGGGGGGGGTTGTTGCAAGTAGAATGGCTTCTAATAGCTTGCAAATCACTGCCGGCTTTTCGTTGCCAGCTGTTCTTAAATTATGAATATGCAACCAATTCATGTAAAGGGCCAACTCCCAGTCCTATCTCCTCCGCGCTGGTCCCAGCGGCTTTTGTTTGTTCTAGCCGTTAGCGTGGTTAAGGATACAAACAGTCAAAATCTGGAGAAGGACAGGGAGCAGAGTATTGGCATTTTCTGCGCGCGGCCCATTATCGCAGCAGGCTTTGTCAATCACCGCAACATCTCCAGCAATGACAATGATCTCCTAGACGAGAAGAAGGAGGAGAAAAAAAAGTCTATCCGCATTACTCTTCCAGCTTCTCCATCCAACCCTAATGCTTTTACAGCTCCAGCCAATGAGATTCTGTCAGCCCTGACCCGCTGAAAGACTTGCGTGAAGCTTCAAACATTTAAAAACATCAATCATAAAAACAAAGACAGGACATTGAATTATACAGTATTAACCTCCAGGGTTTGCATACAAAGACCTTAGATTTATTTATGTCCCAGTGCGTTAAGAGCTTCGCTACACCGTTCTTTAGACCAAACTGGCTGCCAATTTGATGAACCTCTCTGCCCTCAGCAGGAGTGCAGCGTCTTTGATTAATGAGTGCATGCTGGTGGAAGGGAAAAAAAAGATGAGCGTGAGGATGCAAAACAAGGGAAGTGGGGGGGGGGGGGGCAAATTATTTTTCCATGTGCTCATTTGGCCAAAGCAATAGTCTCAATCTCCCCTTTTAAAATGATTTTTGCTATTTAAAGGAGCTGCATCGCAAAATCACCCAATAGTAGAAATCCATATACATATATTTATGTATTTAGGTCACTTATATACCCTAAGAGGAAAAAAAATCCCACCAAGCTTGCGGTTTCCTTTACCTGTGACAAATAAAATCCATGGGTGACTGGTTTCTGAGCGTTACATTCCTCTTTCAAAGGGTCTATGATCTGCCTGTGGGAACAGCTGATTTAAGGCAAAGGCTAACACCTGTTTTTCGGAATGCTCAAGCCCCCCTGCACATCACACCCCAGAACTCCCACATTTTTTACCACTTCCTGTTATTTTACCTCGGTATGGTGCCCCTCGAATGCTCGCCAGCGCTCACTTGGGCGGGTCGTGGACAGGGCTTTCCGGTGGCCGAAGTGGAGGACACGACCCCCAACCAAGTGACCGCTAATCGCGGGGCTCCATTTCCGGCCAAGGATCCAGGAAGAGGAAAGACTACTGGGCATTCTGGGGGTGATGTGCGGGGGGGGGAGCATTCCGAAAAACAGGTGTTAGTCCACCTTAAATCAGCTACCTACAGGCAGATCATAGACCCTTTAAAAGTGTCATGTAACGCTCAGAAACCAGTCACCCCTGGATTTTATTTGTCTCCAGCATTCTGGATGCCCCCCCCCCCTCCAAGCCTGTAGGATTGTGTGGGACCCAGACCAACACCCGTTGCCGGCGTTGGTCTGTTTTAACTACTCCAAATATCTGTGCAAATCACTGCATGATGGGTGAGAGCATCTACACAAATCAGAAGAATTGCAATAGCAATATGCTGTAAATCCAGCTCAGGCCATTAATGTTGAGCAAATCTCCCCTGAAAAATTACCTTTTTCTTCCATTAAAGTTATACTAAAAACAAGCCCCATTGCTGTCCCATTGCCTCAGGCTACACATTGCACTATCCCAAACCTCAAACCAATTTCAAAAAGACCCTGTAGATCCTAAGTTATCTTTAAAAGTATTAGAGCATTGGACATACAAAGAAAAAATAAGGAGAAACAGTGGGTGTGGCAATAGCAATGTGATGTAAGCACACTGAGAGGAGGGCAGAGTTTCATAGAGAGAGAGGCAGACACTCAGGACGTCTGGGCAGGGAGTAGGGGGTGTTTTCATTCTTAGACCCCCGAAGGTTGATTGGTGGACTACATCAGTGGCATGGGGATTGAAACCAGAATGGGCAAATGATTTTCCTCACTAAGGAGGCAGACAGGAGAGGAAGGGCATTGCTGGAGCCACTTTATGAAAGTTAAGCAATTTTTTTTTTACTTTTGACTTGCCACTTTGACTTATCACTCTTTGTGGGGTCCCACATGTCCATTCACTTGAATGAGTGGGTGAGCTCACAGTGTAGTCCGTGCCTGGGTGGCAGCAATGGGGGCGGTAAGGCATTTTAGTAACCCCCATCAATGCTGAGGCAGGGTGAGGGTTACATAACGGCTGGACATCCACTTTAAAGTGGACCAAAACCCAGCGCGATATAGATTCCTGGGTCGATCGGTTCCCTCCCCCTGGGACATCTAAAATATCGGGATGCCCCACTGTGTGAGACCCCCCAGATCGCCACATACACTTACTTTGCTTCCTGGCCCAACGGCGCATGCGTGAGCAACGGCCACATCCCCGCTATCCCTCTAGCAGGATGTGTGCCCACGCCAGGCATTTGTGAATGGCCGGCGTGGGCATGCTCCCTGTTAGAGGGAAGCGGGGGGGATGCTGACACCAGTGCACTCAGATGTCCACTTTAAAGTTGACCAAAACCCAGAATTTCACTATGCCTGGTTTCGGTCCTTGTCCCTGGAGCATCCCAATGTGAAACACCATCAGTCAACAGTTATTTCTTGCGGCAGGTGGTGGCATCTCCTGCATCCCTCTGGTCTGTGTGTGTGGCCATGTACAGCCAGGGATGCGTCACAGAGTGCAAACTCTGCTAAGCTCCATTATAGCCTTTCTAGCCACACATTGATAAAGCTGATTGGAGGAAAGCAGCATCTGTGCCATAGGATCATTGGTGAGGTATGTTTTAGGGGCCACCAGTGGAGTTTCACACAGTGGGGCATACCAAATTGTGACAAGCACAAAAACCCAGGCTAGTGGGATCCTGGCTTTTGCTCCACTTTAAAATATAATTCTAACACTTTATTATAAGATGAATGGAGGTGCTGTCCTGGCCTACCAGTAAAAAAAAGTAATGTCTGTTGGCGGCTGCTGTGGCACCCCAAGTGGCCCATGTCTGTCCCACAAACTGCATTCGCCTCTGGGGGGTATGAGAGAGCAGTGCCAGACCGTGGACCCTAAGAGTATGTCTGTCCAATCTTGTGCTAAAATTTACTGTAAGTGCGATGCCCTGGAAGGAGCAGGCCTTTTTACATTTTTTATGGTAGATCCACCTATTAAAAAGAAAACCCTTGCTGCCAACAGGCTATTCCTGAAACCAACACCAAATGGCTAACATTGATTATTCCTGCAAGAAAGCTGATGTACCTGGGGATGGGGCATTTTGCAAGCCTTCAGCTTTAAAAGGTTGTTTTTTTTTTATTTTAAACATTATTAGTATCCTTTGGAGATTTAGATTGTGTTATAAAGAGAAAACAAAGCATCAGAAATTTGAGTGAACAATTAGGCAGGCTGGACATTAAACCATTGGACAAAAGGGATAAAAAAATCTTTTGATGCTTTGATTACTCCTAGATATTCAGATGTCCTTGCACAAGGCTGGCTTTATACAAAGGTAATGCTCACTCTATTGCATGTGCGTCTTCCTCAAGTGCACCCACTCCCATCTAGAAAATATAATGAATGTGTTTAAAGAACAAAATGAAAAAGGAGAGAAAAAAAAAACTAATGGACATGTAATCAGATAAAATACAATTGCACTTCTGGGTAAATAAAATACACAGATCTCTTGGAGATGGCCACAGACTTTAAGAAATCAATACGTGACCTGTAGACCTCTATTTCACCAGAGGGGAGATCATTCAAAGCTTGCTGTGTATCCAGATGCCAGAATATTCACACTGCCAATGGCTGTAAAGAACGCTGATATTGGCTTTCTGCAGCAGACTGTCAAAGTGTCTTTTGTAGATGAGCATTTTCCTTTTTCCATAATCCAATATTGCCACTGCAATTGTTTCTCTGATTTGTGTTATAGCCTGAGGAAGTGGGAGTTTGCCCACGGAACGCGTGGCTCTGATATAGTGGTAGGCGGTGGGGAGAACCTATTGTTGATATTTTTGACATTTGATATTTGATAACACTTCGGTAATTTTTTAGATAGCTATGATTATTTTGGATTGGCTATGATGGTTTCCATTGTAAACTGCTTATTATTGGAAACTTTATTAAGGATTGGTGGATGGATTTTTTTGATTACTAAGTGGTCTAATATGATTATGGCTGTGTATTATTGTTCACATTAGCACTTTATATTTTAAAAATTCTTTCCATATGTAAAATTTTCCCCCTCTTTTTAAGGGATCCGGATCGTAGGCAGGTTTTTGCACATACTTTTTTGCGTAATTTTGCACATTTTTGTATCTGGTTCATTGTGATCTAGCGTATGAATTCATTTTTTATGTTTTTATTGTATTATTATTGATGGAGTATTGAGTTTTCTCCCCACTGCCTACACACCCTTTTATGTCTGTCTGTCTTGTATTTCATTTGTTGTATACTTTTTAATTGGTTTTAATATGTCTATTGTATGGTGGTGTGGATATTTTCATCAAATAAAGTTTTGTATTTATTAGGATATGGACGTGCCTCCCATGTTTCTTGTTTAGTCTCTGTAGTGCAATAAAAAATATTTGTTCTAATTTGCCCTAAAAAAAAAAAAAAAAACCTGCACAAGTAATGGGCAACGTGGTAGGCAAACCCAAACCGCAAAGTCCGTGTTCAGGTTCTGACCCAACAATAAAGCTGGTTGATAGGCTGCTGAGAAGCCTATCAATCAGCTTCTAGCCCACCCCTCAGCAAATCAGGTTAGCCAGCAGGCTGACCCTCTCGCTGCCCCACCCCCGGCCAGACCCTAAGACTGGGGGGTTCCAGCATCATCAAGAGCTAGCTGGGGTGGCAAAGGAGGATAACTGGAGGGAAGGGGTATTAATATTAAAGAGTGTCTGCATGGGTAATAGAGCAGTCATTGGAAAAAATTTGCTGTAGTTAATCTAGAACAAGGGTTCTCACCCATTTTTACACTAAGGCCCTTATTTAACAAGGGATAGCGCCAGGTAGCGAATGGTGAGCGAACGGTAATGACGCTCACCGCCACGAGAACGCCGGCTCCCCTCCGCAATCACACATTTATGAAGCCGATCCTGCTTAGCGACAGACAGAGCGCCAGATAGCGATTCATTCATCATTATTCCAGCCTCACCCCACAGCGCCAGCAAGCGACCTTGAACAGCGACAGGTATGACCTCTCACTACCTGGCGCTCTCCAATGCATTTCAATGGAGCTAACTTTAAATATTCATAATTAATTGCTATTAATTTTTTTTTTTTTTTTAAAGTGGACCAACACCCACGGGTGATCGGCCCGGGAATCTATAAGATTCCCGGGCCGATCACCTCCCTCCCCGCGGGACATCCGAGATCGGGATGTCCCGCGGGGTGAAACCCCCCCAAACACCCCAAACTCCTTACCTTATCGCGCCGGCCGTCTGTGAGTGACGCGTGGGAGGCGGCGGCGGAGGAGCCGCTTGTCCGCGGCTTGTCCGTCGGTGCTGGGAGCGGGGAGAGGTGAGTTTTTCTTGGGGTTCGGGGGGGTTTCACACAGCGGGGCACCCCGATCGGGGGTGCCCCACCGAAGTGGACCAAGACCCAGGATAGTCAAAATCCTGGGTGTTGGTCCACTTTAATGTCAAAAATTCTGTGACCACTTCTGCAATGTGCAGAATTGATATTACAGGTCTGATATTAATGTATTCATATTACAAAATGTTTTGAAAAACATGTTTTTTTTTTTCTAAAAATATGGTGGTTTGGGGGTTAAAATACTACTTTTAACCCATCCCCGCCAGCGCTCTGGGGTTTAAACATGCATTTCACAGCGCAAGAATTTTTGGAGCGTGATTTGTTAATGAATATGCTGGGAGCCGTTCGCTATGGCTGTTCGCTGTCATGCGCTACCATACAGCGCGGAACCTGTCAAACAGCGACTCCTGTCAACAGCCGAACAACGGCCAAGCACAGCGAATACTAGCGGGCACTGTGAAAATAACGCTACTGTCGCTCATCTGTCGCTACCTGGCGCTATTAATGAATCAGCCTGCCCGTATTACTTTCCATTTTCTAATTATCTCAAGTCCCACCTGGGTGGTGCATACGGGTTGACCGTCACCTAACTGTGTTCAAAATGCACAAAACAAGTGCTCAAAATCCACAACAATGCATATAAGTCATTTTCATGACCCTTTGAAGCTGTTTTTTTTTTGAGGAAATATGTCCACAGCCTGGCTGAATATCATCTGATGGGGTCTTGAGTACTACCAGTGGTACTTGTACCATTCATTGTAATTTCCTAGTCTAGAGTAAATAATTTGGAAGAGACTTAGGGGTTTATTCGTGAAGCTCTAGCGCCAGGTAGTGCTTCGTAGCGGCAGGTAGCGTCTGCTGAACGCTGGGCGCTGTACGCAATACCACATGTATGAAAGAGATTCCGTTGAGTAACTGGAACAGCGCCATGTAGTGTACGATTCATCATTACAGACGACTCAGTGTATAGCACCGGCGCTCTAGCTTCCAGAGCGACAGGTAAGACCTGTCGCTACTGTTCGCTCTCCCATACATTTCAACGGACGTTTCTTCTAATCCCTTTCCTGATCCCATTTTTAATATTTTTTTTCTCTCAAAAAATGATTAGATCTCTCCTGGTCTGAAATTATATATTTTTGAAAATATTTGGATTTTTTTTCAATTTTATGCAGAATTGTTCTTACAGGTCTGGCACTAAAGTGTTAATGTCACAGTGTTACAACAATGTCATTCCATGTGTTTTCGCTTTGTTACAGGTGGAAATGTGTCCAAAAAAATCACTTTAATCACACAGCATCTGACGCTTTAGGCTACAGAGCGAACCAAATTGGAGCGCTGACGCTGTGTGTCAGATTTTTTGTTGAATATGGTGGTGAGCCGCTGAGAGTCGGTCGCAATGAGCTGGCGCTACCTTTCGCTCCCTGAACGCTGTACTGGTGCTAGATCGCCCAACATACATCACATTCATCAATGCCGGCCAGGTTACTAGAGCGACTGAGGCGCTCTGTTACAGCATCCGATAGCCCATTAAAAAGACCCTAAAAACACAACTAATCAACTAACCCACAAACACACTAATACTCAGTCAGTATCGGGAGTTAGAAAATTAACTTATGCCCCATTTTCAAGCTACTGAGTCCCCCGTGCCTGGGGGCAGCTGCACAGATTCTGCACCCCCTGCTGTGAGCGTGCATGTGCCAGTTAAACTACTTGAATGAATGCCAGTGTGCACACAGCGGGGGATGCCAATCTGTGCAGTGCAGCGGCTACGAAGAGTGCTGGAGGGGCATGCGGACGCTGAGAAAGGGTGAGTTTTTATTTACACCCCCCCACTGACTATGTGGGGAGGAGACACTAGTGCCACTTCAGTATCCCTTTGAGATTGTTCCCCTATCCATTCAAATTATTCTGCACATGGCCTAACATGTGCCTGGGTAGATACAATGTAGGTAAGTAGTATCAAAACTTTTTAAAGCTGGGAAACTGGTTAGGTCAGAAAGAAGAAGGGCAATCAAACCCAGGTACCTAAGGAATAGATTGTGCTGAGACCATACTCTAGCCAGAGAAACAGGCCTGAAGCCGAACCCTATATTTGTATCTGTACTGAAGCACATCTGTAAGGCGAGCACAACTGTAAGGCAACGTGTGCTGCTGGAACAGTCGCTGTGGATTTGTTTCCTCAATAAAGAAAGGGGACCTTCTTAAAAGACTGGCTTGAGTATAGCTGTGCTCAGTCATAGAGGAAATTGGTCAGCCTCCCAACCCTGCACTTGAACCCAGAAAACATTTCAGGGTCCCTGCCCCACCACTGGCCAACCTAACGCGTGTGGGCGGGCAACACAAGTATCACTTTCCGTTACATAATCATCTCTAGTACCACCTGGGTGGTATCTTTAAGTTGTCAATCACCTAAAACTGGCAAAAGAGACAAAGTACAGGAAACATACACAAATAGCTTTGACTACACTTTGAAACTGTTTTGTATTTACTGAGCATGATCAGGGAATAGATGGCAGCAGATGAGATTTGCGTGTAGCGTGTAACCTCAACTCGTACCACCTGATAGGATCTTGTGTCCCACTACTGGTATATGTACCACTGTAAAACATTAATCTATATGGTCTATTGAAAGAGGAAATATGATTTAAATTACTATTTGCTGCACATTAATCTTCAATATTTCTACTAGAGATTTATATTATAAACATTGCAAATACTAATAATCATATCAGCCCAGCGGCCACTAATCTGATACAAACCAATGGTCGCTGAGGCTGTCCTCATACATCCAGTGAAATGTCTCATAGAAGAAATATCTTCCCTCAAATACTTTGCACATACAATCTATTGTGTGAGAAATTATTCACTACACACACAGTAAGATGTATAAATGAAAACAGGTTTATTTACCAGCACAGTAAATCACTAACCCAAAATGTTTATGAAGTTTCCCCAGATAACCTTAGGTATTACAGGCAGTTGTTACATGTTAAGATAAAGTACGTTTACAGTAAGAAACCTGTACAAAACCTGTTATAATGGAGATAGAGAGATAATGGAGCGATACTCAGCACTTAGCCATTATGGTTGCATCCAGGTCGCGGGTCCATCTATTGACCACTAGTCCTGCAACCAGCTTCCTAATCCTAATTCCTAATTGAACACTAGGGGGAGTGGCCAGCATTTCCTGCCTCCTGCCCACAACCGACCTCTTTGAGATTAGATACATATTCTATAAAGGGTATACCTCCCACAATATGCATGTTCTCATATTGTGACCAAGAAATTCATGATCCCCATTAATTTGGACCTAAACATCAAATACACATCATACAGAGTATGATACTATGTGGATTATCAGTCTTTGGCCAATATATGTATGTCATGTTTGGTATTAAATGAAAGGTCTTATAATCCTGAATAAGACTCTCTCATTAATATAGTCATAACTGACATATTTCAGGAGTTACCGCTCTTAACATCCATAAATAACATCCAACATCCATGTCCAATGTGTATTTGAGTGTCTGAGTCGGAGGACAACCTAATTAGGAATTCAAGGATTCATTTTCAAGGGGGAATGAGCTGCAGCTCAGAAAACACCCCAGCTATTGAGGTAGTTGGCAGCTAGGTGTGAATATGTGAATATAGGTGTGCTAGGTGTCAATATAGTCTATTGTATTCATGGGGCATAGACAGATGGCAAAAACTGAGAGTCACATAATATTTGAGTGTTAATCTGGGGGACATCTGTAATGATATCCTTTAACATCTATAAAGAGCACCCTGTGTGCTTAAGGCAAAGTTTCCATTTTGGGATCCCCCCCAACTTCAATCCACCCAGAAAGCCCAAAATTCAGGAGAATATGCTCACCTAATATAGGGTCTAGTGCCATGTATTTGCCTTGACCAGTGGAAGCCAATGCAGTGGACAGGACAGGCATGGGCAGTGCCATGCACAGCGAATGCATCCACTAGGTGAACATTGGCTGCCGCACACAACAAGACAGGGCCACAGGAAAGCGCACACAATATCCTTTCGGCCTTGAAGAAGATGGATTGTCTGATGGAATGTGAAGATAATCACACCAATACATTTGTTATTGATTATTTCTCTGTGTCACTACATCTGGCAACCTTTTTCTGGAATCCATTTTGAGCAGTAAAACAAGCAGGAGAGGCACACACGTAATTAATGAGGAATTCTCATGCAAGATGTTTCGGAGAGGAAATCCAAAACATTACACTGAAAAATGTACACTGGAGAAGAGTTTACATAGAAAGTAGTGGTTGTGTTTTTAAAGTATAACACTGTAATCAGATGCACTAACCGATGCAGTCATTTCCTTACTTTACAGATGTGAAGCCCAACTCCAGGCACAACTCTCAACTCTCTGAAAAGGGACTTTTGTGCCTGAAGCATGGTCAGCCTTTTACCCCTCTCCCCTGCAGGGTAGTGAGGAGCTTTATGAAATTCATTCAACCCAGGTCACCACTCAACAGGGAGACAGGTAAAGAAAACGAGTGCCCAAAAATTCAATTGATTTGAACTTTAATATGGTGTGTTTGTATTACTCAAAATATGTTCATTTTAAATGGTATCTATGCCCTATATTGCTTTAACATCAATTCCTCCTCCCCACACAGTGGGGCATCCCGATGTGGGATGTCTGGGGAAGAAACCTGGGGTTTGTTTCAATTTAAGGTCATCCTAAAATCAAGACTGGAGGCATGGTTGGTCTTTGGGTTGTGCAACTGCACAGGGTGCCATCCCCTTTGTTCTATAAGGGGACACCATTCAAAGTCCCCTCTAGAAAAAAAGCTCTCGGCTTTCCCTGCCTCCTCTCCATCTTCTTTATGAAAACCCCTTCTTCTTTCTTTTTCACACATTTGTCTGTTTCTTTTCTGCCTTACTTCATGATTTCTTTTTTTCCATGGTTTCCTTATTTTTCATATATTTCTCTGTTTTTCTCATTCTTTTATTTTCTCATTGTTCTTTCCCAACCTCTCTTTTTCCCTTTCTATCCCGTTCTCCCCATCTTTCTTTTTCGCTTGTTCTCTTAATATCTCTCCTTTTCTCTAGTTCTCTTCTGCCCTATTTACCAGTTTCTGTTGTCCTTTCCATCTCTGTTTTTATCTTTTGTTCTTTCCATCTCTCTTCTTATATTCTCCTCTCTTATTTTCTCCAGTTGCCTCCATTTCTATTTTTTTCTTGCTTCCTCTGTCTCTCCTCATTTTCCCATTCCCTCTATCTCTTTCTCAGTGTGAATGTGTGTGTGTTGTGGGGGGGGGGGGGGGGCATCATAATCGAAAAGTTGAGCAGGGCGGTGCTTTATCGAAGGCCGGACCTGACTGAAGGCAGCAAGTTGGGGATACAGCTTCCAGTAAGGATATGCCGAACAGGACATTCCCCATCAGTGAGCCCCCCACAACAGGGTTCGGGGTCCCTCCAGCCTTATTTGACTTGGAGGGGCCACTTTAACACAGTTAGACTAGCCTACTATTTTTTATAGGAACCTACTTGGTGACGCAGGTGCTACAGCCTGTGCTACAGAATCTGCCACCAGCGAGGCTCTGAATGGCAGTAGGAGGCTCACATGCATGTCAGTAACAGGTAGGCCCATCAACAGATTTATCTGAGTTGGGATAGTCATGTAAACTGGGGGGCTTAATCTGAATGAAACCGGAACAATTTTCACTAAATGGGTATTGTTCCTAGCGCAGGGGGCATCCCGATTACCGGGGCAGCCTTGCGCGTTTACCCTATTAAACCCCGAGACATCTTAACTTTCACCTTGGTCCTCCAGCAAAATATAAGGATGCAATTGACCACTACTCGATTTTGCTGGGGGGTGGAGGAGAAAGGTAAGATTTTATAGGTTTAACAGGGTAAATGTGCAGGGGCCCTGGCAATCAGGGTGCCCCCCTGCACTAGGAACAACACCCATTTGTGAAGAAAAATAAAAGGCAGTGTCCATATTCCAGCCCAGTGAGCATTTCAACCATGTTCCCCAGGGTGTCCTGTTGTGGAATGCTCTGCAGCATGTTTGCCTCTATATTCATGCGAATCCAATGATTCCATGGTGCATGTGCGGGCCTTTCTGCTGTGCATAGCATAGGGAACACAGGATGCCTGTGGGATAACAACGGAGAGGCCGATTCATTAATAGCGGCAGGTAGCGACAGTTGAGCGACTGTAGCAGTATTTTCACAGCGCCCGCTAGTAGTCGCTGTGCTTGGCCATTGTTCGGTTGTTGATAGCGACTGAGTCGGTGTGCAGTAATGTTGAATACGGGGTGACGAGTCGCTATTTGACAGGTTCCGCGATGTATGGGTGCGCATGATAGCGACTGGTCAGAGCGACCGGCTCCCACCATATTCATCAAAAAATCACGGTAAAAAAATTCTCGCGCTGTGAAATGCTTGTTTAAACCCCAGAGCGCTGGCGGCGATGTGTTAAAAGTAGGTTTTTAACCCCGAAACCACCATATTTTTTGAAACCAAAAAAAAAAAAAAATTAATAAAGAATTTAGTAATATGAATACAATAATATCAGACCTGTAATATCAATTCTGCACAAATTTTTTTTTTTTTACCTTAAAAAAATAATCTAACATGGCAGAAGTGGTCACAGAATTTTTCACATAAAAAAAAAAAAAACATTAATAACAATTAATTATTAATATTTAAAGATTGTTCCATTGAAATGCATTGGAGAGCGCCAGGTAGCGAGAGGTCCTACCTGTCGCTGTTCAAGGTCGGACACTGGCGCTGTGGGCTGAGGCTGGAATAATGATGAATGAGTGGCTATCTGGCGCTATCTCAGTCGCTAAGTAGGATTGGCTTGATAAATGTGTGATTGCGGTGGGGAGCCGGCGTTCTCGTGGCGGTGCCCGTCATTACCGGTCGCTCACCAGTCGCTACCTGTCGCTATTCCTTCATAAATAAGGGCCTTAGTCTGCCTGATGCAGTAAACACATGGATTCCAGGCAAGGCTCACACTCACCCTGCCAGTCATTTATACCCAGAAAGGAAGTTTATGCCATCCCCTTCTATCGCCAGCCCAGTGCCCCAAAACAGCCTGTTTTTATTTACTAAAGCCTTTCCCCAATATTTAAAACAACACAAACCAAATGCAGTATGATATCCGAATGGCAGCCGTATGCTGACCCCCAATGCTGAGCGACTGTAACTGAATGTATTTTCATCCTTCTTAACTTATCCTCTGCATTTGACACTGTCCACCACTCACTCTTACTCCAAATACTCGCCTCACTTGGAAACCAAAACTTTGCTCTCTAATGGCTCTCCTCTTATCTCTCAGATCACACTTTTAGGGGTTTATTTATCAAGGGCTAGCGCCAGGTAGTGTCTGAGGAGCGCCAGGTACCGCCAGCTAACGGCGGCTACCGACTCAAGTACGCCCGGCGGCGGTCACAATGACGCATTTATCACGCTAAATGAGGCTAGCGCCGGCGAGAGCGTCAGCTAGCGCGGGATTCATCATGTAGCCGACTGCAACGAACAGCGCCGCTGATAATCCCATCACAGCGACAGGTATGACCTGGCGCTCCCTGGCATTGTCCAATGCATTTCAATGGAGCAATCTTTAAATAATCCTAATTAATTGCTATTTTTTTTTTTTTTTTTTTTTTTTTAATGTCAAAAATTCTGTGACCACTTCTGCAATGTTAGGATTTTTTTTTATGTAAAAAAAAAAAAAAAAATTGTGCAGAATTGATATTACAGGTCTGATATTCATGTATTCATATTACAAAATGTTTAGAAAAACTTGTATAATTTTTACATTAAAAAAAGTGGTTGTTTGGGGGTTAAAAACTACTTTACACACATCGCCGCCAGCGCTCTGGGGTTTAAACAAGGAATTCACAGCGCGAGAAATTTTTGAGCGTGATTTGTTAATGAATCTGCAGCAAGCCGTTCGCTCTGGCCATTCGCTGTCAGGCGCACCCATACAACGCGGAACCTGTGAAACATCGACCCCTAACCCCGTATTCAACATTACCGCACACCGACTGAGTCGCTGTCAACAAGCAAACCCCGGCCAAGCACAGCGAATACTAGCTGGCGCTGTGAAAATCACGCTACTGGCGCTCATCTGTCGCTACCTGGCGCTATTAATGAATCGGCCTCCCCGTGTTTCCCACTCTGACACGGTATTCGCTCCTCGCCCTTTATCTGTTGGGGCCCCACAAGGATTTGTCCTCAGTCCCCTAGTCTTTTCATTCTATACCTATGGCCTCGGACAACTCATAAACCCTTTTGGCTTCCAACACCCCTTCTGTGCAGATGACCCCTTAAATCTACCTCTCAGGCCTAACAGCTATCTCTTCATTCATGTCCTCTCACTCTCTTAAACTGAACTGAATGTAAAAACAGAACTTGTCATCTTCTCATCATCCAATTCTGCTCCCATCTCCAGTATCAATATATCTGTCAGTGACCTCTCGGTGTCTCTGTGTTTTACTGGACTCCTCTATTTCATTTACACCTCACAGTCACAGTAAGTCACCAGCCACCTCCTGTCGCCGCCAACTCAAAAATATCTCCAGCATCCGCACCTTCCTCTCACCTGATACGAATAAAATTCTAGTGCATGCCCCGATCATCGCCCGCCTAGACAACTGCAAACCCTCCTCCTCTACCAGCAAACAGACTGGCACCCCTGCAATCAATCCTTAACTCTGCTGCCTGTTTCATCTAGTTATCCTCTCTCTCTTCCTCTGCTGCCCCTCTCTGTCAGTCACTCCACTGGCTCCCACTTTCTGAAAGAATTCAGTTCAAATTACTAACCCTAACCTACAAGGCTCTCTACAATCAAGCCCCCTCATACATTTCATCAATAGTACAACAATACCAATCCAGATGCAGTCTCCGCACTGCTCACAACCTCCTCCTGTCCTCTACCTTGATCACTTCCTCCCACTCGAGTCCAGTATTTCACACACGTTGCTCCACTCCTCTGGAATGCCATTCCTCATACATATCGTCACTCCCCTTCCCTATAAAACCTTCAAAACTGCATTTAAAACCAGTCTATTTAGAGGAGCCTATCATCTGACTTAACCCACCCATCTTACCGTCTTATCATCCCTCAGAACACCGAGCGCCTGCTTAGTACATCTCCTTTATGACCCTATTGTCTCATCCTCTTTTCCTCTAGATTGCTCACAAGGGCAGGGCCCTTTCTCCTAATGTATTCCTGCATATTTGGGTTTTTTAATTGTCTGTTATATTTGATTCATAATATGTTGTGTTTTATATGCATTATTGTCGTTGCTGTTTTATAAGTATCTACCGTATATACTCGAGTATAGGCCGTCCCGAATATAAGCCGAGGTACCCAATTTTACCACAAAAAAATGGAACAAGTTATCGACTCGAGTATAAGCCGAGGCGGCTTTTTTCAATTGGAATTGGAGTTGACACACAGAAAGAGAGACACACACACACAGAAAGGGACACACACACAGAAAGAGACACACACACACAGAAAGACACACACACACAGAGACACACACACGCAGAAAGAGACACACACACAGAAAGAGACACACACACACAGAAAGAGACACACACACACAGAAAGAGAGACACACACACAGAAAGAGACACACACACACACAGAAAGGGACACACACACAGAAAGAGACACACACACAGAAAGACACACACACACACACAGAGACACACACACACAGAAAGAGACACACACACACAGAAAGAGACACACACACACAGAAAGAGACACACACACAGAAAGAGACACACACACACAGAAAGAGAGACACACACACAGAAAGAGACACACACACACACAGAAAGAGACACACACACACAGAAAGAGAGACACACACACAGAAAGAGACACACACACACAGAAAGAGACACACACACACAGAAAGAGAGACACACACACAGAAAGAGACACACACACACAGAAAGAGACACACACACACAGAAAGAGACACACACACACAGAAAGAGAGACACACACACAGAAAGAGACACACACACACAGAAAGAGACACACACACACAGAAAGAGACACACACACACAGAAAGAGACACACACACACAGAAAGAGAGACACACACACAGAAAGAGACACACACACACACACACAGAAAGAGACACACACACAGAAAGAGACACACACACACACAGAAAGAGACACACACACAGAAAGAGACACACACACACAGAAAGAGAGACACACACACACACACACACACACACACTGTGGGTACCTGCTGCTGCTGCTGCCGCCGCTCAGGTGTCGGGGGTCAGGGTTTGGCCGAGGTTACCCTGCAGAGGGGCAGAGGGTACAGCAGGGACCCGCAGCGGCCGCCCCTCACCCTCCAGCCCCTCATACAGGTCACCAAGCAGGGCAATAGAAGAGCAGCCACAGCTAAATGCCCCCATTGACAGTGGCTGCACACTGAGCTATGTGTCTCTGGCACACACACCCGCCTCCATCCCCCAGGTGAGGGACCTGCCGGGCACACAATGGCGCCTCGCACCCACCTTTATTGTCCTGTCCATGGTATTCTGTGACATGTCCGCGGAGGCTCAGCAACTCATGCTGTGTCACGGCGAGCAGAGGGAGAACGGGGCGGGAGGCTGAGGGACCAGAGAAGACACCGGAGCCGAAAGGCCTCCCCTACCTACAGCCCATTACCTCACCGCAAGCGTGGCTGCCACACTGCCTGTTTTGCTTCATGCCCATCCAGCACAAGCCCCGCCCAGACCGATGTGAAGAGAGGCTACAGGCAGTACTGAAGGCAGCCCAGTGGGAGGAAGGTGGCGCCGGTCAGTGTGTGAGTGTTTGTATGCATGAGAGTGGCGGCAGCAGCGGGTACAGCAGGGACCCGCAGCGGCCGCCCCTCACCCTCCAGCCCCTGGACTCGAGTATAAGCCGAGGCGGCTTTTTTCAGCCCAAAAAGTGGGCTGAAAAACTCGGCGTATACTCGAGTATATACGGTACTTGTCTTACCTCTGCACTGCGGAATACAATGTCGCTTTATAAATAAACAATAATAAAGTATCATCACTGGAAAGCACCAGGGGGCGGGGGTGCTTGGTCAGGGAGCAATATGGCTGACTTCATCCAGTTCGTATTATGAATATTGGACAAAGGCTTTAGTAAAAAAAAAAAAAAGAAACACAGGGCGTTTTGGGGCACGGGGCTGGGGATAGAAAGTGATGACATAAACTTCCTTTCTGGGTATAAAATCACTGGGCCTGGTTTAAAAGTCAATAAAGGCATTTGGTTTGTTATATGTAGCATCCCCACAGAAGTCCCAATTAGGAAACACACAGTGCAGAGTGTGGGGTCCTGGGTAAGGGTCAGTAAGGGTCAGCCGTCTGCTCAAGCAAACCTGAAATCTACCTTTATTTACACCAGTCCTTCACTCTGAATAAGAGTCTATCTTATATGTTTCCCACACCCTGTACATACAGATTGCTCACATTAAAAATCATCTTACCTGCATCTATTGCATGTTATGAGCCTTTAAACATCCAAGATGGCGGCTCATGGAACATCAGGCAGCCTGCAAACAGGAAGTATCTTCTGACTGTGTCGCTCTGCATTCTGGGATTGCTGTCCTTTCCCTGACCCCAGCTCTGCTCTGTCTGTGCAAAGCACAGCTATAACCTGTACTTTATCTCGCTCTCCCCTCCTCATTATGTGTGATGCCTCTGATTCAAGATGGCCGCGCCCATATTCTGGAGTCCTGAACAGAGTTGCAGCCCACGGGGGAAAGAATAATAAGTAAATGACTAAAAACTTAAAATATATTAATTTTAGATGCTGGGGAATAGTTTTTTAAGGGTTTTGGGCTTTTCAATAAATCCTGTTGAAGGTCAGGTTTAAAGGGAAAACACATGCAACACATTTAGGGGGTTAATGAGACCGGGAAAGCCTGAAATCTATTTACTCACTCCGGTTCACACTCCAGTGCTGCTTTTGCGTCCCCGGAGATTGCTGGGCCTGAAAACTGGCCTGGTGAACGCAACTGACGGCCAGAGAAAAAGGCTTTGGTTGCCATACCGGAGGATCTGGGAAGGGTGGCTATGAAATGCTTGGATTTCAAAAGCCCTGTTAAGCAGCAGGTCATTGTTTTACTTTATGTCTGCTTTAATACTTCCATCTAGGTACAAAAAAAAATTTTTTTTCCTTATCATTCAGCTTTTTGGTTAGGCCAGTGGTGGTACTTTAAGTCCTAACTTAAATGTAGACATTATGCGTGATGCTGGTCAGAGGGAAACACTCCTTGAGATAAACCTCTGTTGATGGGTTATTACTCCTGTTGACCGAGTTGCTTTCCGTTTGTTTCCGATAAATCTAGCTTATTTTCCCTGCAAGCAATAAGCGCGGACAATTTGCTATGTCCATGAATACAGATGCAGCACGACATTGCACCGCCGCCACCGCCTGCCTCTCCCGCAATAAAGAGATTTGCAGATTTCTAAGCCATTTAGCAAACAAAATACCATTTCAGCCCGGTTGTGTGCCAAATTACTTGGAAACAAACAGCATTTACCGAAATGTACTTCTATGCATTGATCCCCGCTCCCCTTGCCGCTGACTTCAGCAGAACGCCGGCAAGCCTAAATGGCTTACAAAGTAGCAGCTCTGCCCTCACATCATTCGTTCCACGGGCGACGTAAAAATCGCTTTACATGATTGGCCTCGCCAATAATCTGCCGCGTGGGGCCTAACATGGATCTCTTCATACACACACACACACGACTGCCTAATAGAAATATCTGTGTTACATGGAATCATATCATACAGAGGCAATTACTTGGGATCATTATACACCAAAAGGCACCCCAAAAAAGGTTTAGAATAAAATCCTGTTTCAGATAAAACTTTTGTTAAAGTGGGCCACACACGGGACAGGTCTCCCTAACCTACCTGCTGCCAGGGTTAGTTTTAGAGTAACGGTGCAATACTTTAAAAGAGAGGTGCCCCCTCCAAACACAGTCACACAGAAGAAATGCAAACGTTCAAAGTGCAGCTCATCATGTCCTGTAAGATGGAGCACAGACCATGGTTAACTGGCTAGCCAAACCGATTTAGGAAACTCACAGGTGTTGCCAAGTAGCCCCACGGCCGGCACGGTGTAACGCGTTTCAGGCCTGATCGCCCTTAATCATACACCTCCAATACCATTCACGTGTCACAGGGAAGGAAAGAAAAGGGGGGAATGTAAAAAACAGAGACAAAGGGGATACAGGAAGAGGGTGATAGGTGGGGTGAAAAAAGTGAAAAACAAAAAAGATAAAAAAAAGGTTTAACTAGGGTGAAAAAAAGGGATAAAGGAAGATGTAGAGAAGGTGAAAAGAGAGAAGGAATGTGATAGGAGAGGGTGATAAATTGAACACAGATGGTAAAGGGAATGTGGGAAAAGCAGAGAGGACCCTGAAAAGAATGAGCCAAACAGATGAATAGGGAAAGATAAAAAAGAAAGAAATGGATAGAAATAAAGGCTGAGGTGAGGTGCAACAGAGGAATAATGGAATGTCCAAAAGAGGGAAGGATGGAAAGAAAGTTAAAGGGGTCACACCCATTTTCAACATTTTGGGTGTTAGACCAAATTGTGGCTCAGAGGGTGCATCCAGATTGCTGGAGCCCCCGCGCATAGACCCCTGAAACCCTAACCTGACCCTTAGCTGGCAAAATACCCTGTCATTGGTCACTATCCCAGCCACCAGTCAAGTTCAGACCATATGCCAATCGGGGAGAAGCATTTCACTGGCTGATCGAGGATCAGGTGAGGGGGGGGGGTTGCGGGGATCTATGTGCGGAGGGCTCCAGCAATCTGAATCCCCCCCGTCTGTCACAATGAGGCCCCACACCCTATATATAGAAAATGCCAGTGGGACCGCTTTAAATAGAAAGGAAGATGTAGAGAAGCTGAATGCTATATGGAAGAAAAGCAAGAGAGAAAGATAAATGTGGAAATGAGCGCGAGATGGGGCGGAGAACATGAAAAGGAAATGAAAGAGGTGGATACAGAAAGAAATATAGAGAGATCACATTATATAGTTAATTATATTAATTATATATTAATTATATTATATATATATATATATATATATATATATATATATATATATATATATATTAATTATATAGTTAATTATATATTTTATACAGACTGGCACCCCTCCAATCTATCCTGAACTCTGCTGCTCACCTCATCCATCTCTCCTCTCGCTCCTCCAGTTCTGCGCCTCTCTGCCAATCCCTACACTGGCTGCCAGTCCCACAGCGAATCCTGTTCAAAACTCTAACTCTCACCTACAAAGCTCTCTCCAACCAGGCCTCTCCCTACATCTCATCTCTAATCCAGCAATATCAACCTAGACGCAGCCTCCGCTCCTCTGCCGACCTTCTCCTGTCCTCCACCCTGGTCACCTCCTCTCACGCCCGCCTCCAGGACTTCCTATCATCTGGAATGCCCTCCCCCCACCCAATCCGCCACTCCACAACCCTCAAAACCTTCAAAGGCGCCCTTAAAACTCACTTATTCAAACAAGCATATAATCTGGCCTAACCAATCAATAACCAAGAGCACATGCCACAAAGCTCAATACTGACTGTTTGTGATCCTTCCCCCTCGTCTTCACCCCTCTTCCTTTAGACTGTAAGCTCGCAAGGGCAGGGCTCTCTCCCCTATTGTATCTTGTACTCAGAATATCCACTGTCAAATCTGTAAAACTGCATTTGAAATAGTATATGTACCGTATGTTTCTACCCTGTCTGTAATTACTATCTTGTAAAGCGCTACGGAAGATGATGGCGCTATATAAATAAACAATAATAATAATAATATAGTGAGAGATTAAACAGCATAAGGCAAGAAATAAAAAGAAGATAAATAAAAAGGATGATACCGGAGCAAGCAAAGATATAATGGAGACATGTTCAGAAAACAGTGGGAGAGATGGGGAAATGTGGACAAGAGAAACATGCTGAGCCAGCTGTGAGCTCTTGCTGCAGGTGTCTCAAGGGTGTCTCTGGGCGCTCCCCTCCAACGCCATGCCTGCTGCCCATAAGCCCTGAATATATACTCACCTTTTCCTCATGTAGCTCTGTATGATGGAGGACCAAAAAACAACTCCACGCCCCCTATTGCTGCTACGAGTGTGTGGCACTGTTTCCTATAATGTGCAGCTGCATCCTTGGTCTACATCCTGCTGGCCAGAATCACCTGCATGATGCCAGGGATGCAGTCCGAGCATGTTTTGTGGGATCATCTGCAAGGTGAGTACACAGGCGAACCCAGGGGGGGTTCGCTAATCAGGGCATCTAGGATAAAAAATTGTCTGGCCCTTTAAGGTTTATGGTCCACTTTAAAGTATATAAACAGTTGGCAGCTGCTTAAAGTGGAACAAAACCCAGGATTTTGACTATCCAGGGTTTTGATCCTTTCCCCTGGGGCACCCCGCTGTGTGAAACCCCCCAGATCGCCTAAGTTAACTCACCTCTTCCCGGTCCTACGGCACATGTGTGGCCGCTCATCCTATCAGCATCCTCGTCTAAGGCTTTGTCTAAGAGCAGCGTCTCCGAGCGTGCTGGCCCCCGCATCCCCTGCTACCCACTTACAGGGAGCGTGCCCGCAACGCAATTCACAAGTGCCTGCCACAGAAACGCGCCCTAATAAAGGGATAGCGAGGATACGGCTGTGGCTCGTGCATGTGCCGTTGGATCGGAAAAGAAGGTAAGTGTATAGGGCGGCCTGAGGCGTTTCACACAGAGAGCGATCCCGATTTTGGATGCCCCGGGGGGAGGGAATCAATCAGCCTGTGGGTTTTGGTCCACTTTAAAGTGGCCACCCCAGAATCTAAAAGACTCCAGGATAGGCCAACTAAGTGCCTCTGGGGCAGCCCGATTGGGGTGTTCCACTGTGAGCCCCAACAGTGGCCAACAATCTCTTACCTGTCCGCCGGTATATTGTCGCAATCGCGGGCGACATCCCCGGCATCCTTGCAGCTGAGGCGCGTTCCCACGATCAGCCATTCAGATAGGAACAGAATGAGGGAATGGTGAGTTGTGTGGGGTATCTGGGGAGTTTAACACAAATAAGGATGCCCCAGGAACAAGAACCTATCACCGAGATTTTCACTATCCACTTTAATCTTGTTAGCACCATACAAACTAGGGCAACCAGGGCGGCGATCCCCTTAGGTGTTAAAGGCCCAGGGTCCTACTGGGTCCTTCTCTGGTACCCCTTTGGGCCAGTCTGAGCCTACCACTACATATAGTTACAACCAAACATTCCCTTTTCCTGCAGTCCATATTGATGCATTTATAGGGGAGACATGCAAAGTATAGAGGGAGAAATCCGGAATCGTTAGCTGGCCAGGATCAGTAAACAGGAATCCTAACAAGTCCTAACGCTTCTATATTCCTAGCAAGGCCATCAGCCGGAAAGCAGAATCATTATTCCAGAGTGTGATCTTCCAGGCCTTGCGCTGTCACATAAAAAAAAAGCAGAAAAAAAAGTAACGCAATATTAACAATTGCAGTTCAAGCTGGGAGTGCCTGTTCTGTTTCAATTCAATGACGCCACTAATGGCGCCTAAGCAGCTCCCTGAAATCCAGCAGCTGTCAAGTCAATGCATCACACAGAGCGGTTATGCTCTCCCATAAGAAAAAGCTCCACATCAGGATGTTGGGCTATACATCTGCTCCTCTCCACTGCACATACACAATGGTGGGGGAGAGCCGGGCCACAGCATGCAGCACTATCACAAGCTTGTGTGTATGGGTGCTGAAGATGCAGCTATACAATAAAACCGTAACCGGCCTTGATTTTCTTCAAGGAGAATGATGGAAAATGATACTCATCAGTATCAATCAAGTACAGCATCTAAAATTAATATATTTTTTAAGTTTTATACGTTTTTAGTCACTTACTTATCATTCTTTCCCCCACTGGGCTGCAACTCTGTCCAGGACTTTAGGATACGAGCGCCGCCATCTTGACTCAGAAGCATCACTTTTACTGAGGAGAGGAGAGTGGGATAAAGTACATAGGGGCGGGTTATGGCTGTGCTTTGCTCAGACAGAGCAGAGCTGGGGTCAGGAGTAGATGCAGGTATGATGATTTTTGTGTTTCAATCTTTTTATTGTAATTTTGTTTTAACAACTGGATTGTACAATATAATAAAGTGTTGCTGAAAAAGACTTGAGGTACAAATATTGCTCTTTGAAAATTTCCAATCACACCTATCTTCTTACAGTTATTAACACTCACGTAACTTCAATTATAAACACTATTGGCCCTTATCAAGTGCTGTCATGCAAGGGATCGAATTATCGCTGTCTGTTGCATAATGGTCATGTCACGGACCAGTGGGTCGGGGGGTAAGCCCCGTCCCCTCCAGTCCCAGACCTAACGCATCACCGCCCCCCCCCCCCCCAGGTTGAGGGGGAGGGGGGGTGTACGGGCCGGGAGTAGGGGCGAGGGAGAGAAGGAAGGGAAGAGAGGGAAAAAGAGGAAAAGAGGGAAGAAAAGAAAGGGGAGAGAGGAGGGATCTAAAGCCGGAGGAGGTTAGAGCCATCCCTCACCGCAGCAGGGCATTCCCTATATCTGGGAACGAGTATTCCACCCATGGGCCCCAAACTTTCATGAATTTTATGTGCGAATCCTTTAAAATGCTGGTCAATTTTTCATTGATAAAGATCCCGTTCAGCCTCTCATTTACCATCTGAATCGGAACGCTAGCCTTCTTCCAGGAACTGGCGATCGTCAGTTTTGCGGCCAACATGACCTGGGTCAGTAGGGCGTGTTGGGATTTGGTGAAGCCATCCGGTTTTACATGCAGCAATGCCACCCAAGGGTCCCTGCGCACGTTAGTATGCAAAAGGGTGTATAGCAAGCCAAAGACCCTTGACCAGAACCTACTGACCTTCGGACACTCCCACCAGATGTGCATGACCGAGCCTTCTACGGGACAGCCCTTGAAGCAGGACACCGGGTATCCAGGGACCGCCTTAGTTATGCGTGATGGTACTAAGTACCATCTTGTGAGCATTTTATACGCTGCCTCTTGCGTGGTTATATTTATGGAACATTTGTTAGGTACAATGATTTTTAATGTGAGCAATCTGTATGTACAGGGTGTGGGAAACATATAAGATAGGCTCTTATTCAGAGTGAAGGACCGCTTAAAAGGGAATGTCCAGACATAAAAAAGCCTAAAATCAACTTTTGTGCTCCCGCAGCTCCTCTCTGTGAGTCCAGAGTGCATGTGTAGCTCCTCCGCGCAGTGCTACGCCATCTTCATCCAGTGATTCCGTCTTCCAGCAGTGTGGCCTCTCTCAGCGGCGACCTGGGGGCCTGGTTCCATCCCCACACGCCTACACTGTTCATTGCAAAGGAGGGGTCGGCGCGTCTTGCCTCAGCACTCAATCTAAATTGCAATGAATAGAGTAGGCATTTTAAGGGTTGTGTAGCCAGCCTGGTGAACGCCACTGAGCTGGAGGACAGAATCGCTGTTTCACCATTATCGGTAAGTAAGAAGATGCCAGCGCTGAACAGGAAAGTTGTGGGGGGGAAAAAAGAGTATGGGGTCGATTCAGAGCCAGGTATGAATTCTCACTTCTTTTTTTAGGAGAGAAAATTGTCATTGACTTTCATTGTCTACCTTGGGGCTGATTCAGAGCCAGGTGAAAATTTACACACAGTAGACAATGAAATGTCAATGGCAGTTTTTTTCTCCTTTAAAAGGAGTGAGAATTCTCACCTGGCTCTGAATCGACCCATATATGCTTTTTTATGTCTGGATGGGAACATTAAAGCAGACCAATACATGTTTCCGGATCCCATTTGTACCTCCAGTCACCCACAATACATATCTTGCCAACGATCCCACACGCAGGTACGGTTCTGCTTCGATCAGATTTTTTGGCAGTGCATATAAATACAAGTACACTATGGCCCTTATTTAACAAGGGATAGCGCCAGGTAGCGAATGGTGAGCGAACGGTAATGACGGTCACCGCCACGAGAACGCCGGCTCCCCTCTGCAATCACACATTTATCAAGCCGATCCTGCTTAGCAACTGACAGAGCGCCAGATAGCGAATCATTCATCATTATTCCAGCCTCAGCCCACATCGCCAGCGTCCGACCTTGAACAGCGACAGGTATGACCTCTCGCTACCTGGCGCTCTCCAATGCATTTCAATGGTGCAATCTTTAAATATTCATAATTAATTGCTATTAATGTTTTTTTTTTTTAAATGGCAAAAATTCTGTGACCACTTCTGCAATGTTGGATATTTTTTTTAAGGTAAAAAAAAAAAAAATTGTGCAGAATTAATATTACAGGTCTGATATTAATGTATTCATATTACAAAATGTTTTTAAAAACTTGTTTTTTTTTTTCAAAAATATGGTTGTTTGGGGGTTAAAAAACTACTTTTAACCCATCGCCACCAGCGCTCTGGGGTTTAAACAAGCATTTAACAGCGCTAGAATTTTTTGAGCGTGATTTGTTAATGAATATGCTGGGAGCCGTTCGCTATGGTCATTCGCTGTCATGCGCTCCCATACAGCGCGGAACCTGTCAAACAGCGACTCCTAACCCCGTATTCAACATTACCGCACACCGACTGAGTCGCTGTCAACAACCGAACAACGGCCAAGCACAGCGAATACTAGCGGGCGCTGTGAAAATACCGCTACTGTCGCTCATCTGTCGCTACCTGACGCTATTAATGAATCGGCCTCTATATAAATTTTAGATCCTGGGGAATAGTTCATTCAATGATTCTAAAGGTCTGGTTTAATCCTGGTTCCTGCACAGCCCTGCGTCCTGCATAGGGGCTTCCCAGGGTAGAGGCAATAAGGTGGGCCCTCCCAAGCTGCAGGGGATCCGGCACATGCAGGTACACCCAGTGATGACGCCTGCCCTGCTTTGACCTATAGCATGCACATGTTGACTGGCCTAGTGGCAAATCAAAGGCTCAATTGGGGATGACATGGGCTAGCTGTGGATTAGTAAAATCTCAGGCTCATTATTTGCCCCAGTCGCCCCTGACAATAGTAATAGGTGAGATTGTTCTGTAAATGACACCCCCCCAACTGCATTGTGAGTCAAAATAGGGTGATAGCGGTATTTTGCCAGTTTAAATGCTTTTGATGGCCTTCATCTCTCATGCTGAAGTAGTGATGAACAGCGATAAGGAGCAGCACACACTAACTGCCACCCCATGTTCCAGGATGAACGATCAGATCGATACCGCGTCACCTAATGCAGGAATGATAATAGTTGCTGCCAATGCTGTCACGGGATTCTGAATTCTCATTCAATAAAAGCTGGGATGTGATGGTCAAGCTTTTGATGTCTTCATTTTGTATTCCAGGTTTCTGAATTCAGCCTGGAATATGTAAATCTGCCGGCAAGACATGATTGTGTGATAAGGGATGAGCAATTCACGTGTTATTACATTCCATCTTATCTCCGGCAACAGGGGAAGAATGCAATAGCATAAAGGCCCGTGTCAGCAATCACCAGCAGTCTTTTCAAATCACAATAAAACTAATATGGAACATGGAACATTTCTCTTCAAGGCAGAAAAATGTGAAAATCATTACTATTAAGAGCAGTGAGTTTAGCTGCAGCTATAATAAAAGCTGGCACCATTCCTCAGGTCAGGGGTGGGGTCAGAGTGGAGGTGTTGGACTATATAGGCCCTTATTTAACAAGGGATAGCGCCAGGTAGCGAATGGTGAGCGAACGGTAATGACGCTCGCCGCCACGAGAACGCCGGCTCCCCTCCGCAATCACACATTTATCAAGCCGATCCTGCTTAGCGACTGACAGAGCGCCAGATAGCGAATCATTCATCATTATTCCAGCCTCACCCCACAGCGCCAGCGAGCGACCTTGAACAGCGACAGGTATGACCTCTCGCTACCTGGCGCTCTCCAATGCATTTCAATGGAGCAATCTTTAAATATTCATAATTAATTGCTATTTTTTTTTTTTTTTTAATGTCAAAAATTCTGTGACCACTTCTGCAATGTTAGATATTTTTTTGAAGCTTAAAAAAAAAAAAAAAAAAAAATGTGCAGAATTGATATTACAGGTCTGATATTAATGTATTCATATTACAAAATGTTTTGAAAAACATGGTTGTTTGGGGGTTAAAAAACTACTTTTAACCCATCGCCGCCAGCGCTTTGGGGTTTAAACAAGCATTTCACAGCGCGAGAATTTTTGGAGCCTGATTTGTTAATGAATATGGTGGGAGCCGGTCGCTATGGCCATTCGCTGTCATGCGCTCCCATACAGCGCGGAACCTGTCAAACAGCGACTCCTAACCCCGTATTCAACATTACCGCACACTGACTGAGTCGCTGTCAACAGCCGAACAACGGCCAAGCACAGCGAATACTAGCGGGCGCTGTGAAAATAACGCTACTGACGCTCATCTGTCGCTACCTGGCTCTATTAATGAATCAGCCTGCCCGTGATGTTGCTTTAGCGTTGTGTTTTAGCAACTCCGTTTACTCCATTTATTTTTCTGTTGGAGCGGTGTTAGGGACAGGCAAACCGGCCGGTTGCCTGGGGCCCCCTCGCTAGAGGGGGACTCATGCCTGAAACACTTATTTTTATTTTGTGTATGTGTAGGGTGGAAAAGAAAGTAAAGAAAGGTAATTAAAGGGGCATTGCAAAAAAAGGGCACTTACCTGTCAGCCTACAGGCTAGATCCCACAATGTCCTACCTACTCTGGTTTCAACGTTGTTGGCCTTGATGCCTACTCCACAAATTTCCCCAGCCTCGCTCAGTCCCACGCTGAATTCAGTTAACTCTCATGCAGCCTCGCAATGCGCCCAACATGTACGAGGCCAGGAGAGAAGCATGGAAGATCAGTGAAAAAGGTATAGGTTCTCACTAAAGGCAATAGGTATAATAACCATATTAGAAAGCCAGGAAAGGAAAGGCGCATACCAAATTTTGTCTGCAAGTGAGGGTTCATCGTCGCAATTTTATTGACAAAAGCGGTGCACAAGTGAAAAACAAGCTTTCAGACGAGGGGCCCTTTTTCAGGTTGGCATTTTGGGAAAAGCACGGAAGCCAACAGCACTGATACCGGAGGACATTAGACTGCAGGACTTGGGAGCTGGCAGGTTGTTTACCTGCGTGGACCAAGGATTTAATTTTAAAAATGGTATGTAATGCTCCTGGTTGGGGTACCTAGAGGACTGGATATTATTTGTATTGTCCCTCTTAATATGCAGCATCGGGGCAGCCCCAGTGTGCATCAGGGCTGCAAAAAAAAGGAAAAGAAAAAAACTGCCGCCCCTATACTCACCTTTCCAGGTTGCGCTCCCATGTGAGCCTAACAGCATGGATGGCAGTGCTAATTACACAGTGGGGAAGCTCGGGTCAGGCTGCCCCACTGCTGCGTATTAAAGAGGGACTATGGTCTTTTCTGACCATAGTTCCTCTTTAATTAATTAATAATTAAAGTCCAGTCCAGGAAGTCCAGTCTCCCCCTGTCAACCAATCCCGTGCAGCCAGGGCTGGGCCTTAGGACAGAGGGCGCCCTGTGGGAGACTACAGGATGGCACCCCCCCAACACACTTTTGCGTTTTCTCACTACCGACCTACTGCCCTACATGGCTGCCAACAGCCAGCGAGGTTTGCCAGAAGCCCAGTGTGCATAACCTAACATCAAGCCTGATGCCAGGTAGAGGTACCCACTCAGAGTGGTGGGGAGGAAATGCAGAAGTGGGGGAGTTCCTAAGATAACGGGCATGATGCTAGGGGTGAGTGGACCAGCAGTCATTTTCGGCTCACAAAAGAGTGCATTAATATATACAGCATAGAGTGCTGATTTGATGAAATCCTGTGCGTGTGTAATGTGATTGCTTGCATAGTGGGCATGCTGGGGATCCTAGGGGGCTTGATACAGTAAGACATACCACATTGGCATGATGATAGGGAATAAGTCATTTTGATCTGCTTCAAAGGGCAGAACAGAGATGAGCATGGACCTCTTCATTCTGACCCAAAACAACTGTGCACCCCCAGCCACTGGACAGTTAATGTGGTCAACATGTTGCCCCTGCCAAGGATCAGATCTCGATACCTTACCTACAAGTAAATCTGAACCCCCTTGGCCTTTCTCCGCAACACTAGTTGTGGGCCACTTTCTATGTTCCAGCCCTTTCTGTTTCTCTCCCTGCACCCATCCTCCATCCATTCCTTTTGTCCATCATCTGCACCCCTTTACAGCCCCTTATGCAAAAACAAATGCTATCTACTAGTAAAATGACCATGTCCTTGGCCTTTTTCTCTGCACTCAATTCCTTCCTTTCATAAAATGGTCCCACTTTCTATGCACCCCTCTCTAGCCAGTCTTTGCACCCCCTTTTGAGTCATTTCTGCCTATGCAAACTCCTTCAATCCAGCCCTTTTTGCCAGTCTCTTAACCCACTTCTACACGCCTTCTTCAAACTTTTCTGCCGGCCTCTGGACCCATCTTTGGATTTTCTTACCAATTTTTGCACCCCTTCAGTCTTTTTGCCAGAATTTGCACCCCAACAGCCAGTCGCCTCTCTGAAACCCCCTCCACAGCTACTTCTGTGTCTCGTTGCAGCCTGTGCCTAGCTAGAATAGCTAAAAGAAAACATTATATGAGCTTTTGTCCACAGTGCTCCTACATCATTTGTATTTATTTGCACCTTCTTCCCCTGGCATATAGATGTGTTTTATGCCCTCCAGCTTATAATTGTGTCTTTATTCTCTATTATTTACTATCCTTATTCTCCATGCTGTCTCGTCATGTTTATCATATACCTGTATTGCCTTCTGGCATCTCCTCTGCTGGTCCTTTTAATGATTTCTTAATTTGTCTTCATGCCCCTGACATTTCTTTGTGTCCGTATTCCTCTTGACATGCTGTCATGCCTCATGGTGTTTTCTTTAGGTACAGAACTTATGTTCTAATGTCTGAGTTACGGCAAGCAGGGCTGTATTTTCCATTGGGCAACCCCTAGTCTGTGCCTAGGGTGGCCACTTGCCAGGGGTCACTGGTATAACTGCTATAGTAAAAAAAGAATTCTAATGCTAGCACTTTAATGCCCCCTAACAAGCACCCCCCCCCCCCCCCCCCCCCGGCACAGAAGGGTGAAGACAGAGACTGAAATACAGTACGATGTAATATGCTTGCCAGTTCCTCTGCATTTAAAGAGGACAAAAAACCACCCTGGAGTCTATGAGACTGCAGGGCAGACATACTCGCCGATCGGAGGTGCCTTGCTGTGTAAACCCCCCAGGCCGCCTGAAAATTCATCTTCATTCCCGGTCCAACAGTGCATGCGCGAGCAGCGGGCACATCCACGCTATCCCTTTAGCATGGTGTGTGAGCACGCAAGGCATTTGTGAATGGCCATCACAGGCACGTTCCCTGTCAGAGGGTAGCGGGGGATGCGGCCGTCAGCGTGCTCGGAGGCTCGAGTGGATTCGAGCGCGCTGATTGGACGAGTGGGCGCGCATGCGTCGTAGGACCGGGAAAAGGTGATTTTGTTTGGGCGACCTGGGGGGTTTCATACTGCGGGGCAAGGACCAAAACCCAGGATAGTAAAAATCCTGGCTTTTGGTCCACTTTAACACCTTGTGCCCCCCCCCCCCTTTACTCACACACACACACTGCATTTAACTACTAAAGATTAATCTGGGGGCCGGGGAATTGATGCACATTACGTATTGATTTTGGTGGGGCTGAGGGGGAATCCATGCACACCAGTGTATTCATATTTGAGAGCTGATGGGGGGATCCACATGTACGCTGCATATTACATTTTGTGTGCCGATAAAAACTTGCTTGTGGTGGTGGGGGGGGGGTAATTTTTGTGACACTGAATGAGGTTTATATCAGTGCCTAGAGCAGCCCAACACCAAACACAAAATACGTCCCTGGTGGAAACTAGAAACCTTTGAGTTGAAGCATGCCAACGTATAGGTCCCAGCAGATCTTAAAAGGTAGAACATTATAGGGGGCCACCAACGCTACCTGAACCTCCCTTGTGCTGTGAAGCTTTTAAAGAGAAGAACTCCAGAGATTTCAGGTGTCATTAATCTCCGGCACATCCTGTCACATATATATTCAGATCTAGAAGCGTCAGGCTTTCTATGCTCTTGTTGCCTCATGAACATACTGTTGACTACAGCAGAAATGACTAAAACGCAGTGAATATTAGTGCTGACATGCTGGCAAGATTCAATCTAACCTCGCCATGTTGGAAGCATAATTGGGCATATTTAATAGACTGCTAATAGAAATCTTTTGTTATCCACAGCAACCAGATCAAATTGTGTCATTTTTTTAATGAAGCAAAAAGAACATCAAGCATAGATGCAGGCAGAATGGTAAACAGGACATTTTCGAGTTATAATTAAAGTAATTATTGCCCTAATAAATAATACCCTTGGCAAAAGTAGTTGCAAGGTCCACCGTATACAGTCTGGAGTATTTAGGTTCCTGATGAGGGTTATAGATACAGTCAGCGCTGAATGGCAACAATCCCCATATATCTCGCTCTAAGCCAGGAGTTCCAAACCAGTGATACGAGTACCACTAATGCTACGCGAGATCCTATCAGGTAGTTCGTGGTGCCCCAATTCATTTTGCTATCATCTTCACCCGAGCCTAATAAATGTAAAACTGCTCCAAAGAGATGATGAAAAGTATTATTTGTATGCATTTCCGCCACTTTCGATGAATATATTGTGTGTATAGGACACAATTTTAGGTGACTGAGAACCCATATATCCAAACCCATGAGATAATTTGAAAATAGAAATTGATACTTGATGAAAACAGGTTGGGAACTTGTGTTGAGAGCTATGCATTTTTAAAAGTGGGCCAATAGTCAAAAATGTATTTTTTTTCGCTTAGTCCTGCAGCAGAAGAGCATTCCAAGTAAGGATGCCCAGCCACTCATACTCACATGTATGCCAGGCACCAGGTAGTGGCATATACCTACTTTAGCGTTACCTTTATTCCAGCTGGTGGAACATGTCCCCAGGTGGAAGCTGGCAGCATATTGGGTTCGCTGTACATGCAGGTGCACAGCAATGTGCAACCCCATCTGGTCAACTTGATAGGCCACTGGTGGTCACAAGGGATGGTGAACCAGCAAGGGAACATGGAAGTGAATGAGTAGTATCCAACTAGTAACTAAGTAAGTGAGTAGTAGCCAGGTATCAGGCATGCTGGGGATTCCCTACTCATATAAAGCTACTTATGAGTAAGGGCAGGATGGAAAAATTCTCAGAGCTTGCTGGGCCCATACCAAGTAGCCACAAAAACTTTGAGCCCCATACAACTACAATGTCTGAGCCCTCCCTCCCATAACCTATAAAGTGATTGGCCCATCGTTTGAACTTTGAACCTGTTTTGCCTGGGCCACCAATAACTTACAATGTGATAGTTGGGGTCCTAGTGTGAACTGGCCCCCAGAGTGTGGCAGCATTAAATGCAGGTTTCGGGGCAGGGCTGCCATTAGGGCTGCCCAGCCAGGACCCCCCCCCCTTGGGCATTATATTGTAAATAACCATTATATTGTAAATAACCAATATAAATGCGTCAATGTGCTCTACAAAATTCTTCTGACGAATAAATAATTAGACAAACAAATAAAATGCTACCATTGTTATAATGGCACCTTTACTCTGTCCCAGATATATCACTGGGTAAGATTATTGTTCAAGCCATAGGTGTCCCCATAGGTTAGAATGGTATTGGGCATCCCTTGTGGTTCCCTTACTATAGTAATCATTTTTTTTTGCCTGAGCTTATATGAAGTTACCTGCAGAACATGCAAAGAAGGTGAGGCCTAAAGAATAGTTTGGGAAATATAAAACTAACAGTGAATCTCTGTTTAAAGTTTTATATATCATCTGAAATGAATTAATCGATTAACTCCCCGTACACAGGAAATGCTGATCAGTCAGTGAGGATAATACGTTATCTCCCAAACGCGAATTGTCTTTGGATCTGTATCAACACATTCTCCCAGTCTATAACGTGGCGGGATCAGTCAGCTCTTCCTGCATGTATAATTCAGAGCCATCTGCTGCAAATGGTATTTCACTATTTAAACATTCCCCCCCATCTAGAGGCTCATATAATTGGCACAGAAATGATATTTTTAGCCACAATAGAGCTCATTTTTTATTTATTTTTTGAGCCAACAACGGATTAAAATAAAAAACCAAACATACCTGAGATGAATTTGAAGGGCACATAGCTTATACCCTGCTGATTCCACATAAAAAGAAAAAATATGTAGGACTGGATGTGGAACCATAATGAGTAAAACCTTGCGGAGCTTACCGAGTTTACTTCGCAATCAGCTTTTTGAAGTGGACCAAAAGCCTTGACACTTGGCCCTACAAACTGAAAGACTCCAGCGTGGGATAAAAAGCCTTCACAGGGCCATCCATATTTGGGATGCCTCATTTTATGAAACCCAGGGGTCACATGAAAGCAAACCCCATTCCCTTTCATTCACTGTGTATGGGTCAAGCCCCATGGGACACCTGCTTTCTGGCGAATCCACAACCTCCAATCTCCACTGCTTCTTCAGCCTTTAGACAAGCCCTGTTTGCTGGGACGCTTTACATGCCTCACTGGACAAGGTTTCCCCCAGGTCTTATATAGCACAAAGAATATGAAAACGTATGAACCAGGGACTGGACTAGGCGATGTCGGGCAAGTTGGGGGTCATACACAGAAGGACCGTCCTTGCGATATGCGGCACCAAAGGGAGCAGGGTCAAGGGTTAGGTCGGATGGTCAGAGGGTGTGCGTTACAGAGGATGAGATAGTTTTAAACTCATGCAGGCAGTAGTCGGTCCAGGCGACGGTCAACAGGAGTAGTCGGGTAAAGCAAGGTCGGCAACTGATAACCTGTCGTAGCATGCTATCCCGAGCAATGAATGGGTAAACTGGGATTACCTATATAGGGCTTAGATGCTGGGGATTGGCTGGGGTACTTTGGGCTTATTGGCCCATGAACTATCTGTGGGCTGATTAGCCCTTAAACAATATGGGCAACCTGCCCACATTAAGCGTTGGGGCTCATTGGCCCATTCAACTGAGCCAAAAGAAGGGCATAAAATAGAGGCGTAAATGCACAGTGACGGGGGAGCTGGATATGCAAGGGGAGAAGGCGGACCGAGCAGGCGCCTGAAGTCGACGTGGCAGCTGTGTGGCAGCATGCCGCCCCAGATTGATGACGCCCAAGCAGCCGGCCGAGGATGCCTTGGGACCGGGGAGAAGGTGAGTGAATCATTGTGACACTACCCCCCATGACGAAGGGCCTCAGGACCCTTACTTGGCTTATCAGGGTTGTCAGAATGAAACTTCCTAACCAGGGCATTGGTGTGAACATCCTTAGCTGCCACCCAACATCTCTCCTCAGGGACAGGGTTACGTAATATTCGGAAGTCAAGAATTTAATTGATTTCACATTCAGGTTCATAATGACTGGTGATGGAAACGATAACTGAACGTTACCAGCGGATTTCAGCAAGGATACATAAAATGCATTATGGATTTTCATGAATGGCAGAAGCTTGACCGGCTGGCACAAGGCAATGTTTTGGGTGGATATTCAGACCAGATCACCCTTTTGGAATAGTGGCTTCAAGGACCTATGTTGGTAGGCAAAGGTCTTGTTCCTGTTAATAGCAACTTTAGGATTATCCAGAACCTTGGACCAAATGGTCGCTCAAAACCATTCCTCCAAGGCCGGCAAATTGGAGGAAGGGCCAGAGAGAGACGATGCCTTAGGATGTTTCCTGTAATTGCCGAAAAATGATGAAACTTTTGTCGACTCACTAGGCGCATTACAGTTGGACTGCGGGTGCACTTGGGTAGAAGTGATTACTGATAGCTGCAAGATGAGTGGACAGTATAGCCAGGCAGTGGGAAAAGCAAGCAGGATGCTCGGCTGCATAGCTCGGGGCATCACCAGTAGGAATAGAGAGGTTGTGATGCCGCTGTATAGAGCCCTGGTGAGGCCACAGCTAGAATACTTTGTGCAGTTCTTGAGACCTCACCTAAGACATTATTCAAATAGAACGCGTCCAAAGGCGGGAAACAAAAATGGTGGAAGGACTTTAACTTAAAACTTATCAGGAGAGACTTAAAGAACTAAATTTGTACAGTCTGGAGGAAAGAAGGGAGAGGGGGGACATGACTGAGACCTTTAACCCTTTAAATGCCAAGCACGTAACACCTACGTGCTCGCATGTCCGTGCCTTAAGTGCCAAGCACGTAGGTGTTACGTGCTTGACTTTCCCCCCCTGCTAGTTAAAAAAAAAAAATACTCACCTGACCCCTCGTTGGATCCAGCCGGGTCTCCTCTTTAATTTGGTGCCATCCGATCCCCCGTGGGGGCTCGTATGGCTCCAGGAAAGCCCCCGGAATAGCGCCCCCCCCCCTTCGGCAGCAGCAGCTGCTAACTGTAAAAAAAAAAAAAAAAAAAAATTAAAATTACATTTACTTACCTGTGGCCGCGCTGCCTCCCGACAGGTCTGCCTCCCCCAGGCTCTTCCGTGGCAAGGAGAGGGCAGAAATCGCCCTCCCCCCACTTCCTGGATCGTGACTGCTAGCCCCGCCCCCTGGGTCAGTCTGCTCGGGTGCTTGGACGAGAGAGGTAGGGATGGGGAGAGGGCTGTGATCGCCCCCCCCAGGCTCTCTCCTCCAAACACCCGAGCAGACTGTCAGCTGTCATCAGAGATCGCCGGGGGACAGAGGATCGGAGGTGAGTAAAGTAAAAAAAAATAAATAAATGTCATTTTTTTTCTTATGTGTCAGTGTGTTTATTTTTACATTTAATCCCTTGTGAACTGGTAAGGGGTCCATGAGACCCCTTATACCAGTTCACAAGGCTAGGGGCTGGCAAGTCACCTGCGGCTAGCAGGTGACTTGCCATTAACCCCCGGCACCCCTATTACCTGTCTCCCCAAAGCCCAGGGCGGGGGGCAGAAGAGCCCGGGCTTAACCCCTTGTGAACTGGTAAGGGATCCATGAGATCCCTATACCAGTTCACAAGGCTGGGGGCTGGCAAGTCACCTGCGGCTAGCGGGTGACTTCAGAAAAAGACTTCATCCAGCAAGTTAAGTCCCTAGGGGGCACAGATTTGTTAATAAAACAAGGATACCTAAATCTTGTTTACATAATAACCCCCTTCCATGTTCTATTGTTGCTGTAAATGCAGCATTCTGCACAGCATGGCATCCCTGCCTCTCTCAGAGAGTGTGTACCCCAAAATCCTGATTTCTTTACAGGGGGTAAGTATGTAAAGTATGTAAATATAATTTTGTGCTTCCCCTACATAACTGGGCAAGGCAAACTTCTGGGTCTGTTTAAGGTTAATATGTGGTAATATGTGGTGAGTACAAGCCTAGAACAAGGTGCCAAATATAATCTATGGATTACTTGGCCTGGTCTTGTACTCCACCATAGACATACAGCAAAATCGAAGTCAGATGTGTGAGTAGTATGGAACAGAGGGCCGAAGAGAGAGTATGTTTTTTTTAATTTCTTGCCCTGGAGAGTCCTTTAAATTCCACAAATCTATGTTATCACAGGATAGGTAAATGGATGATTGGCTTAAAAGGGGCAACGCCTCCAACAACATAGCAAAAGATGACTCATCTTGAAACTTGTTACTAGGTAAAAGCTGCTGGTCTGTTTCTTATTACATAGGACATAATCCTATTTAAATGAAGCAAATGCAAATAAGAGTTTGGAAACTGTTGATGTAATTGTCTGCTTCTCCCCTGGCATTTTTATTCGGGGGGATAGGATATCCCCATCCATATATCCAATTTAAAGTGGACCAACACCCTGAGGTGATCGGCCCGGGAATCTATAAGATTCCCGGGCCGATCACCTCACACACCGCGGGACATCCGAGATCGGGATGTCCCGCGGGGTGTAAACCCCCCAAAACCCCCGAAAAACTTTACCTCTCCGGCCGCTGCTTCCGCCGCCGCCTCCTTCGCGCTCCTCTAGACGTGCGCGCGCGCGCGCCGGCCGTCTCTGAATGGCCGGTGCGGGCGCGCACACGTCAAGAGTGACGCGCGGGAGGCGCCGACGGGCAAGCTGCTTGTCCGTTGCTGTCAATCAGCTTGTACGTTGGCGCCGATTGGACGGCGCGGCCACGTGGGAGCGGGGAGAGGTGAGTTTTGGGGGCTTTCTGGGGGGTTTCACACAGCGGGGCACCCCCGATCGGGGTGCCCCGGGGAAGTGGACCAATACCCAGGATAGTCAAAATCCTGGGTGTTGGTCCACTTTAAGCACCAAGCTAGGGAAGAGGATTGCCAGGGCCACACGTCCGTTATGATTGTTGGTTCTTTTTAAATGTATGGTCCAGGCAAAAAAAAAAGTTCAAAACCCAGATTTTGTTTGTCAGTTTTTCGGAAATATATTCATTCCCAAGACCCAAGTCCCGAGTCCCACAGCATGCATCCACCAAGAGATTCCTTTAGGCACTTCTGCACCATTCGCAAGCAAGCGGGTGGACGAGCGCTTGCTCCGCCTCCATCACAGTAACTGGTGCTTGTCATGCATCATTCACTTTGGCAGAGGGGGTGCGACAGGCCTCTCAGGACCCACTGAGTATCAGAATTTAGTATGGGAGACAAAAGGCAAATATCAATTTTATAGAGTTTGGTATACTACAGGTCCACTTTAGTCATTGTTGGTATGAATATGCAATACATTTGAATACACTTTTAATCTGTTTTCAGACATTGTAACAAAAATCCAAACTGCATTACTCTTCCACTACTTTTTTATCATATACAGGTATCTTCATATGATAAATCCAAACTGCGTTTCTCTTCCACTACTTTTTATTTATCATATATAGGTATCTTTGGAGGCTATATTATATGCCAAAGAAAAGTGATCTGGCTGACAACCCAGATCCTGCCCAACAAAAGCTTAGCCAGCAGCTATATGTTCCTCAGTTGCCAACATGTAGCAGAAAAAGCTCACTACTCCACTCCACTTATCTGGTGTGGGGGGGGGGGGGGGGGTTGGGCAATAGAAGGCATGTTAAAATGAGATGTGGTTTCTGCATTCAGCAGCTTACAACGTTCTAAACATGAGCACGTGACTGCTGCTGGAACATCGCTGGGCATTTTTCATAACTTTCTGGGTGCTCCTGAGCAGCTGTGGAACTTTTTGTGGCCAGGCAAACAGCCATGCAGCACTCTAGATGCACACAAAAGGTAGCCGCAGTGGCTTCCCCATGTCTGGGGGGGGGGGGGGTCCAGACCCCTTTGGGTTCTCGGCTGATGGTTTCGAGGCTGTTGTCTACTGGTTAATCTCTGGAATTAGCATAGAACATTGCTGCACTGTGTACAGTCTAAGATGAATTGTCAGAATTATGCCACCAAACACACACCCATATATCCACTCACACTTAACAGAAACAGAGGCAGAAAAATTATGAAGAAGAAATGTAATAAGAGATTGAGAGAGTGTGAAAGAGAGAGATGGAGAGAAGGTGGAAAATAGAGAGACTGTCAAAGAGAGGGGGAAAATGTGATGAAGAGAAAGATGCAGAGAAGTTGACAACAGGAAGAGAGAGATGGAGAAAATGAGAAACAGAGGGATAAGAGAGAGAGAGAGAAAATGTCAAATAGAAAAATGAATGAATGTGCGAGAGAGAATTTTAAGTAGATGCAGAGAATGTGAAAGAGAGGTGGAGATAATGTGGAAAATAGAGAAAGACTGTGAAAGATGGAAATAGAGAAAGATTGATATAATATTAAACAGAGAGGGGGAGAATGTAAAATAGACAGAATGTGGAAAAAAGAGACAGCAAAAATAAGAAATAGAGAAAATGTTGAAAATAGAGGGAGAATGTGAAAGCGTGAAATAGAGAGATGTAGAAAATATGAAAGAGAGCGATAGGAGAGAAAGTGAAAAAGAGAGATAGAGATAATATTAAATAGAGAGATGAATGGATATTTTCTACATGTGTGAGATTTCAGAGAAAATGCAGAAAGTCAAGGGAGAAAGAGGGAAGGTGATGAGACAGTATTGAAGGGAAGGTGTAACATAGAAAGAATAGAATGCAATAGAAACTTTAGAAAACATATCATGTGGAAATGAGAGCAAGATAGAAAGAATGTGGAAAGACTCTCAGCTCGAGTCTGCGCTGCGGGAGCGACTGGAAGGTGAGTGGATTGCGGGACCTGGGGGAAAACACACAGCGGGGCATCCGGGGCCCCCCCCCCCCCCGCGCTTTGAGGAGCAACACCCCGAAAAGCGAAACCGGGCATGTTGTTCCTCTTTAATAACTTGCCTTGGATAGAATCAGGGAGGGCAAGTTCTTATCGTCTATATTAAGCTTTAAAAATATAAATATTTTACTTTCAATTAAAGTCAATTTAATGATTATTAATTTCACTACTGCAGCTCTTGATTTAATAGCGCTTTTTAACTGCCCTTTGGAGAATAGATCTAACAGAAGAAATGAAAAGTTAATGATGTGGTGAGCTAAACCCAAACTAGTCTAGCTGAAAAGGCGCGCGCTGGCGTAGAAAGTTTGACTAAGGTGGGCCATGTGACCGCCACATTCAAAAAAGTCGCTATTGTTCGGGAAACAATTTTAAGAACACTGCTCTCAATTGTCTTTCGTTCCCACATGGGCTGACAAGCCTGCCGTAGCCCCAGGTGAGGCTGTGTATTTTTAAGGAATCCTAAGCACATCAAACTCTTTTGCTTTTAACTCTGACTTCACAACCACGCATTGCATTAACTCCTAAAATGCCAGCTTCCCTAAATAGCACAATCCTATGAATCAAGTAAGCAAGCCTCACTTGCCACAACTAGATTAAAGATAAAGCGCACATACATCTCCTACCTAACAGTAAGGGAAATCTTTCAACCTGTTGGGAACCACCTAAAAACAGGGACTCCTCTCGTTTTCTTTTTTTTTATAAAAAGCGGAATAAAACCCAACCAAATCGGCCCTGGAAGCGCTCCATCAGGTGGATGTTATTAAAGGGACTGTCAAACCACTCAAAAAAAACAAAGGGCACTTACCTTCTGTCCCCTTCAGCAGCCCCCAGCTGGACAGAGCTATCAGTGCCCTTCACATGAGTCACAGTGCATTGCCTGGAACGCCCCCTCTACTATGCACAGGGGCCCATAGCAAGCGTTAGTCATGGTCCAAGGAATACTGAGGCTTATGCTCACTACCAGGGCAGCCATCAGGGCAGAACTATCAAGACTCCAGTATGGGGCCCAGGGGCTCCTGGTCTGAGTGCACCACACTGTCAGCATTTCTGACCCGAGACCTGCTGGCTTCCACACTATTGCTGTGGAAGTAAAGGATGAATAAGAGACCCCCGCCCCCGTAACCTATATGGGATGGCAAGGCTAGTTTGAACTAGGCCTCAAGGTAACCAGGATTGTTTGTCAGTGGGACCCGATTCAAACTAACCCAGCCATTAAGTATAGGTTATGGGGGGCACTGAATCTATACAGCTATATTGTGTTTGGGCCCCCATAGCCTAAAATGTGATGAACTTCAGCTTATTGCAAAAGGAACCGGGGGGCGACCAGTGTGTGTCTAGAAAAATAGTTCAGCCAACCCAACTGCGGATGGGGCTCCGTAGCAGACTGATGGTCACTACACCTCACAGCAGTATCAGAATTGGGTTGTCTTCTCCCATGGGTTTTCTTAATCAAAAAGATGGACAATGGTGTGTCAAAAACTGTTCCTCCGTACCTTGTATGCACACATATACACAGTTTAATAAGCCACCAATAAACCCGCCAGTATGTTTTTGGGTTGTGGGAGGACATTTACATAGAGCACAGAGCTCAGCAAGGAACCTGATGATGTTCGGCATCACGAAGTAGAAGAGATGAGTATAGGATGTATGACCTCTGGCTTTCCGGGAGGGAGATGCACAGTGGGACATCCCAAATTGTGCTGCAGGTGTGAAAAGAGGTCCAGTTATATTTTATTGGACTTCCTATTTCACAACTTGCACAACTATAGTATAAGATTACTCTAAATCGAATATTAAAAATCCATATGCATATGCTGGATAGTGAGAGGAGCAGTAACTTAAACACCAGTAGTCAATAATGTCCCACTAACCTTCTGATTGTTAGGAATAAAATCCAAGGGTGACGTGATTAAAGATGCTATTCCATTTTTCAGTGGGGGAATTGCTTGTCCCCTAATTAATGATTTTTCTGGATGGATGAATGTACATGGGGCTGTATCTTCAGGAATGGTAAGTATTGGAGAAACAGCCACTGAAAATATATTTTTTTAGAAAGAACATTTTTTATAATAATAGAATAAAAAAAATAAAACCCTTTCTCCCCCTGGAGCTGCTTCTTTCTGGTCCGACCCTCAGAAACATGCCCCTTTCTGAAATTGAGTCCCATGGAGTACAGGGATTCCTTTAGGAATGTTTTTAGGCATTAGCGACTCATTCATCGTGATGGGGGGGACGTGTCATGCAATGCCTCAGCATGCACCTCTATTTGAAGTGACGAGAACGTGCAAGGATGCTGTGAATACTGTCAAGTTTCTGAGCACCAAACCAGAAGGAAGCAGAAAAGATGGATTTTTTTATTGCAGACCTACACCCTCACTGGCAGAGATGCCAACATAGGAGTTTACAGGGTGATGGGTGTGTGGTTTAGGGGCTAGGGGTGTGGTTTATTCACAAAATTTTAAGGAACAAGTGTTTATGACCCCCATAGCAATTTGCAGGTATATAAAATGCATAAAGCTTACATAGTAATCCGGGCTTTACTCTACACTTAGGAGTCAGAGGCAGCCAATAGTGAGGGGCTGATGGCCAGCCAACCTTTTAGTAGTGTCTGCTAGCCAATAGCGCATGGTTTGGTGATGGCAGTGAGCCAATCAGCGGAGAGGGAGAAGAAATTCATGTTTTGCTGTGTGCAATCATAGTTTGACTAGGTGACCGGGTGAATGGGGCTTAAAACTGGGTGACTCCCAGGAAAACAGGGTGACTTGGCATCTCTGCAAGCAGTGTGCTTAGTAGTCACTGCACTGTGCCTCCAGTTCCAAGACTGAGAAGGGCAAATCTAACCAACCGCACACTTAGGAGACTCAGAGGCAGCCAATAGTGAGGGGTTGGATGGTCAGCCAATAATTTAGCGGCGTCTGCCAACAGCACGTGGGTTGGAGATCTCAGTCTGTCGGAAGAAGGAAGAAATGCATGTTTTGCAGGTTGATTTTGTAGTTTGACAGGGTGACCGGTGAGAGGGGATCAAAACTGTGTGACTCCCTGAAAAAACGGGTGACTTGAAATCTCTGCACTGGTGCCAGGCAGGGTCCTGGTTCACAGGGACACTTAAAGTGGACCAACACACAGGATTTTGACTATCCTGGGTTTTGGTCCACTTCAGTGGGGCACCCCGACCGCTGTGTGAAACTCCCCAGAAAGCCCCAAAAACTCACCCACTTGACCGCTGCCACTTGACCGCTGCAGCCAATCCCCGCCGGCGGACAAGCGGGAGGCAGCGACGGACAAGAGAGCGCGCCCGCCGCCACCTCCCGCGCGTCACTCTTGCATCACGAACGGCCGGCGCGGGTGCGCGTCCTGCTAGGGGGACACGCGGGAGGCGGCGGCGGGCACCGCTGGATCGAGGAGCAGGTAGGGATTTAGGTAGGTAGGGATTTAGGGGTTTCTGGGGGGTGTCACACAGCGGGGCATCCCCAATCGGGGTGCCCCGCAGTCAGCGAGCTGATCGGGCCGATCATGGGAGGGTGTTGGTCCACTATAATTAACCTAATCTTCTTAAAGGCATTAAATTGGAACATCGGCCCAACCATGTGAGAAAACCCAGGGAATCACCCGGATTACTCACCTTGCCACTTATCTCACTGCACATGTGTGTCAGCTGCATCCCCCGCTCACATATACCCACCCTGGGCATTTATGAATGGCTGACATCGGAGGAGCAGGGGAGCACCCAGTGGCACACACTGCATTTAGCTTACTGGACGATTTGTGACCCCATATAGGCTTATTTAAAACTGAATGGAGCACAGGTCGCTAACTGTAGAGGTGTGTATCTCAGGCAATCTGAGGATTTTACACAGCAAGGCATCTCAAATCTTTATTCCCAGCTAAAAGGGAACTACAAAGGATAGTGAAAATCTTGGGTTTCTTTCATTTTTAACTGGAGCAGCAACCCAAAAAAACCCAAAAACCGGGGAGGGCTGCTTTAAAGGGTAACTAAACCCAGGAAGAAAAACCAACAGGCACTCCCCTTCTTTCCCCTGTAGCAGGTTCCAGCCAGTCCACCTTTCAGAAATCTTCCGGTGCCTGTGCCAGGAGGTTTGCAAGTGGTGGACCACCTGGGAGCTGCTACAGGGGAGAGAAGGTAAGCATCTATTTTTTAATTAGCTTTAAAGCGGACCCCCCAAGACAACTCAATCTATTTTGCTCTCCCACCCCAAATACAAACCGTTTGGATGTTTTCTGCCCTCAATGCTGCTTGGTATTCCTGCTATATGGGTCTAATTTTCCTTTTCCTCAGGTATGCCATTTGTATGCTGTTGGTTTTTGACAAGATACCATTATTCTAAACTAGCTGTTTAAGCCCACTTCCTCTCCCTCCTTGCAATCTTATGCTGGGAGAAATTAGTGGCTATTGAAAATAGTGCTAGAAGTAAGATTCAAAAGAAGATTTCATTTTCCCCTAATTTTCCTCCAAATTCTCCCTTGAAGCCAAAATGTTTTTTGAGTATTTTTATCCAATTCATTACTAGAATACTAAGGGGAGTTGATACATGTTTTATTTTTTTTAATTTAACCTTCTATATAGGACGTGGTTGATCAGCTTTAAACTTTGTAACTGTATTTTTGAAACACATTCAAAACAAAATGCCCTTAATTCTTACAAGTGTGAGGCATTAGAGTGGCTTAGAAAAGCTGAATTGAGAACTAGCTGCTGATTGGAGGAGAGCCTGCACATGCGCCAAGGGATCGAGTCAATAAGCTGATCCAGGGGCTTTCAGACAGTGCAGGATCCAAATTCAGGATGCCCCAGAGAGAATTAACAAGACTTGGGATATTGAAATGGTTTTGTTTCTCTTTAAAGTGGACCAAAACCCACCCTGGAGTCTATAAGACATACCCCCCCAGGGAATCCAGATTTGGGATGCCCCGCTGCTTAAGATCCCCTGGGTCGGCCAGTAAACTCACCTACTCGCCAATCCAACTATGTATGTGGCGGCCGCACCTTTAACTGGACACCAGGAATGAGCACGTTCCCTGTTAGAGGGTAGCAGAGATATGGCCACTGGAGTGCTCAGCTAAACCTGGCTACACTCGGCTGGAGCCAAGTCTTAGACGGTTCTTAGACCAGTGGGCAGGAGTGGATCTGAGCGTGCTGATTGGACGAGAGGCTGCGCATGCGAAGTAGGACTGGGGAAAGGTGGGCGACCTAGGGGGTTTAACACAGTGAGGCATTCCGCAAAGGGGTTCCACAGGGCAAAGGACCAAAACCAGGCATAGTCAATATTCTGGGTTTTGGTCAACTTTAATGCATGCAAAATAAATATGTTTATGTAACATTATAGGAAAATTCAAACATATACCCTAAAATTTCAGGCTTGGTCAAAAAAACAAGAAGAACAGACAAACAGCCCCCAGCCTCCTCCTACAAAACGCTGCCTAAAACTTCTCCATGAATAAAAATCAGGCGGCAGACATGAAATACTTGATGCCATGCATTATACATTAAATAATTCAAGGTCAGCAGCAACAAGAAATAAGTTATGTGCAGCCATCTGTAGCTCACAGCCGCCGACCAGTGATATGCATAAAAATTAAATTAAACCAATTAGCAAATCTTCCTTGTTTTACAAGTCATAAAAAGCGACAGGTCTAGAAAAACAGCAATTTAAAAAGCCAGCGCTTTCCCATTCTACAACGAGAACGCCATTTTCACACTTGCTACAAAAAATTGTTACAAAAAAAAAAGATTCTTTAAGCAAGAAATCCACTTTTAAAAAAAAGTCCCAAAACACAGGAACAAAGCGGAATGTGGGAAAGCTAATGAGAATCCTGGTTAAACTTTGGCTCATGCCACCGTAAACCTTTAACGTTAACTAGAATAACTTAAGAGTTTTGCCCTGGGATGAGCAGAAGGGGGCTGTAAAATAACATGGAGTCAGGAGATGGCGAATAGCCTGTTGTTTACAGGGACAGAGCAGAAAAAAAAAAAGTGAGAAGGAAAAATGGAGGATATTGTTGTATACACAAAGGGATAAATTTCAACAACTCGACCAGTCAGCAGCTGCTGTTCTGTACAAGCAAGACACACAAAAGAGTAGCAGAGATGAGGAGGGCAGAGCCATGGCTGATCAGTTGCTGCCTGTCCGGATCCCTCCTCACCCCCCCCCCCCTCCAGATCCTGCCGATCCAGTCACAAGACCCTCCTGCCATGACAATGGTGTTGGTGTTGTGGTGCTGATTTTGGCTTTTAAATTGCTTTATATCTAGGCTTACCTCATTTAACCTGTGAGAAACTATCTATGGCAGGAGGGGGGTGCTGGGTATGCAAAGCAGAAGGTGGGGTCATGCGTCTAGTCAACACCCCTCTAATCCTGGGACATAAAGCTTTAAAAACACAGATCTGAATGGGACATTCGGGGAGGTGGAGGACACAACAAGCCTTACTAGTTTAAGGTTACTGGCAGATGTTCCTGGCATTCAGTTGCAAGACATATGGGATTCTTTTTTTTTTCAAGAGAACTCAATGACTATTCAATCCCGCACTGACTTTTTTTTTAAGGAAGGAAAAATACCTGAAATTTTCTACAAACGAGGATGAATAATGAGCTTTTTTCAGAAGAAAGCTATATATTTAGAGGGAGCTGCTTGGTGTACATGCTTGTAGGTCTAGATGGTGAGCTGCTTTGGGGTACTATGCTGGGATCAGGCTGTAACAGTTTATAGGAGTTTGTAGCAATGTACACTACAGCAGAAGGCTGAGAATGTGTTACCAAGTCACGTCTTTTAATAGGAATACTGAAAGCAAACTGCCAGCAAATGTAGTGGGAAGATCAATAGTGACTGAGTTATGACTTGTCTGGGGTAAACACAGGCTAAGGCATTGCTGGGGACAGGGAACGCTCTGCCTGTGCTATTTACTTCTTATCTGACTCAATATATGCACAGCACACAGAACAATTTATCCTGAATATACACAAGTGTTTTTAGCAACCCAGATATCTATCAGTATATCTTTCCATATATCTACCTACATGAAACCAACCAGTATAAGTGACACATCTATCTATCTATCTATCTATCTATCTATCTATCTATCTATCTATCTATCTATCTTTGTATCTACTGTATCTATTTACCTATTTATTCATCCATCCACTGTACTCTATCTTTTGTCTCTATCTGATGTATCTGTCTATCTATCGATCTATCTATCAACCTATATACTGTACTCTGTCCATCGATTGTATCTGTCTTATACTCTATCTATCGTATCTGTCTTATCTAGTGTATCTATCAATCTACCTACTGTACTCTACTGTATCTGTCTATTCTCTCTATCTATCGTGCTATATATATTGTATCTGTCTCTCTACTGTATCTATCTACTGGATTCTGTCTATATTTTCCATCTAATGCATAAATCTCTAGTAAAAAAGGCCACATTATCTTCCTAGAGGTGCTATCTATATCATGATATACAAGTGTATTCATCTCCTGGTCTATCTATCAATCTATCTATCTTCTGACATAAATGCATCAGGTGATCTACTGACCTGTATATTAATGGGTATACCCACCTATTTCTGCATACTATTTCTAAGTACATGGGTGTCTATCAGTATACTCACCGAAACTTGATAAAACTGCGCCATCGTTGCACTTTTATGAAGAATGATCCAACACAGGCAGGTGCTGGAGCAGCAGCTCTGTTTACCCAAATTAACTCTTTAACCACTACTGAATTCATTTAGAAGATTTGATGATTTAACTGCTACAGTTTTTTTTTAAATCTAAACCTGAGCCAGTATCTATCTACAGTATATGGGCACAGGCTAGAGATGAATCTATCTCTACTTATGGATCTACTCATCAAACTCCACATATGGACTCAGTACACAAACATACACAGTATCCGTCGTTGGCCTGTGTTGTCATCTACTCACCTACCTACCTGCCTTTATTGGAAAAGTAAAGCTCTGTGGCTATCAATCTATTTATCCATGCCTGCATCCATTATCTCAGCACCTAAACTCAGTATATAATCATACAGATTTTCTATAAGTCAAGATATGTATCCATCCACCTTTGAACTGCCCTAATATATACAAAGTACTGTACATCTATCTGTCTATCTATCTAGTTATTTATCTCAATTTATTCATCCATCCATCAATCTTTCTCATCACCTACAATGTAGAGCTATCTATTTATTTGTATGTCTTCCCATCTATCTACCTACCTGAATTTTGAAAGTACATTAGTTCTACCTGCAGAATTAATGTCTCTACTGGTTAATCTATTAGTCTGTACATCAGTCTGTCTACCCATTTATCTGGGCTCATTCTATAAAAATACACTTGTTTATTTGTCTCTTTATCCACCTGCCTACCTACATAAACACTTTACAAAATATCTACAGTTTATGCACTGGTTAATCTATTGGCCTGTACATCAATCTTTCTACCCAGGTATATGAGCTTGGTACATAAGAACGTATGTACCGTATATGTCTGCCTGTCAATCACTATCTATTGATTAATCTGTATGTCAGTCTAGCCACCTTTCTGCCTGATAATATCAATATATAAGTACACATTATATATTTATGGGTCTACCAATTTATTGATACACATTTCAACCCAAACTAGGTACACAAAATCAGATCCATCAGATCCATTTTTATACCTACTGTACCTCAGTATATAAGCATACACTCTATTGAATTGTTCACCTACCTACTGTACCTACCTGAACACCAAAAGCACATGTTATCCATCTACATTGGTGGACCGGCATGTCTGAGGCCCACCAGCTTAAATTCAGGGCCCGCGCACAGAAACATGATGCCAAACTGTATTGTCTATGCACTTGGGATGCCACAAATTAGCTATATATAGTTCAGGTTTTGGTGATGAAGGCTATTGAAAGGGCCCCTGGGACCCAGGGCCTACGGGGGTATTTCCTGGTAACCCTGTGGGCCAGTCCGAGCTTGATCTACTGGTCTGTACATAATTCCGTCTACCTATCTGAGCCTGGTACATAAAAGTACACATATCTATCTGCCTGTCCGCCTGTCTCTCTCTCTATTGACTGATCTCTATTGATTAATCTATCCAGGTATCTGCCTGATATCAATGTATAAAAGTGACCATAATCACTTTATGGGCCTCTCAGTACACGACATTCGTCAGTAGACCTCCTGGTTTACCCAATCAATCTCTCATTACCTACCACAGAATATAAACATACACTCTTAACTATTCAACAACTTGATATAAGTTTATCAGAATTAGTCATCCCTTAGGTTGTAAGCTCACAAGGACTTACAATTCCCTGCGTATTACAAGTATATTACTTAACTTACTCTACTGTAATCACTCTTGTACAGTTCCACGGAAGATGATGGCACTTTATAAAGAAAAATAATAATAATTTGAATTCATCAACCTATCCAATTACTTATCTGCACTTAGTATAAAAAATATCTATTGTTTGTGTATCTGTCTAAACATCAATAATAGAGGGATCAGTGTGGACACACCAGGGTGGCAGCGTCAGGGGTTTCAGAGGTAGTGATTGCATCAGGCCCCTGAGGTCAGGGGGCCCATCATGACTGTTCTATACCTTGCTTATCACGGGGGATATCAGAATGGCTGTCAGATCTGATCCATAAAACCTTACATATTCGGGCAGGCTGATTCATCACTAACGCCAGGTAGCGACAGATGAGCGTCTGTAGCAGTCATTTTCAGAGCGCCCGCTAGTAGTCGCTGTGCTCGGCCGAGGGTCGCTACTTTATAGCGACTCAGTCGCTGTTCAGTAATGTTGAATACATTGTGAGGAGTCGCTATTTGACCAGTACAGCGCTGTATGGGAGCGCATGTTAGCGACTGGTCATAGCGACCGCCTCACACCATATTCAGCAAAAAAACAGCTTCACAAATCTCTGGTGCTGAAAAATGCTTGTTTGAAGCCCAGAGCGCAGGAGGCTGTGTGTTTAAAGTCTGTTTTTCTGCATCTATCCACTAGTAACAAAGCGAAAACATATGGAATTACATTGTGGCAACATTGTAACACTTTAATGGCAGACCTGTAATGTCATTTCTGAAGAAATATATAAAAAATGAAAAAATTGTGAAAAAACAGCTTTTTCAGTGCCAGAAGAGGTCACATAAGTATTTGTGATTTCTTGAAAAAAAAAAAAACCCAGTTTAAAGTGGACCAACACCCAGGGGGGATCGGCCCGGCAATCTATAAGATTCCCGGACCGATCAGATCCCTCCCCGCGGGACAAATCCACCAGGACGCCCAGAAACCTTACCTTATCCCCGTTCCAACGGCGCATGCGCGGGCCGCGGCCGCATCTTGCACTTCCTTCTAGCAGGGCGCGCACCTGCGCCGGCCATTCACAAACGCACTGATAGAAGGAAGCGCGAGACGTGGCCTCCAGCGCGCTCAGAGCCGCTGTGGTTGTCCGTTGCTTGTCCGTACATACCACAGTGGCTCTGAGCGCTCTGATTGGACGAAAATCCTGGGTGTTGGTCCACTTTAAAGAGAAGAAAAGTATCGTCCATTGAAATGTATGGGAGAGCGACAGGTAGCGAGAGGTCATACCTGGCGCTGTGCAAGGCTGAACCCCGGCGCTGTTTGCTGAGGCTATGAAAATGATGAATCAGACGCTACATGGCGCTATCCCAGTCGCTAAACAGATTCTGCTTGATAAATGTGTAATTGTGTGCCGTGTCCGGCATTCACCAGTCGCTACCTGTCGCTACCTCTCATTAACCAGCCACTACCTGGCGCTATTCCTTCTTAAATAAGGGCCTAAGTGTATCACTTGTCTCACTCTCCAGTAATCTCTCTTGTACAACGCAGAAGCTGATGGTGCTCAGTGGCATAACTAAATGTGACCGGGTGCTGGTGCGAACATTAAATGGTCAAACAGTAACATTTTTCTGTCTTTTAACTCAATTGGATGCAGCTGGACAACTAAAGACTGAACGAGCAGAAACAAATGCTTAATTTCCCAAAATAATGTCAAGTGAGCAAAAATATGATAAATAAGGGGGAGGAGCAACAATGATGGCCCCCCCTGACCCCCTGGGCCCTGGTGCGGTCACGCCCCCTGCATCCTCCTCAAGTTACACCCCGATGGTGCTTTATAAATAATAATAAAACTCATTCACATTAACACAACCAACTAGCTACTTGGTCTCTTCCTTATTATCTCTAGTTATCACATTTGGTTTGAACTTTGTAAAATCTTGTTTATAATGATCCCTGTACAGTATGTTTTACCTTGTCTGTAATTATACCTTGTACATCTCTACGGAAGAAGATGGTGCTATATAAATAAACAATAAAAATAACTGCACTCAATATATACAGTATCTGTATCAGTCTGAGTCAATCCGAGGGGATCAATATGGATGCACATCTATCCAGGGGTGCAAAGGCTGTGCCTGCATCAGGATAGATATATCCTGTGTATATATATATATATATATATATATATATATATATATATATATATATATATGTATATCACAAGGTACACACACATAACTCTAGCCAGTAAGGAGGTAAAGGCTGCCCCCCCCCCCCCCACCTTCCTCACCATGGGTAGGAATGGGTTAAGGGTTAAGCCACGAAGGGGCCCCTTTACATTGGGGTCCCCAGTCACATTTAGTTACGCCTCTGTTTATATTATGTAGCTGTCTATAGGTGTGGGTTTGTACATCAATGGGCCAAGCAAATATAAAAGTTCCCTTATCTGTTTGCCTGAGCTCTATATAAAACTAGATAGATAGATAGATAGATAGATAGATAGATAGATGATAGATAGATGATAGATAGATAGATAGATAGATAGATAGATAGATGATGATAGATAGATAGATAGATAGATAGATAGATAGATAGATAGATGATAGATAGCTAGCTGACAGATAGATAGATAGATAGATAGATAGATAGATAGCTGACAGATAGATAGATGATAGATAGATGATAGATAGATAGATAGATAGATAGATGATAGATAGATAGATAGATAGATAGATAGATAGATAGACAGATAGATAGATGATAGATAGATAGATAGATAGATAGATAGATAGATAGATGATTGATAGATAGATAGATAGATAGATGATAGATAGATAGATAGATAGATAGATAGATAGATAGACAGATAGATAGATGATAGATAGATAGATAGATAGATGATAGATAGATAGATAGATAGATAATAGATAGATAGATAGATAGATAGATAGATAGATAGATAGATAGATAGATAGAACTGGGTCTTTCCCATCAGTATGTGTGTCGTGCAGTGATACCCTGTATACAAGCTCATTCAGCTCTTATATTGTCTCAGTATGTATATAATATAAATATAGATATATACATAACACAGAATAATATATGTCCCTTATATACCTTGTGAAATATATAATATATACATATATATCACAAGGTATACACACATAGCTCTCTAGCCAGTAAGGAGGTAAAGGCTGCCCCCCCCCCCCCCACCTTCCTCACCATGGGCAGGAAGGGGTTAAGGGCCGGCGCAGGGCACCCCGGGGAGGGGCGCTAGGGGTGGGTGAGGGCACCGGGCACTGGCTATAAACAGAGAGGAGAAACTTTCCCCCTCAGCACACAGCCAGTTGCCCCCTCTCGGGGCAGGACACTAAGCGGCTGTGAGTATATGTGGCCGGGCGGGCGAGCGACTCACCTCCAATGTCGGGGCTGTATCCTCCTGTATATGCCCCCGGGGGTGGCTGGACGGGGTATCCGCAGTGTCCAGGGGGGTCTGGAAGGACATAAAGGAGGGCGGGCAGGAGCGCTCCCCTCTCCAGGCAGCGGCGGCAGATTGGCGGAGATTCTCCTCAAGGTTTATTCAGCTTCACTTCAAGGCAAAGCAGCTTCATGAAGCCCCGGTGACGTCACCCGGCCAGCAGCCGCTTCAACAATGAAACTTGCTGTGTGACCCGGCCGCCTGCTCAGCGCTGTGTGTGTGTGTGTGTGTGTGTGTGTGTGTGTGTGTGTGTGTGTGTGACACAGCGGCCCCCTGTCCTGCTCCCCCTCTGTGACGTCACACAGCGGGGCTCCCCTGCTGCTGCCCCACAGCCTGCTTCTAGCTACACCTTTCCTTTAACGATGCTGATTATTATTATTCATGCGGACCTAAACAATTGCCCCTGGCCTTGGAGTCTATTTGGGATGCCCTACTGCAGAGGAGTAGCTAGGCTTTCTGGCACCCAGGGCAAAGATTCTAAATGGCGCCCCCCACCTGTTCTCAGGCCCCCCTTTGGTGCCCCCCCCCCATGGCCTGCTGCACTGGGGCAAGTCCCCCCTAGCTACGCCCTTGCCCTACTGCGCCCCCCTCCCGGTTCCATCCCAGGGCCTCTAAGCATCCCCAGCGCTCCTTCATCAGGAGCATAACCAAGGGTGTAATTTACAGGGTTGCAACCGCCCTGGGGTCCAAAAGGTCGGGGGGGGGGGGGGCAACAGTGTTGTATTCATCATATTTGTACTCACTTGGCATCATTTAGATCCCTCTTGGAGGGGCATCCAGAATGCTAGAGACCCCCTGCACATAAATCTCACCTTTTCCTCGGTTCAGCGACAAGAATCCAGCACCGCAATTGGCTGCCCAACGCTCATGTGGGCGGCCAGAACATCACTGCCCAAATGAGCGCCGGGTGGCCAATTGCACCATTGGATTCTCAACGCTGGACCGAGGGAAAGATGAGATTTATGGGCTTTATGTGCAGGCGGGCTTCAGAATTCTGGATGCCCCCCAGACTGTCATTTAGCAGCGACAACAAACACCCACACTTTCTATTAAAAAATGCTACCAAATTTAAAAATAGCATTTTTTATTTTTTTCCCCCATATATTTCACCCAAAAATATTGAGATAGCACTGAAACAATTACAAACAAAACATTTACTGTTAACTTACTTCAGGCAAAGATAATTGTAACACTATTGTGTTGGGCTACATTTGGCACTGTCCTAAATGGTTTTCCGTTTTTAAATTGACGAAGAAATGGCCGAGATATCCGGGGTCTAGAGGTTCAGCTTATGATTTCTCTTATCAAAAAAGTGGGCGTGGCCTTTCATCTGTGATGCTGTATAATAATCAGCATATTGGGCAGGGTCTGTAAGATTCCCAGAGCTTGCATAAGACACCCTGTATGTGAAGGGACAAGCAGGGGCGGTGAGGAGTGAGGCCATGTTTCCCCTTCTGCCCCGGCCCCAGCCAGGTACAACACAGCTGAGAGGCAGCAGCGGAGGTAGCACTCTTTTTTTACGCTGTGCCTGAAAATCTCTTGAAAGCAGAAACAATATATCATTTTCTTGGAAATTCAAGCAAAAATCACATATAGTGCAAAATGCCTCTAGGTAGGCTGGCATTGAAAAGGTTAAACATGCCCCTAAAGTTCCTGTTTTTTAAGTCTTGCTATATAAAGCTTCACTTCAATTGGTCCCCAGGGCTGCTCTGTCCCACACCCCTCAAGCATCCCAATTTGGGACGTTTTAAAATTGTGCATCTAAATACCTCCTTCATCTCTGCACAAGCGTAGGTGCTGTGGATTGTCTCAAATGACACCAGGTGGCCAGTAGGGTTCACTGGTTGAGTGGGTACATCACCAAGCGTGTGTTACCGTGCATAGCTACCCTGAGAAGCCCATTGTCCACCATAGGACACTTGTAAAGGGACTAATAATGACACAGTAACTTAACAGTAGACAAACAGGCATCCCAAGCGTAGTGCCCAGAGCAGGGGTGGCCATAGAGACAGCCAGGAGAATTCCCAATAGGACAAACTGCTTTGGGGTTTCCTGGGCTGGATGCAGCAGCCCACCTCATCCAAAGCCTCTGACACCCCAGTGCATGTTCTTTTCTAGTAATGCTATAACATCATGGCTGTAATTCTTCCCACTGTCTGCCAATACCTTAAATAATTCAGTTTAATTCTAACCTTAAAGTGGACCAACACCCAGGGGTGATCGGCCCGGGATCAGGATGTCCCGCGGGGTGAAACCCCCCCCAAACCCCAAAAAAACCTAACCTTATCTGCCGCCGCCGATGTCTTGTCCGTCGCTGTCACCCGCTTGTCTGTCGGCGGGGATTGGACGGCGTGGTCACATGGGAGCGTGGTGAGGTGAGTTTTTGGGGCTTTCTGGGGGGTTTCACACAGCGGGGCACCCTCAATCGGGGTGCCCCCCGAAGTGGACCAAAACCCAGGATAGTCAAAATCCTGGGTGTTGGTCCACTTTAACCTTCAAATCTAGCCAAACCCTTTCCTACATGTCATTACCCAATACAACTAGATAGATGCAGCCTTTGCTTTGCCCAGATTCTTTCTGATTGACATTCGCCACGGATGTATGGAGCGAGATACCGTTTTCACACTATAAGACACACCAAAAGTGTGTGTGGGGGGGGGGGGGGGATGTCAGTGCGTCTTAATGGGGGCGAATGTAAAAAAAAAAAGTACATTTCCAGGCTCCCCCACTGCTCGCCGCCTCTGTAGCCACCGCTTCTGCCGGTGCACACTGCCTGTAATTGAGATGCCCTCACACTGCCTGTAATGTGGGGTCTGTTATAGGGTGATGGGGAGGATCAAGCACACTGTCTGTAATAGGGTGATTGGGAGGGAGGTATTTTAGCACACCATTTGGTTCAGAATAATTTTTTTCTTATTTTTCTCCTCCAAATCCTGCGTCTTATAGGGCGAAAAATAAGGTATACTCATGATTCCCAGGATTTTACACACAGACATCCCAAATCCAGATGCCCCTGTTAAGAGGTCTAAAACCAAAGTGAGTGAAAAACCTGGGTTTGGTCCACTTTAGGAGACTTAAACCGGACCTTCAGCATAATTTAATGAAAAGCCAAACCCTTAAAAAAACTATTCCCCAGCATTTAAAATTAATATATTTTAAGTTTTAGTTCATTTCATATTATTCTTTCCCCCACTGGGCTCCAACTCTGTTCAGGACTAGGATACAGGCGCCACCATTTTACCTTAGAAGCATCACATATTGAGGAGAGGGGTGAAAAGTACAGGGGGGGCAGGTTATAGAGAGAGCAGAGCTGGGGGCAGGAAGAGGACAGCAATCCCAGAATGCAGAGCAGCATAGTCAGAAGACACTTCCTGTCTGCAGGCAGCGTAAGACTCCATGGGCCAACATCTTGGATGTTAAAAAGCTAAAATGCAATAGGTGTAGGTAGGATCATTTTTGATAGACTCTTATTCAGGGTCCGGTTTAAAAGTCTATCCGAGATCAACCACCTTAAAAACTGTCCCAGGAGTCATTAGACAATGTACTACCCCTGTGGCATCCCAGTTTGGAATGCTCCGCTGTGTAAAACCAGAGTTGTGGAGTCTTTAAACAAAAGCTCAGCTCCGACTCCTCAGTTTTATCAGGCTCCGACTCCAGCTCCCTCATAAATGGCCATTATTAGTAATACATTTCCTGTAGTAAAATGCTCACATGGGGCTTTTCCTCACCATTATATAAGCAATAGGGCTCGTTATATAGAACATAAAGCATATTTGTTGAAATACGAATTCTAAACAAATAACTTAAACCCGGGTTGCTCAACCTTTTGAAGAGTGTGGGCCATATATGCAATTTGTAACCTGGTCGTGGGCCATAATGAATAGGTTCAGAATTTCACATTTTTCATTTTAAAGTGGACCAACACCCAGGATGTTGACTATCCTGGGTTTTGGTCCACTTCGGTGGGGCACCCCGATCGGGGGGGCCCGCTGTGTGAAATCCCCCAGAAAGCCCCAAAAACTCACCTGTCCCCACTCCCACATGACCGCTGCAGCCAATCCAAGCCGACGGACAAGCGAGGTCCGTCACCGGGCAAGCGAGCGCGCCCGCCGCCGCCTCCCGCGCGTCACTCTTACAGGGAGCGCGCCCTGCTAGAGGGATGCGCCACTGGATCGAGGAGCAGGTAGGGATTTCGGTGCTTTCTGGGGGGTTTCACACAGCGGGGCACCCCCGATCGGGGTGCCCCGCAGGCCCGATGCTGATTGCCGATTCCCGGGCCGATCAGCATCGGGTGTTGGTCCACTTTAAATGGCATAACAAAGATTTCCTACAACAATCAGGATACCCACTATCTCCACTGAATTTTTTTTTTACTCGTACCACATTTATGTCTAACAATCCCCGAATGCTACCCCCCCCCCCAAATCCCAAATCGCAAACCGTATTCCCAATACTTAGCCCATCAAAATGCCTACCAATACTAAACATACAATGAAATATAGAAAAATTGTTATCTTGTTATGGTGCCAGAGGTTTCACCCAGGGGTGGTGTTGTTCTATCAATGTCACCTTCTTCCAAGCCACCACTGCCACCTCTGTTTGGCAATGGGCCCCTCCTATATCGCTCTCCTTGCTATCATCCTGAGTCTCTATTTTTCTTTACACACCAGTTCTATTTAACCCTCCCACTCTCCCCACAGCAGGCCAGGAGCCACATCAGATGGCTCATGTGGCCCCAGGCGTCAGGTTGAGCATTTGTGACTTAAACCGGACCTTCAGCGTGATTTAATGAAAAGCCCAAACTCTTAAAAAACGGTTCCCCAGCATCTAAAATTAATATATTTTACGTTTTTAGTCACTAACTTATTATTCTTTCCCCCACTGGGCTGCAACTCTGTTCAGGAATTTAGGATACGGGCGCCGCCATCTTTACTCAGAAGCATCACACTTACTGAGGAGAGGAGAGTGGGATAAGGTACAGGGGGGCGGGTTATAGCTGTGCTTTGCTCAGACAGAGCAGAGCTGGGGTCAGGTAAAGGTCAGCAGTCCCAGAATGCAGAGCAGCACAGTCAGGAGGCACTTCCTGTTTGCAGGCTGCCTGATAAGATGGCGGCTTCCATAAGCCGCCATCTTGGATGTTTAAAGGCTCATAACATGCAGTAAATGCGTGTAGGATGATTTTTAATGTGGCCAATCTGTATGTACAGGGCGTGGGAAACATATAAGATAGACTCTTATTCAGAGTGAAGGACCGCTTTAAAGGGACATTCCAAGCAAAGGGTTAAATTAGCTGCTTTTTGCTTGCCCCATGCTGGCTGTCAGTCTGGCATCCTTCATTCACCAGTGCTTTGCCCTCCCTGATAAACCCTACTGAACTTGCTCTTTTCTACTGACTCCTCTTTCTCAGTACCCAAAATGAATTCACTTTGGAGGGGACTGTTATTTATTTATTTATTACATATTCATACATTGGTAAGTATGAGATGAATATAGACTTATTTTTGTTTTGGCCTGAACAATACAGTACCTTTATATACCTTTAAGTTTCAGCCATTGTAACAAAGGACCTTGGGGCAGCATGAAGATACCGAGTATAAGGGATTGGAGAACTCATTATCTTCCGCGATTAGAACCCTGCTGCTGCGTTTACTGATATAAACAGGTGCCTTAGATTGAAAGAACATAAATATATATTTATGATAAATGTTTCTAAACTTCCTATGAAAGTTACAATCGTTATACAATATTAGGGAAAGATTTTTTTTTATGCCGGAGTCGGTACCTTTTTTCAGACTCCGACACCACAGTCTTTTGTAAACCCCTCCCCCGGGAACCCAAGCAAACACTTCTTCCAGGAGTCCCACGCCGTTCGCGTTCTGCTGAGGCTATACAGCATAGAGCATAGAGTATATACAGCATAGAGCATAGAGTATATACAGCATCGAGTATAGGGCACTGATTGGACACAAGCACGTGGATTGCGCTGTGGCAGCTGTGGTGATATTTCAGTGCGATCTGTGGGGTTTCACACATGGTATCCTCAATATTGATGCCCCAGGGACAAGGACCATTCCTGGGATCGTGAAAATCATAGGTTTGGGGCCACTCGGGGAGGCTGATTCATCATTAGCGGCAGGTAGCGACAGATGAGCGTCTGTAGCAGGCATTTTCAGAGCGCCCGGTAGTAGTCGCAGTGCTTGGCCGTGGGTCGCTACTTTATAGCAAGTTGCTGTTCAGTAATGTTGAATACATTGTGAGGAGTCGCTATTTGACCAGTACAGCGCTGTATGGGAGCGCATGTTAGCGACTGCTCATAGCGACCGACACCATATTCAGCAAAAAACAGCCTCACTCTCTGGCGCTGAAAAATATTTGTTTGAAGCCCAGAGCGCAGGAGGCGGTGTGTTTAAAGTGTGTTTTCAAGCGTCTATCAACTAGTAACAAAGCGAAAACATATGGAATTACATTGTAACAACATTGTAACATGAACACTTTAATGCCAGACCTGTAGTGTCATTTCTGAGGAAATATATAAAAAAATGAAAAAATTATGAAAAAACTGCTATTTCAATGCCAGAAGAGGTCAAAGAATTATTTGTGATTTAAAAAAAAACAAAAAACAAAAAACAAAAACCCTGTTTAAAGAGAAGAAAAGGATCGTCCATTGAAATGTATGGGAGAGCGACAGGTAGCAAGAGGTCATACCTGGCGCTGTGCAAGGCTGAACGCTGGCGCTGTTCGCTGAGGCTGTGAAAATGATGAATCAGACGCTACATGGCGCTATCACAGTCGCTAAACAGATTCTGCTTGATAAATGTGTAATTGCGTGGCGTGTCCGTCGTTCACCAGTCGCTACCTGGCGCTACCTGTCGCTATCCCTTCTTAAATAAGGGCCTAAGCGTCTACCTATTTATCGAGCCCTGGTCAATATCTCAATATATCAGACTGGCTCACCAGGTTACCAGGGAATCCTCGGGTGGACTCCTGGCCTCAGCGTCCCTTTGGCCTCTGCATCCACTGACATTTGAAAAACACTGGGTTGAGGCTCAGCGGGGATGGACTGGTCTTTGGCCTCTGTCTGTCTTTGGTGATGCCTGGGGGCAGGGAATATGTGTTTCAGTAACTTAGGTTTGGAAATCCGCTTTAAGACCATGGCCCTTATTTAAGAAGGGATAGCGTCAGGTAGTGGCTGGTTAATGACAGGTAGCGACAGGTAGCGACTGGTGAACGCAGTTACACATTTATCAAGCAGAATCTGTTTAGCGACTGTGATAGCGCCATGTAGCGTCTGATTCATCATTTTCACAGCCTCAGCGAACAGCGCCAGCGTTCAGCCTTGCACAGCGCCAGGTATGACCTCTCGCTACCTGTCGCTCTCCCATACATTTCAATGGACGATACTTTTCTTCTCTTTAAAGTGGACCAACACCCAGGATTTTGACTATCCTGGGTCTTGGTCCACTTCGGCGGGGCACCCCTATCGGGGGTGCCCCGCTGTGTGAAACCCCCCAGAAACCCCAAAAAACTCACCTCTCAACGCTCCCACGTGAACGCCGCAGCCAATCCCCGCCAACGTCCAGGCGGGGATCAGGAACGTCCAAGCCGCTTCCGCCGCCGCCGCCTCCCGCGCGTCACTCTCGGCGCGTGCGCGCCCCCGCCGGCCATTCACAGAGGGCCGGCGCGGGCGCGCGCACGTCTGGGGGGGGCGCGCGGGAGGCGGCGGCGGCGGAAGCGGCGGCGGATCAGGTAAGGTGTTTTAGGGGTTTCTGGGGGGTTTCACCCCGCGGGACATCCCGATCTCGGATGTCCCGCGGGGTGGGAGGTGATCGGCCCGGGAATCTTATAGATTTCCGGGCCGATCACCCCTGGGTGTTGGTCCACTTTAAACTGGGTTTTTGTTTTTTGTTTTTTTTTTTCAAAAAAATCACAAATAATTCTGTGACCTCTTCTGGCATTGAAATAGCAGTTTTTTCATAATTTTTTCATTTTTTATATATTTCCTCAGAAATGACATTACAGGTCTGGCATTAAAGTGTTCATGTTACAATGTTGTTACAATGTAATTCCATATGTTTTCGCTTTGTTACTAGTTGATAGATGCTTAAAAACAGACTTTAAACACACCGCCTCCTGCGCTCTGGGCTTCAAACAAGTTTTTTTTCAGCGCCAGAGATTTGTCAGGCTGTTTGTTTGCTGAATATGGTGTGAGTCGGTCGCTATGAGCAGTCGCTAACATGCGCTCCCATACAGCGCTGTACTGGTCAAATAGCGACTCCTGAATGTAATCAACATTACTGAACAGCGACTTAGTCGCTATAAAGTAGCGACCCATGGCCGACCACTGCGACTACTAGCGGGCGCTCTGAAAATGCCTGCTACAGACGCTCATCTGTCGCTACCTGCCGCTAATCATGAATCAGCCTGCCCGTTACTTGTACCATGCTGACTGCATTTATAAATGAGATATTTAATTGCAATGTGAGATGCTCTCGCCTGTGTCTTTGTACAGATGACATACTTGCCTGTGAGCTCCTTTGGGGGCGAGAGCTGATGTGCTCCTATATAGCCTGTGGAATGGGTACGCGTGGAATAAATAAGGAAAAAATAAATGAAATGTTCCTTAATTTTCTCTCGCTTGACAACACCTAAGGAAAAGAAATTCCCTCAGGAGTGATGTAATTGGGGCGTCTTCTATTGCTGAAATGCCCTTGATCATAAACAAAGATTGCACTCGGCTTGGCTGTTTTTATGACTGCTGTGTGTGTAAGTGATACTGTGGAGGAGAGCGAGCAATGAGCAGAGGAAAATGAAAGGTCGCACCGAGAGGAGGAGAGAGAAAAAACAGCCATCAGCAGAAAAAAGCTGCGGCTGCATTGAGTAATGCTTTTTAAGTTGATCACATTCTGTCCTGTTGTGTGTATTAATGTTGTGTACCTGCCAGGCCGGCTATAAATACAGGCCCGACATGGCTCGACTTCTACCAAAACAGGAAATAAAAACACTCCTTCCCTTATTTCTCACTTAACTGGCTCTTCCAAGTTTATCTCTTGTGCAATTTAGTGAAATAAGGTCATGGTGGAGCAGCACCGCCCAGCTAAACTTAGGTTTTTACCTTGGCGCTATTCTGCACTAAAATCGCACCCAGAAGCTGCACTATAGCATTCGCTGCTATATTTCTAGTGAAGGTTTTTCCAGTGTTACAAGTCAACTGCCCCCCATTTGGAGGGACTGTCTCTCTTTCAGGTTTAATCAATAGATCTGCATAAAAAACTTCTAATTTAATGTATTTATTACAATGAAATGATATATAAAAGGTGGTTTATGTTGAATGATTTTAGAACATTGATGCGCTGTGCCTCGATTGTGGTACAGTGCAGCGGCGGCACTAAATGCTGCCCTATACCACACAATCCTGTCCCCCCCCCCCCCCCAGCTGTGGCACAGGCACCTGAGTCCGGCCCCCATCCACTCCAGAGGTGGAGGAAGGACCTCCCTGCTTCTTGAGTAGACCTGCGATGGTGGGGCCTGGTGGGAGGCAACAGTAGAGGATGGAGTTCTGGGCTTGTCGAGCAGACAAGCAGCGGCGGCAGGACCTGGCTCTGCAGTAGCCACCTTCTTGGGGTCCTCAAGCCCTCTGCTCTGAAGAAAGGTGGCTATTGCAAGTGATAGACTGGAGGTTGAAGGCCTGTGACAGCAGCAGGGGACCAGCGGTGATGGACCACGAGGTGGTGATGAGTATGGCTTTTTCTTTGCACAGCAGGTAAAGCGCAATACATGTGCTTTACCTGAAGTGCCCATAGACTTCTATGCACTGCGTTGTGGTGGGGCTTCAGGAATAACGCCGCTCGTAGCTTTTTGCAATCTGCAATGCACTGATGTGAAAGGTAGCTGCAATGCACTGATGTGATGTCACTGAATTTAAACATGCCTGGGATAAGCACACATCTATCCTAAGATAAAGAGCATATACAGTATACACATAAGGGCAGACTAGATGGACCGTATGGTCTCCTTCTGCCGTCAACCTTCTATGTTTCTATGTTAATTTTATAGGCTGCCTTTTCTTCCTGTCTGTGACACGTTGGAGTATGCAATGCAAACGGGAAAGTGAGAAGAAGTCTTACTGTTGGTCTATGAAACCCCCTCTACCCCTCTTTTTATATGTGAGAAACCTGGGAGATAGGCAGATGTCCTTTAAAGGCTGCATTTGCGATGCCTCTCCCTGTAGCACCCCCAAGATCACCAGTATAATGACCTTGGGATTCGATTCCAGGGCGCATGTGCAGGCCTTCTCTGACATCCCTCCATCCTGCCATTCAGATTGGCCTGTCCCGGAGGGATGCCGGTGCAGAGTGCTCATCAAGCGTGGTTTCACATTTTGTGGCATCCCAAATCAAAATGCCCCACAGAGAGGGGAACCACTATCCCAACCTTCTTATAAATGCTGGACCAGTTGTTGTTCCTCCTTATATAGGGCTCTCTGATAGTGTGCGGGTGTAGGTTTATTTTCCCTGTGGACCTGGATTCTCCCGGACATACAAGAGGGGGTTTAGGTCTGCATAAAATGTTACACCTCTAATTTATTGTATTTATTACATAAAATGCTGTTATATGGGAAGGGTAACTTATGCTGAATTATTTTAGCCCACTAACTCCTGATTTATGAAACTGTTAGGGCAGAAGAGTAAATCTCTGTGTCCCTCTTTTTGTTGGACCAGGAAGAGGTCTGTTTTACAGGGCATTCTGGGCGGCTTCACACAGCTGGCCATCCTGATTCAGGATGCCCACAGGGCACAGAACAAAACAGTTTTGCTGTCATAATGTCATATCGGTTTATCCCCACCTCCCCACTCACAATGAATTTGGCATTCTTTTTACTCATTTGTCCAAGCTCAGACCAGCCCACAAAGGAACAGGGCAATTCCCTGATGGACCAGGAGGCCACCTATCCCGAATTATAATGAGCTAATAGCCCTGGCACTCTGTGAGCATTGGGACACAACATGGTCAGCTTTGTTTTAGTTTCTCTTTGCATAGCCCTAGAAATTTGGTGATGCAACACAGCCGGATATAGTAATAACACCATCCATTATAGTATAACCCTACAGGTTCAGATCTTCAATATTTTTCTGTTGAGGCATGGAATCAATGTTAATTATGTGCTGTGAATAGTTATAAACCACACATTTTCATTCACTGGTTACACAGGAGGAGTTCCCTCTTAGTGAGGTAGCGGGGGCACATGTGGAATCTGTAACCCAGATCTTAAAGTGGACCAACACCCAGGAAACATGTGCAGAAGCACCCCCTGCTCCCCCTGTTGTGCATGCTCCAAGAGGAGAGGAGAATGCACACCAAGAGCATGACACTGTGTGTTTTGTGTACAGCAGTAGATTGTGGCTAGGTGATGTGGGAGGTTATGTAGAGATTATGACTGCGGGGAATCCAAAATCAGGTAGTTCATAGCAATCCTGCTATCTGGACTAAAAGTAAATTTTGACTTTTGGTCCATTTTAAATTGAAACCAGTCAAAAATGACTTTAACCACCATCCCCCATGCATCGGGGGAAAGGCAGTCATGACCTTTAAAGTGGACCAACACCCAGGATTTTGACTATCCTGGGTTTTGGTCCACTTCGGGGGGCACCCCGATTGGGGGTGCCCCGCTGTGTGAAACTCCCCAGAAAGCCCCAAAAACTCACCTCACCACGCTCCCACGTGACCGCGCCGTCCAATCCCCGCCGACGGACAAGCGGGTGACAGCGACGGACAAGACAGCGCGTCCGCCGCCGTCTCCCGCACGTCACTCTTACAGGGCGCGTGCCCGCGCCGGCCATTCACAAACGGCCGGCGCGCGCGCGCGCACATCGATAAGGTAAGGTTTTTTGGGGGGTTTTGGGGGGGTTTCACCCCGCGGGACATCCCGATCTCGGATGTTCCGCGGTGAGGGAGGTGATCAGCCCGGGCCGATCACCCCTGGGTGTTGGTCCACTTTAAGGGGCAGTCCAAGCCTAAAGGTAAGAAAGTGACTCTGTGACCGGAAGGTTGCAGGTTCGAGCTGGGACAAGACTCACGTGATCTTGAGCAAGACACCTTACCCTCCAACTGCTCCCTGGGCGCCATAATTAGGGCAGCCCACAGCTTTGGACTTGTGTACACTCATTGCATGGATAGGGTAAATGCAGAGAAAAAAATCCCATATGTGCGCAAGCATACAATATATAGGTTTTGAATGGATGTCCTGCAGAGCGTTTTGAAGCCCCAAATTAGGCAAAATACACAGCATTCTGCATTCTGTTGGTGGCTGCCAGGGACGCGTTCACAGCTCTGCTGGCAACCACTAACACTCACTAGGCAGGTATGCATGGCGCCCGCAAACCCCATTGGCTGCTTTACCCACCATCTCCCAGTCATTTAGGTTTCGGATTTGTGTCTTACTGCAGAGCTTTTTGATGGCCAGAATTTTGCAAAATACAATGCACAATGCTGACCACCAATTGCTGTTGGTGACCAACAGGAGTATGTTTACTATGTCCTGCTCTGCTGGCAACCAATAGGGCTTGTAAGGTACACATGCACAGCACTGTGCATAGTGGGGTATAGAAACCGAACGTGCGTTGAGAGAGGCGATCCGCTTTACGTGGTCAGGGAACCCTAATTGTGATTCCCATAGGAAGAGAGCTTTTTTGAATTATTGTCTAATTAAATAAAAGAATGCAGTGAAGCCAGGATGGGTCCCCCTTCACCCCTAAAGCTACCCCTTTGCCTTTTCCTTTTTTATAAAGTTGGAGGTATACACACACAACATGTAAGCAATTTACATAAATGATCACAAACCAAATTTATTTTAAATAATAAATCTCAGGCTTTTTAGGAAACATAAACCCCGGTTCTAAATCTCACCCAGTTGTTTTGTGTTTAGCGTAGCGTCTTTGCTGAGTTTAATTGTGCCCGAGAATCTTCATTAGAATTAACACATGGGGAGACTTTACAAAGCTCCTTCATTAAGAGGCAGAAAAAAAAACCTGCCGAGCAGAGGAGGTCTTTTGCATGCAATGAGAATGTCAGCCTTACCTCGGTCATTTTGTAACATAATAAGTGTAGGCACAATGATTGCAATGCAGAAAGCGGGGGAAGGGAAAAAAAACAAATCCTGCTTTAATGGGGTCGTTTGAAAAGAAAGATTCTCATTTCCTAGTCAAAACAAAGAAAAAAAGGAGAAATGTAAATTCTAGTATCTCTTCGGCAGGCAGGCCTGCGATATGTAAAGAATGGCGCACATTTGTAATTAATATATATACATTTTTTATATCCATGAAACTGCTCACATCTCAACAGCATCTGGGCTTGCATTTATTGATTTTTTTTTTCCTCTGCCACATTCCCGGAATACAGATTTTAATCATTTCAGTACATCACAGTCAGTAATTTCATTAAAAACTGGAACCTTCCAGCCCTGCAAAAGCATTTAATTTCAATGACACACGATTCCCCCAACAAAAGTGTCTCAACAGTAAAAGGCTGGCCTACAGTTCAGAAGCATAATTTCATCCCCAGCTCCATGCTTAGAATTCCTTTGAAGATATAATTTGACTAACTACCTAATAACTTTAATAAGGACAACAGTTTTGTTCTAATATGTCATTAGTGGACGTTTAATTAAGTCATAAGCCTGTGGCCTGTATGGATTTTATTGGGTCAGTACGCCACTAACCTTGATATTTACTAATAATTTTCCAATAGGAAAACCGCACACTGGCCGCTCATAATATTGTAATCAGTTAACAGTGTGGTTGTTGGCGAGCCAAATCATTTACTGCTTCTAATTGCTCTCCGCAACTAGATCTTTAAAGTATATACTACGGGGATCATTATTTTCCTGGACTGGCTCCCTGTCCCTTTCCACCAGCCCCCAAATGGAGAAGAGACTTAATTCACCAGTACCCGTTTGTATGTTGTCAAGGTTGGTATTGAACAAAATGAAGAAGGAGATGACCATCTGCTGGGCAATAGTGATAGAGTCATCAGGAACATGAACCTGCACATACACTGAGCAATTCCGAATGTGTATGTACAGGAGCATGGGCCTGTAAAAATTAAAGCCTACACACTAAAATGCTGCTGGAAGATCCTATACTGGTGACTATTGCTTTGTTCCTGATTCATGTTCTCATGTCACTGCCTCTTCAGACCTCTACAACCTCTGTTTGGATTACTTACTTCAATTGCTGCCTGTCCACAACCTTTGTCTAGATTACCAACTATGATTCCTTGGCTGCTGCTGTCCACAACCTCTGCCTGCCTACCGAGCCACCTGTTATTGGTCCCTGCCCAAAGTCCTGCATTGTCAACATTGTTCCCAGTTGCAAGATTTGAGTTCTTCCAACAATGTCAGTCCATCGCCACCTTCATGGTTCCTGCATGAAGTTCAGCTTTTTCAACGTTCCTAGTTGCCTGATTCGAGTTCCTCATGCATTGTCAGTCCATCCCTACCTTCACGACCTTTGCCTAGAAAACAGACTGTAATCCTATTGTTAGGCTCTTACCTCCTCGCTGTCCCTGGTCCCGCGGCGCGTCGTCGGGTGGCCCGCGGCCGTCTCCTGCCCGGCGGTCTTCTGGCGTGCCGGTCCCTCGGCGCGGTTGTGGGGACCGGGGGTCGGCGACGTTGGATGGTGCGGGTGGCCGCGCCACAGCCCGCTCTGCGCGGCTGGGCGGCCCCGCCGGGCTTCCTGCTAGTGTGGCGCTTCCTCCCTCTGGCGGGGGCGCGCCCGCGAGCACGTCCTGTTTATGCCTCCCGGCGGCGCTTCCCCCAGCTCGCCTGCCGGGGGCAGAGTTAAAGCAACCTATCTCTGGCGTTGTCCTGGGGAGCGGACCCAGGGTCTGGTCAGCCTGTCTGGCCTGGGCCGTCCAGTTCCTGGGACCACTCCCGTTTTTTACAGTTGCACCAATCACCGTCCTTCCCTCCATTTGCCCCCTTCCCTAGTGGCCAGTATCCCCTTTATATTCTGTCTGCTCCATTTTCCCAGTGCCCGTTATAGCCTCTGGGTTGTTGGGAGCGTTATAGATTGTCTTATCTTAGTTAAACTCGGCTTTGTCTTCAGACCACCCTTGCTTGCTGCCTGCCCTGACCTTTTGCCTGCCTGACCACGATTCTCGCCTGACCCCTCTGATACCTCGCCCCGTGACCTTCTGGATTTGACCTCGGCTTGTTTGACTCCTCTTTGCTACCTCCGTTGGATACCTCGATTCGTGACCTCCCGGTTTTGACCTCGGCTTGTTAATTGGACTTCCGCCTTCCGGCATCCTCATTTGGGACTCCCTGCCGTTCATCAGTCTCCACCTTAAGCTGGTAATCTTTGCGCCCTATAAGTCCTGGGGGTAACCGAGTCTGGAGAGGCATAATCCGCGTCTCCTGCGAGCGGGGACTTGTCTATAGGCAGAAGAGGCGGTGGAGATTGGGGATTATCAGCTTAAGACAGAAAGGTGTCCGGTACAGTCCTTACACCTATGCTACCTTCTCATGACCTCTGCTTTCCCGCTGACTACAGATTTTAGCTGCCTGCTCTTGATTCTGTCCTGGAGTCTTGCGTTGACACCGTTCTTCTCAAGCAGAAGATTCTCTGTTGCATGATCAGAGTCCCCATTCTTCCCAGACACCAGTTGCACGACTTGAATCAGCTTGAGCACTAGTCAATACCTACCTTCAGGGCCTAAGGTAAAGATCCATGACCTCCACCTAGATTTTGAATACTATTCTCTGCCACCTGCCCAAGACCCCTGCCTGCCTATCTACTTTTCACCATTATTCCCAGGCAGCAGATTCCCAGTTGCACAACATGAGTTCCCCCTGCAGTGCAAGTCCATCCCCATCTTCAGGGGTTAGGGTGCAGTCCAGGGGCTCTCATAGGCTGTGGGCTATCTATGTCCCAAACAGTGTATTAGCTCCAGCCCCCTGCAATCACAACTCTGTCACTGCCATCAGCATGAGACACTTTCTCTGCACTTCTCTAGCTTCCATACAGTTGAATAACCTCTAAGCAGAATATGAAATCAAAGCATAATTGTCGTACCTTCCAGACAACTGATCTCCCAGAAAAGCATTGGGGTGATTTTTGTCTTATGTTCTATATTCATGCCTGAGGTTTTTTTTGTATATGTGAACTGAAGAATTGTTTTTGTTGCTATTGTTATATACAGGTCTGAGAAGGAAGGGAGAACTTTTTCTCTGCATGTCTGTTTAGTTCACTAGTCAGCAGCACTATACATCCAGCATAACACAAGGATACATTTTCGCTGTCATTGAACCTTGTAGTCAAAGACAAATCAGTATCAGTTATTATTTTCCATATATAAATGTGGCATATCTACAAGTGGAAAATGTCAAATTGTCAAATACACTGGATATGGAAAGAGAATGTAAAAATATTACAGTACAAGCATAAGATAGGGTAACCACTTTGTAGCAGAGGAGAAACAGACAAGCAGAGGAAAAATCAGCTATCAGACACCAGGAAATGGTGTGTCTTACTCAGACTCAGATGGGGTGGATTCAGTCCAATTCTCCATCTCAAAAAAGGTAATCATGGAAAAAGGACCTAGAGCTTTGGCTATAGAAAAGGAAGTTAAAGTCAGCTTCGACAGCTACAGTATATACAGCAACTCAGCAGGGGAAAGGTAAGTAAAAAAATCTCCCCTCCATTTTTGGGTTAGTAAAGGCAAAAACAAATATATGAGTTTGGCTGAAAAGAAAAAGTAACTTTTGTTTAAAAATTTAGGGCAAGCATTAATCTTTAGTGGGCTGCAACTGGGTGCCAGATTTTCATACAGTAAGCCCAATGTGGGTAACAGGTATAAGCTGTTCCATGAGGAACATTGGGGTGCTCATATTTTTATCCCAAAGACCCAGAAATATGGTTTAGTCCTTGGCTGTGCACACCACGCCCGCCATTCAGTTAAGGTGGGAGCGGCCATGAAGAGCCCAGGAAAGATGCGTTGGATCAGAAAGAAATGTGGTGACCAACCAGGGGTGGTTGTCTAACCAGTGGTCCAGTTTAGGTCCACTTTAAGACTATTGTCTATTTTATTACATATTTGTAAAAATAAGGCAACAAAATATTTTTAATTTTTTCAAGAAGCTTTAATGTTGAAGAGGCTCTTAAAACATAACTTGAACATATTTATTAAAAGTTTGTGAATCTCTCAAAAATGAGGAGAGCCTCTCCAAATTGTAATAAATATTCTATTTCATTTTCATGATGTTTCATGATCGTCTTCCTAAAATACATCCTCCAAAATTACAATTCTAAATTTACATATATAAGATTTACATCAGGCTGCCATTACATTGTAAAGATTGTCTGAAAGGAGCAGATTACTTACATGCATCATTGTATGTAAAGAATGCAGCACTGTACAATTACTGATGTGGAACCTTTTTTTGGGGGGGATGCAAATAAAAAAATCTGATAATAAATATCCTGTCAAGCACAGTATTGATTTTTAACCTCATGAGCAGCCACCCCTTGGCATTGTTTAGGGAGGCTAAAGCAAAATAATGAAATTAATAGATAGACAAAAAGATAGATAGATAGATAGATAGATAGATAGATAGATAGATAGATGGCTGACAAGGCAGAATATATACTAAAACAATAAAAAATAGATAATAGAAAAGTAGATAGACAGATAATGACGTGGCAGATGTATGCTAAACCAAATTAAAAAAAAAAAATCCTAACTTCTTGCGCTTTCCTTTTATTATATTTCCTTTATCCCCCATAACTTATATGTGATAGCCAAGCTCCTAGTTTCAGACTAGTTCAGACTAGGGATCCAGTCATCACATACAGGTGGTGGTGGGGGGGGGGGGGGCGCTCCAGACTCTGCACAGCCTACTTTGAAGGTAGTTGTGTCATCTATAACCTATACTGTAATGACTAAGCCTCTAGCTTAAACTTCAGTTTCCTATTTAGTTTGCCAAAAGCCAACCACAAGCTCACCTTTGTGGCCCTGTACTGGAGTTGTGGCTGTCCTGCCTTGATGACAGCCCCATTTAACGGCCATATGCCAGCCCCTTTGCTTATACTATATTGGGCTCAGTATTGGGGAGCTGCCTGCTGCTATGGTGAGGCACAGCATGGCACATACTCGTATGGAACAACAGCACCATAGAATCTGGCAGGGGCAATTTTTTTTTCATTGTTCTATTCAGTTTTCTCTCCTTTTTCACATTTGCTCAGTTCCCTTTCTTCCACATTCCCTTCATACTTCTCTCTTTTCCACACCCCAATCTCCTTTTTCCTTTTCTACATTCCTTCAGTCCCCCACTTTCTACTTCTACCCATCTACCTCACATGTCCATACTTACTTTATCTTACTCTTTTGCCAATATTTCCCTTCACATCTCTCCTTCCTCCACATTATCTCAGTCTCACCTTCATTTTCCATAAATAATAGGGGGTACTAATCAGTGGCACTAGTATCACTGGTGGTACTTCAGATCCTATTATGTGGTACTCAACAACAAGGCTGCAGACTAACCTGTACTCCAGCCTCATCTGCTGCCATTTAAACTTTTTCTTAAGCCTGTTTTGCTTCATAGGAACAAAACTGCTCCTAATAGGTGATTTAAAAAGGGGTTTATGTTCAACGTTTGTGTTTTTCATGCATTGTTGAGTGTTTTTAAATTTTTTTGGGTGACAACCCACACGGAGAACCCAGGTGGTTGTTAGGGCGAGTGATGCACGCCCATCTCGCAGCACTTCACTTACCTCCATGGCTGCATCCAGCCGTCGTCCATCTCACAGCATTTCCCTCACCTCCATGGCTGCTCCCAGCCATCTCCCTTCCCCCCATGCTTCCTCCTCGCATGGTCAGGTGCGCGCATGTCCCCGTCCACTAGAGGGCGAGCGCACTGGATTCCTGAGATTTAAAGGGCCTGTACAGCACTGATTGGTGCCTGGTCATCCAATCCTGCATCCACTTCCCCTATTTAAAGAGGCATTTCCTTTCCTTCAGTGCCGGATCTTGGTCTTTCCATGCCAGTTGTAAATCAGTTGCTTTTGGATTGCTCACCCGTATACCGACCTCTGCCTGTTCCCGACGCTGAACCTTTGCCACCTGCCCCGACCTTGGATACTCACCTTTACTACGAACCTCTGCTGTCTGCCCTGACCTCTGCCTGTGTGTACTACGCCTTTTGCCTGCCTCAGCTAGCCGTGGGACTGGGCCGCTATTTGGGGGTAGCGACCTGGGGGTCACTCGCCGCACAAGACCAACCTGCCTTGCGGTGGGCTCTGGTGAATACCGGTGGCCTCTTAGACTCCGCTCCCCTGACGCGGTACCTGCCATCTGTTCCACAGTTAAAGCGGATCCACACCCGAGTCTGCTCCACCTGGTCCGTGACAGTGGTACCTTAGATAATAAAAAAAATCGAAAGTGGTTGGGAACCCTTGATCTATTCAATCATTTTAAAACTTTCTCTGTATGGGGTCAATTCAGCACCAGGTAAAAGGTAAAGAAAGAATGTTCTATTTCCTCCTGGTGCCGAATTACCCCCAAGGTATAATAGTGATAAGTTAAAGAGGTGATTTAGCAACAGGGGAAATAGAACCCATTTATTTTTTTCACTTGTAAACGTTTTTTAACTGGGCTATATTATGTGGCTATATTGTTATTATGTGGCTATATTGTCTGAGAACGCACAGTGGGGAGTCCACACAGTGGAGCATCCTGATTTGGGATGCCCCGGGGGTACTTGATTGGTCGACTATGCCCAGGGCCAGACAAATTGGTGGTAATTCCATTGTGAAATAAGGTCTGTGATTTTCACTATCCTGGGTTTTGTTCTTCCTGTCTGTCGAATCCTGATTTGGGATGCCCCACTGTGTGCATCCCCTTGGATCACCCACAGATTCACCTTTATTTCACTCAGCTAATCAGCAGCTGGTGTTCCATTCAGATTTTTGTTGAGCTAAGGGCCTGATTTATCAAGCACTTCTGCCAGACAGTGCCACATATGTGCAAATTAGAGTAGTAAAAAATATATTAAAATCATTTTTTTCACACTTGCTCATGTTGCTGCACTACAAGAAGCACATTTACTAAAACATTAGCAGTGCCGCAACTGGCTGAAAAATGTATAAATTATATTTTGCACCACTCTAATTTGCACTGAAATGGTATTGTCTGGCAGAAGTGCTTGATAAATCAGACTCATAAGCGACTGTAATTGAATGAATATCCGTGGAAATGGTCGTGATCAAGCGATGAACTGCTGATTCCTGACTCTCCTATTAAGTTCGGTTTGCTATGTATTGCTCAAGATTAGCTTTGCTGACTTCTGGATTGTGAAACTTAAGTGGCTAAACATTTTGTCTTGACCTGACTACTCTATAGATGCAGCCTTTGATTTGGCACATGGCGGACTGACTTTTTAGTTTCAACCCTTGTTTAATACCTGGCTCCATTCTTGTATTCTGATTTGGCAAGTCAGTAATCTGAAAAAAAAAAGGTATTAACTAAGGATCCAACTAAGGACTATCAGGTCCAGTTAATGGGCTTATTAGAAAAGGGCTTTGCAAGTGGGGTCCTTAATAAAAGGGAGAAGGACTATTTGAATGTCCAAGCCCCTAGGATACCTACGATTTATTACCTGCCGAAAATTCACAAGAGTTTAGTGAAACCCCCTGGCCGTCCGATAGTCAGCGGAGTGGGCTCAATAACATACAGGTTAGGGGAATATGTAGATGTTTTCCTACAGCCCCTTGTATTGAGACTGCCAGCCTACCTAAAAGATTCTAACCATGTCCTGGATATATGTACAGAACAGGTTGTCAATGACGCTACTCTGCTGGCGACGGCTGATGTGACGTCATTGTATACCAATATTCCACATAATCAGGGTATTGAAGCTGTTAGATATTTTTTGAATGAAGGCTCCAATCTTCCTCGTATGCAGATTGAGTTTATCATAGAGTGCCTTACCTTTGCACTTGACCACAACTATTTTTGGTGTGGGGGTTCGCTATTATCTGCAAAAGAAGGGGGTGGCGATGGGGGCCAAGTTTGCGCCGAGCATGGCTAATCTTTTTGTGGGGTGGTGGGAGTCGCAGTTCGTCTTTGGTAAAGTATGGCCACAATTAAAACTTTGGAAAAGGTTTATTGATGATGTCATATGTATATGGGAGGGTCCTAAGGATACATTGGAAACCTTTTTTACGCAGGTTAATGAGAATCAGTTCAACCTAGAATTTACTGCTGAGATCAGTGCGGAAAGGGTTAACTTTTTGGACTTAACGATACGTGTAGAAATCCCTGTTTTGACTACTGTGACATATTTTAAACCGACCGACCGAAATGGTTTCGTCCCTGCAAAAAGTTGCCACCATCCGAACTGGATTAAAGCTATCCCTAGGGGGCAATATATGAGACTGAGGAGGAATTGTACTAAGTTGGAGGACTTCGAGGGACAAGCAGTGGGTTTGACTAAGAAATTCCTTGATAAGGGGTATGAAACTGAAATGGTGCATCAACAGCTAGAGAGGGTTAGAACACAGGAAAGGTTCCCCCAGAAGAGAACAATGGGAGAGCCTCCAACCACGGAGGATTTCTCCTTCATAACTAACTTCAGTGTTCAGTATAGGGAGGTGAGGAAAATCTTATCAAAGCACTGGCATATTCTGCAGGGGGATGAGATCTTGGGCCCTAAGTTACCATCTAGTCCTAGAGTAATTTTTAGGAAAGCCCCTAATTTGAGGGATTTATTAACTAGGAGTTATGTGGATCCACCTATAAGAAACACCCACCCGTCATTGTTTTTTGGATTGGAACCGAAAGGTTTCTTTAAATGTGGGAAGTGTATTGGTTGTAGAACTTGTGAACCAGTAACAAAGCCATTTAGGGTGTTTACCCATCCGCTGACGGGGAAACAATTCAAGATAACACAATTCATCATCGTGTTCATCTAAATACGTGGTGTATTTGATCTGGTGCACTTGTAATCTGTTATATGTTGGTCGGACGACCAGAGAGTTGAGGGTCAGGATAAGGGAGCACCTCTACAATATCAAAAAAGGTTTTGAGGGCCATAGCTTATCGGAACATTTCAAGTTCAGGCATAATTGTGATCCTTCGGGTCTGTCCTTTATAGCCCTAGAGAAAGTTGAGACTCATTGGCGGGGTTCCAACCTGACCAGGGAAGTGTCCAAAAAAGAGAGTGCATGGATTTATAAGCTGGACACTCTCAGCCCCAAAGGGTTAAATATAGAGTTTGACCTTAACTGCTTCATTGACTCTTCCTAGGGCTTGTTGAGACTTTTTGGCAGTGCATTTGGATTACTAGTATGGATTGCTCCAACATTGCAGTTACATCTTGTCTAATCAATCTTTCTTCTTTTCAGGCTATTTGCATTGATTCTTATTGGTTTTTATATTAATTTACTTTAGATTTTATCTAGCATAATTTTTTACTTTTAAGATGTATATAGTATGGATTGTGACCATATGTTCAGGATTGGGGTGGCTAACCCAAATTATGGAGCTTATTGTAGTTCCTATGCTCCTAATATGCTGTATTTTTAAATTAATGACATGTTGTATAGCCAACTCACCTTGCTGAATTGCTTCATGTAAATTTTTAGCATAAGTTTTTTAACATGGAGAATGCATAATTGCACTTTTAGTGATCCTAGATGCCATGTTATGCATGGTTGTTTGTCCCTTAATAAATAGGGGAATTTGTCCCAGTTATTAATGTACTTTTAGGTTAGAGGTAGTGGTGCCTCTTAATTACCTACCCGGGTTTAACTACTAGGGCGCGTAGGTAGGTTACTTGTTAATACGCCCTTTTCAGTTGCGGGAGGTGTATGGGGCGGGCTAAGGCTGTAGGTAGCTACGGTCGGGTTGCCCTAGTAACGGGACGCTTCTCTATGCGCTCGTCCTGTGATTGGTAGTAATGCCCTGACAGGTTAAACGATGTGAAGCCTTCCTGGTCTATAATTGGTGGAGAGGGGTAATGATATTCACCCCCTACTCCACTGATTGGATGTTAGATGCTGGTGACGCCATCGACGTGTTGAAACCGGATGGAGTAAGCTGTCTCTGGCCACTGATTGGAGGAGAGGGAGGATGATGCGTTCCCCCTGTCCCGCCTCCGGTTCTGGAATTAAGCAGCGTGAGTTGGCTTAAGGCCTCACCTTGATATGCGAGTTTTAATCTGATGTTTTGTGAGTATTTTATTGGCTTTATTAAAAGAGATTGTAGTATGCAGTATTGCGCTATGGTTCTCTTATTCCTTCTTGCATGAACCTGCTGTGGAGATTTCTGCTAGCCATCCTGTATCTGAGTAAGCTGACCCCAGGTGGAATCGTTTGGAGGATTTCTCTGCTTGATTGTTGAATGTGCGGTTTGATCCAACCACATCTGGTAAGGGTACCTAAACTGGTGGAGGTGCACTATTGGATTTTCGTGGCACTTGGTGGATTTTCAAAGCATTTGGAAGGACTTTAAAGAGGACTTTAATTCATATGTATTAGCTCTGTGCTTTTTTGATTTATTAAGTCAGTAATCTGGTTGACTGCCCAGTATGGTATCCTGTCATCATCCCTAATGCCCTTTGAATTCTCACCTTCATACTTTTAGGGAAATCTGGGTGCTCCCTACCTGCTGTAGCCCACCACTGATCAGCTTTTGTTCATTATCTTAGGGCAGATATTACTTTCTAAGGCCCTTAAAAAAGTGTGCTGAAGCCATTTAAGTGAAACTCAATCTTATTGACATCAATGCTCAGGCAGACACTTGGTATCCTTGCTGGGCCTGCAATCTGCTCCTCATTGTCACATATATTTGATAAATTATTACAAATAAGTAAATCAAAGTTCTAGGTAGGGGGCTGACATACAGATTGAACAGTTCTAATGACAGCCCTGTGTATGAATATCCTAAATCTGAATCTACAGTCATTAGTCCTTCCAAATGCCAGTCCACTCAACTGCTAACCCCAGTATATATCCTCCAGTGTAATGCTGCATAATGCGGCTAACTAGCAGCAAGCAGGCATTTAAAACAGCCTCAACACAGGCATCGCCAAGGTTGGGCGATATTGCCAGATCATATTAATTATTCAAAATATTAACCTAACACACACAACAGACGCATTTATAATGCACAATGATATGATTATCCATGGTGACCTCAGGCCCATTCTCGCTGAGGTATCAACGAAGAGGTAAGTGGAAACTGGGTTTCAGGGACAGCTACACATTTATTTAAGAGAGTATCAGAGGTCCTCTTTGTAAGGGTCACATGTCTTATCCAGAACTAATTGGCCCTTTCTGCTGCTGATTGCCCTCTAATGCTTACTGCCTTCTCCATTACCATCGATAACCCACCAGGCCTTGTGCCTTTGTTTGGGTGACACCCGGCTCACCAGTCTGGTGGGTGAGGCTCACCAGAAGATCATCCGACAGCCTAGTCCAAGTCTGAACAAGCCTTTGAAAGCAAATGGGCCCAAGGATTTGCATGGGTATGTCCAATGCTAGCACTGGCCCTGCAGGGTTTGCAGATGGGGTATGAGCAATTGGAATGCCCCCTTTTTCGATGTGAAGTGGTATTGTTTCCGACTGAGTCATGCTTTTATGTTAATAAGTATATATATATATATATTATATTTATATTTTTTTTTTTATAATTAAAGAACATCTTATTTGTTAAGCTCTGATCTCTTTTGGTCTGGTTTGGACATAAGCAAAACACCCCTGCCCTGCAATCAGCTGCGATTAACACCCATTTTGGGGAGTGTTATATCAATTTAAAGGAGGCAGAATCAGGCCTGGATGGTAAAAGTTAGCTACATAAGCCTCTGTACCAGGTAAGGGCACATATTGGTCCCATATGATAAAATCTGCCTTAATCTTATTCTTAGAGGAAACCATGTACAGCAAGAAACTTCCTTTTAAACAGAGACGGGACTTTTTGCAGAGACTAGGGCAGCAGATTGGGCATCATTCTTGAGTTGAATCGCGATATTACATTTTAATCTTCGTTAAATAGCTCTAAACAAAATAGATATATTTTCACCTGTCCTGTCAGATTTGCAAGGGGAGGTATAAATCAATTTCCCGGTCCCCTTTTGCTTTATTTTTCGCATATTCATTATAACAGGCATTACCATAACTGGCTTTAGTTCCACTTGTGCATAATTTATGCAAGATTCTGATTGTCTGCATGGAAGATTTAGAGCGCCACAAAGATTGTATTTATGGCAGCGTGTTTAGAAGGAGCCTCGATGACAAACACCCAGAGTGATGCTGTGCAGATGCAGAAATCAAACACACGCCATCCATGACCTCTCGTCGCATTTTAAGCCGCTGTAAAACGTTATAGCCCTTTGCATTCGGATGGTGACAAGAGCAGTTACGCTGCATTCTAAAATATGATTTACCGAATAATATGACAAGGCTGCAGCGGCTGAATCCTGTTACAAAATACAAAGCAGATGCATTACCCTGTGCAAAATATTTGCTCTACATATTGAAGGCATTACTTTCTTCAGGGACTGCCAGCTTGTGTTTTTACCTACTACTCATAATGTCCTGCCCAGCCAACCAGATCAAAGGATCTGGGGCCATAGTGGAGAGCAGCAGGATGTTTAAATTAAATTGCACTATAAATGGTACATGTCAATGTAGAAGATTGTTGCCTATATAGCAGGTAATTTATTTACATCGGCTTCACCAGGCACAACCATGGTTTTTCTCTTACCCCCGAGGTACTGAGTGAAGTTCACCCTAATGTGGATGACATCTTAACATTAAGGTGAGTTAGGAGGAGGTTGTAGCTGATTCTGTGAACAGAACATATCAGCTTACAGACTTATCTGTATAACAACTAGATATTTCAGGGATTGTCCAGGTTAAGGCTTTGATTCATCAAGAGTTGAAAAAATTCTCATGGTAGTAAAAAATACATTACATGAGAAAAAAGCATTAAACATTCCAGTGTTGACAAATCACCAGCTAGGAAGACAATTGGCCTTATTTAACAAGGGATAGCGACAGGTAGCGACTGGTGAGCGGCCGGTAATGACGGGCCCCGCCACGAGAACGCCGGCTCCCCACCACAATCACACATTTATCAAGCCAATCCTGCTTAGCGACTGAGATAGCGCCAGATAGCCACTCATTCATCATTATTCCAGCCTCAGCCCACAGCGCCGGTCCGACCTTGAACAGCGACAGGTATGACCTCTCGCTACCGGGCGCTCTCCAATGCATTTCAATGGAACAATCTTTAAATATTAATAATTAATTGTTATTATTGTTTTTTTTTTTTTTTCAATGTGAAAAGGTCTGTGACCACTTCTGCCATGTTAGATAATTTTTTTAAGGTAAAAAAAAAAAAAATTGTGCAGAATTGATATTACAGGTCTGACATTATTGTATTCATATTACTAAATTCTTAAAATATTTTTATTTTTTTTGGTTTCCAAAAATATGGTGGTTTGGGGGTTAAAAACCTACTTTTAACACATCGCCGCCAGCACTCTGGGGTTTAAACATGCATTTTACAGCGCTTGAATTTTTTGAGCGTGATTTTTTGATGAATATGGTGGGAGCCAGTCGCTCTGACCAGTCGCTATCATGCGCACCCATACATCGCGGAACCTGTCAAATAGCGACTCATCACCCCGTATTCAACATTACTGCACACCGACTGAGTCGCTATCAACAACCGAACAATGGCCAAGCACAGAGACTACTAGCGGGCGCTGTGAAAATACTGCTACAGTCGCTCAACTGTCGCTACCTGCCGCTATTAATGAATCGGCCTCAATGAAAGTCAATGGCACTTTTTACTACAGGTTTTTCTCAGGAGTAAAAAAGCTCCATTGACTTTCATTGTCTTACTATCTGGTGATTCACTAAAAGTGAAATTCTCAGGCCTTTTTCTCATGAATTGAATTTTTTTACTACCATGAGGTTTTTTCAACTCGGGCAGGTTGTTTCATTACTAGTGCCAGGTAACGGCAGATGAGCGTCTGTACAGCGGCGCTAAGAGCGACCGCTAGTGGTCCCTCTGATTGGCCTTGAGTCGCTATTACAGAGCACCTCAGTCGCTCTAGTAACATGGCCAGCATTGATGAATGTGATGTGTGAGTCACTGTAACACCAGTACAGCATTATATGGGAGTGAACGGTAGCGACTGGTCAGTGTAGCGACTCAAACCATATTCATAAAAAAAAACATCCTCACACAGCGACGGCGCTCAAAATTGGGTCGCTGTAGCCCAGAGCGCCAGAAGCTGTGAGATTAAACTCTGTTTTTGAACACATATCCACGAGTAGCAAAGCAAAAACATGGAAATTACATTGTTATAACATTGTGACATTAAAACATTAATACCACACCTGTAATGACAATTCGGCATAAAAATATAAAAAATATAAAAAGTTTTCAAAAATGACATTCAATAGGCCAGGAGAGGTCACACAATTATTTGATTAAAAAAATAAAACTAAAACCCTGTTTAAAGTGGAGAAAAGTAACGTTCATTGAAATGTATGGGAAAGCGACAGGTAGCGACAGGTAATACCAGGCACTCTGGAGGGCAGAGCGCCGGCGGTATACGCTGAGCCGTCTGTGATGATGAATCGGACGCTACATGGCGCTGTTAGAGTTGCTCACCAGAATCGCTTTGATAAATGTGGTATTGCGTACAGCGCCCAGCGTTCACCGTTCGCTACCTGTCGCTACAAGGCACTACCTGCCGCTATCCCTTGATGAATAAACCCCTTAGTGAATCAAGGCCTAACGGCCTTATTTATCAAGGGCTAGCGCCAGGTAGTGTCTGACGAGCGCCAGGTACCGCCAGCTAACGGCGGCTACCGAATCAAGTACGCCCGGCGGCGGTCACAATGACGCATTTATCACGCTAAATGAGGCTAGCGCCGGCGAGAGCGTCAGCTAGCGCGGGATTCATCATGTAGCCGACTGCAACGAACAGCGCCGCTGCTAATCCCATCACAGCGACAGGTATGACCTGGCGCTCCCTGGCGTTGTCCAATGCATTTCAATGGAGCAATCTTTAAATAATCATAATTAATTGCTATTAATGTTTTTTTTTTTTTTTTTTTTAATGTCAAAAATTCTGTGACCACTTCTGCAATGTTAGGTTTTTTTTTTAAGTAAAAAAAAAAAAAAAAATTGTGCAGAATTGATATTACAGGTCTGATATTCATGTATTCATATTACAAAATGTTTAGAAAAACTTGTATAATTTTTACATTAAAAAAAATGGTTGTTTGGGGGTTAAAAACTACTTTACACACATCGCCGCCAGCGCTCTGGGGTTTAAACAAGGAATTCACAGCGCGAGAAATTTTTGAGCGTGATTTGTTAATGAATCTGCAGCAAGCCATTCGCTCTGGCCATTCGCTGTCAGGCGCACCCATACAACGCGGAACCTGTGAAACAGCGACCCCTAACCCCGTATTCAACATTACCGCACACCGACTGAGTCGCTGTCAACAAGCAAACCCCGGCCAAGCACAGCGAATACTAGCTGGCGCTGTGAAAATCACGCTACTGTCGCTCATCTGTCGCTACCTGGCGCTATTAATGAATCGGCCTCTAAGTGTCAAAACAAATTGTTGTTTGCTAACCTATCATGCAGAGGATTCTTATTGGTGTTCTGCTGAATAAAGCTGTTGGGATTAAGATTTAGCCTCTTTTATGTAGCCCAGTCCCTGGATTTTATTTATTTATGACCACATTTGCACCCCTCTTGCATCACATTGTGTGGGACACACCTATGCTTGTGTGTGCAGGGGAGGATTGCTGCTCACTTGCCCATCTTTTCCATGCTTTTTAGTATGGGTCCATCTTTCACTGCTATAGAAAAGGTGGTCATGGATAATTAACATCCAGTCGCTGGGCTGCAGACAAGGGGCTGAATCTCAGCAACAATGTTATTCAGCAGCTCACCAGGATGAATCTTCTGCGCGGCAGGTATGAAAACAATTATTTGTTTTTACATTTGTGGATAGTCCCTTTAAAGTAGACCAAAACCCAGGATTTTGACTATCCTGGGTTTTGGTTCATTCCCCCAGGACACCCTGATGAACTACGTGAAACCCCCCAGAGATCGCGCATTAACTCACCTCATCCCGGTCCTACGGCGCATGCGCGGCCGCTCATCCAATCAGCCTACTCGGATCCACTGAGTTATGGACGTCTAACCCGACATCTTAGCTCAGCAGCTCTGAGTGCGCTGGTGGCCGCATCTTACGCTTCCCTCTAACAGGGAGCGCGCCTGTGTCCTTCTGGAGGAATAGTGCAGATGCGGCCGCGCCCTGCGCACACGCTGTTGGACCAGGATTAAAATAAGTGTAGTGGGTGACCTGGGGGGTTTCACACAGCGGGGTATCCTGATTCTGGATGCCCCAGTGGGAGGGAATGGATCAGCCTGGGAATCTTATAGATTCTTGGGCTGATCCAGCTGGGTTTTATCCAAAACCTTAAAAGTAATACCTTAAAACCTTTAAAGTAATCCAAAACTTTAAATAAAAAAATGGGTGTTGATCCGATGGGGGGGATTTGATCTTGACTGCTGATGCCCCTGTCATACCTCCCCTGAAAACCTGGTTTGTATCACCTTCTCCGTGATCCCTTAGTGAAACCAGGCCCTAGGATTGCTTTTTGGCAAGTGATCCAGGGAGCTCTTCCAGGTTCCAAAAGGACTCGTGGCCACATCACAGGGCCCATTTTTACTGAGAGAGTCAGGAGCAGGTAAAATAAAACCAGGTGTGCTGAAAACAAAACAATGGGAATTGGATTACTTTAAGATACAACAGTCTTGGTGAGCACCACAATGCTGCTTCTCTCAGACCATCACTCGTCTCCTTTACATATAGTGGCTAATTCAGAGCCTGGTGAGAAAACTCAGTTCTTCTATAGGAGAGAAAACCGCCATTCGCTTTATTTGTCTACCTGGTGTAAATTTTCACCTAGCTCTAAATCAGCCCCAAGGCAGACAATTAAAGTGAATGGAAATTTTACATGTGCTACACTATCACATTGTGCAATGCTCTGAAGGCGAGAACAGGGGTTAGGTGGCTTGGAAACAATGCCTGGAGGTTTACTTTAAGATGAGAAAACTGCTATATTTTTTACTGTGACTAAGGGCTGACCATTACCCGAAACGCGTCAGAGCATTATACATTCTGTCAGTCTGGGTCTCTTTTGTGGATTTTATGCATTGCTTCTTGTACACTGGATGGAGATGATTTTAACGATACTTCATTAAAGGATTGAGTTTTAAGGAGTGTGGACCCACCATTTTTCATTTTGTTTTTTAAGACTGGGCCATCACCGAGCCGGCAGCATCTCCCAAGGTAAGCTGGTGGTGAGGGTAGATGGGGGGCATGGGGAACAAAAAAGGGGTCCTGTTTTAAAGCAATAGCACTAAAGATTTAGCATTGTAGGGTCAGATACTGCATGAAAGGTGAGGCTATAGCATTGCAGGGACTGATCATGGACAGGATGGTAATGGCTATTCTTAAAGCGATAGCACTGGTGTCAGTATTGCAGGGGCAGGTACTGTGGCTATGGTCCCCCATGGGGGAGGCTATAGCATTGCAAGGGCAGAACATGGACTGGGGTGTCTTAGCTGCAGGGCACTTGGGAGGTTGGGAGTAGGAGGGGGGGTATAAGATGAATAATGACTGAACTAATGACTGAACTAAGCATGCTGGGAGTGACACCGAGCCCAGTTAGCCCCAAAGCAGGGCATGCCATCATGGAAACTCACAGCGCTCCCCTTGGCCAGTCCACCCTTGCCTAAAAATGGCCTAAAATAATTTGCCCTAAAGCAGAAACATGAAACTATACAATAATATACTATGACTGCAATGCAAATATTATTTTATTTGTATAAAAAAGTTACCTAATCTGGGATGATGGTTTTTCCCCCTTTTCTCCTGGGTGATTAAACCAAACCTTTACCAGACTAGGATGACGTTTTTTTCCCCGTTTTCTCCTCGGTGATTAATCCAAACTCCTGCAGTCAGTGTAAATATTTTTTAGTTTCAGGTGTCAGATTCCTATCTGATATAACAGTTACAGTTAGATATTTGCACAGCGATTGCTTGTAATGCCCTGCGCATATTTCATCCACCACAGCGCATATACATTTCATCTGCTCATTTCCGGTATGAAGTCATGTATGAATGGCGGATTCTGCTTTACCCTCCAGAACAGATATTGCATGGTAGCAATAAGGTCATAAAACCTTTTAAAAAAAGATACTATCTGTGACATTAAAACGCTATACAAGTTCTTATTCTCAAAAATAGCAATGTTCTAAATTTTATATTTTTACATTTTTGACTGGAGACCCATCTGTTTGACTAATATGCCCTGAAGGCCTTACCCCACAGGCAGTACCTGTTGCTTCACCATCCTATCTTCTCTCCTCTCCAGCATTTTCCCAGAAGTTCTAGATTGCCATGGGTTTGAGTGTCAGGACCAACGACCCATCCTGGCATTTGGGATGCCCTGCAGTCTCACCATATACTCATTCCAGGATCCCATGGCACATGCGTGACACTGAATTGACATTAACAATCCTGGGCAGTACACTCCACACAATTAAGTGGCATCTCTGCTCCCTCCCCCCTCTGTTCAGCGTGTCCCGGCTGGCAGCATGTGTCGTGGTCAGTGGCAAAATAAGACCAAAAATTGGTCCCGGATTTTACTGGGCAGCCCATGACCAGTTTATGGGCAGGGTTTTTTTTATGGCTATGACGCTTTAACATTGTGGAGGCAGATAATGTGGCAGGGGTGAGTACACCCCTCCCACAGCCAAGATGTTAGAGTGGAACAAAACCTAGATATTTCACTATCCCAGGTTTTGTTCCTTGCCCCGAGGGCATTCCCCAGATCGGCCTTAAAAACGTAAGCATCTTGCATCACACTGTCTGGGACACACCAATGTCTGGCTCTAATGAGTTTAGAGGCAAGACTCAGCAGTCGGCTTGGCGCCTTCTGTCTTTCTGGTGCCCAGGGAGACTAAACTGCTTGCCCAGGCCTAGAAACAGCTCTGATCTGGTCCCAGCAGCCATTCAAGTTGCCAGGTTATCGCTAACACACACAGAGGGGATGCCGAATCTGTGCAACCTTGTTTCCACTGCTGTTGGGAGTGCCATGGGAACTTACTGGCTTCCTGAAACACCCGCAGAGACTAAGCGCCAGGGGAGGAGAGTAATTCAATTACTTTAAAGTGGCCTAAAACCCATAATGGCTGCCTGGTTCCCTCTCCCCAGGGCTTCCTCCGGAGATCCCAATAAAACCCCTGGATCCCAATAAAGCGTGCCCGCACCAGGCATTTGTGAATGCGTGCCTCCTTCAAGAGGCTAGTGAGGATGCAGCCGGCGGCAGCTTGGCTTCATTTCACAGCATTTGGCCTATAAGCTAAGCTAATAGGGCCGAATGTTACCAAGCACGCTGATTGGATGCGTGTCTGAAAATGCACTGGTGGACTGACAGTCAGGAACCTTTCCTGGGGATCTGGGGGTTTACACAGCGGGGCATCCAAAATCAGAATGCCCTGGGGGCAAGCATCAGAACCTAGGATAGTCAAAATCCAGGATTTGTGTCCAAGAAGGGCCGAATAGAGCCAAACGCACTTATTGGCTGCGCGCATGCACATACGCTGGTGGATTGATGGTCAGGTAAGTTTTCCTGTGGATCTGGGAGCTTTACACAGCTGGGCATACCAAATCAGGATGCCCTGGGGGGCAAGGACCAGAACCCGGGATAGTGAAAATCCTGGGTTTTGTTTCATATTCTGTATATATAGATGTTTGAGATGTGAATCTGAGCCCAACAGAAAGCAATACAGAAATGAATGAAGTTGCCCCACTCTATCCGCCGTCACTATAGCGGCATTTTATTTCACACACAACCTGCACAGCATTGTCAATACTCTTCACCTGCTGGTGGTTTTGAGCTCTATGCACACTGCAAATTATAGGTTTTGTGTTTAGCTAAAAAGATCCAAAGGGGTTAAGATCAGTCGCTTCCAATGCAACTTTTGATGTTTGTGAAATGATTGCCGTTCTGGGGCACTCATCCATTTTTTTTCCTCCAGAAAGCTTCAGTTTTAATGTCAATTTATTCCTAGGCCTTTCTATTAAAATCAGTAACTATGGAGACAATCTTTTTTGTGCTAATTCGTCAGAAAACTATTCATCCTGAAAGGTGCTAGATGAAAAACACGAAGTATGAGGGGCATTTTATATTATTGACTTAAAGGGACACTGCAAGGAAAATGTGTCGCTTGTATTGTATACGCCTGAAGCCGGTTTGGCAAAAGCATAACATTCAATGTGGTATGAATAATATTTTATAAAGAAAAGTTTCACATTTTCTCTCTGATTTAAACCAGGGGGTTTTGTGATACATTTCAAATGTTAAACTAGAGGCAATTGATTTATGAAAAAGAAGGGGATAGGAAAGTGTATCAATTGCTTATAGAAACTACATTCAGTACCAGACTGGACTTGGGCGCACCTATAAAACTGACACAGGGGCCCAATTTATGGTTAAGTCAGGGCCAGCCTTAGGTGGGGAGGCGCCGTGTGCCAGATTTCAGTATGACAGACCCACACATACATTACAATCAGACAATGATAAACTGATGGGGAGAAAAAGGAAAGAAAGAGGGAACGTGGAAAAAGAGGGAGACAAAGAGAATGTAAAAAAAGGGAATGTGGAAAACAAAAAAGAATGTGGGACTGTGGGAAAGAGAGTAGGATGGTGGGAATTGTAAAAAAAATAAAGAAAGGAGGGATAATAGAAAACAGAGGGAAAAAGGGAGAAATAGACTGTTGAAAACAGAAAGAAAATGAAGAAAAAAGAAGGATTGTGGAAACAAGTAAGGAGGGAGGAAATGTAGGAAAAAGTGAGTGATGGAGAGTGTGGAAAAATAAAAAGTAATGTAGAAAAAAGACAGAAGCATTGTGGAAAAGTAAACAAGGAACATGGACATCAGAAAGAAGGAGGGAATGTGGAAAAAGGAGGAATATAGGAAAGAGAGAAGAAAGAAGAGAATGCAGAGAAAGGTGACTGGGATAGAAATAAAAAATGCAATTCTGTGAAACTCACCTTTAGAATTGTTTTTGAGTATATCCAGTCCAGGTCGTCCCAGAGTGATGACATATGGGTATTCCGCCCCCAGGGGGCGCTCGACTGCAAGATCAAAAGCTGTCGCTCCTCCCGGCCCCCTATAAAAGTAGGTGCCTCTCTATCATATCCCAGTGGTTAAAAGCAGTAAGAAGAGACAGGCCGGGAGGCCAAGAAACCATGTTACGTCACATAGCTTCAGCATGTACTCTCTCCAACAAAAAACCTTAAGGACAACAGTCCAAGAATAAAAATGGTAATCGCCGTAACAGGCAAACAGAAGATAATGAACAAGGGTGGGGTGGGACGACCTGGACTGGATATACTCAAAAACAATTCTACAGGTGAGTTTCATAGAATTGTATTTTTCCCTAGGCCGTCCCAGAGTGATGACATGTGGGACATCCAAAAGCAGTGTCCATTAGGGCGGGATCCCCAGTGCGGAACAGCATGTAGTTCATTTCACTACCGCCTGAAGCACCTTTCGGCCAAAGGAAGCATAAGCTGAGGCCCTAACATCCACCTTGTAAAACTTGGTAAAGGTATGAACTGAAGACCAAGTGGCGGCCTTACAAACCTGTTCAACGGATGCCTGGTGCTGAAAAGCCCAGGAGGCATCAATAGCTCTAGTAGAATGAGCTGTAATACGAAAAGGGGGTTCCTTCCCCTTGGCAGAATATGCTTGCACCACTGCCTGTCTGATCCACCTACTGAGAGTGGACTTGGCTGGTGGCAATCCTTTCCTAGAGCCCTCTGTAAGGACAAAGAGCAAATCCGATTTCCTGAAGGATTCAGTCGCCACTAGGTAATACTTAATGGCTCTGACCACATCCAAGGCATGGAGGGTCCTTTCCTTAGAATTAGTCGGTACTGGACACAAAGAAGGTAAGACAACTTCCTCATTAAGGTGAAAGGGAGAAACGACCTTAGGCAAAAAGTCAGGTTTAAAGCCAAAAACCACCTTATCCTTATTGCCACTCAAAATAAGGAGGCTTCATACAAAGTGCGGCCAGCTCTGACACGCGACGCACAGAGGTGATCGCTAACAAAAAGGCCACTTTAAGAGTCAAAATAGACAATGCAGCATTGCACAAAGGCTCGAAGGGAGGACCCTGAAGCGCAGAACCTTGGGAGCTTGTGATTGTGTCTGGACCCAAACAGGTCCACGTCCGGCTGACCCCAGCGGAGACACAGAGCGTGAAAGGTCTTGTTGCTGAGAGACCATTCCCCCAGGTGTGAGGCATTCCTGCTCAGGGCATCTGCCTCCTGGTTTTGTACCCTGGGGATGTAAACTGCCGAGATGCAGGGAACATTCTCCTCTGTCCAAGTCAGAATCTGGGGCACCTCCTTGAGGGCTCGCTTGCTCCGAGTCCCGCCCTGGTGATTGATGTAGGCGACAGCCGTCTGAGTGTCCGAGCGAACCTGGATCGCACGACCCCTTAAATGTGGAGTAAAGCGAAGAAGTACCAACCGGATCGCTCTCAGCTCCAGGAGATTTATGGGTAAGCGGTTCTCCTGCAGACCCCACTGACCCTGGATCTTCCGAGTCTGCCAACCGCCTCCCCAGCCAGTCAGACTGGCATCCGTGGTAACTATCTCCCACCGGGGAGTCAGAAAGGACTTGCCCACCAACAGGTTCCTGGAGTCCAGCCACCACAAGAGGGACTGCCTGGCCAGTATCCAACGATCTTCAGCAGCCAGACTGCAAGATGAACTCTGGGATATGATAGACACCTGCTTTTATAGGGGGCCGGGAGGAGCAACAGCTTTTGATCTCGCAGTCGAGCGTCCCCTGGGGGCGGAATACCCACATGTCATCACTCTGGGATGACCTGGACTGGATATAGGGAAAATATGTTCTTCAGCAAGAACTGCAAGTGTTAAGAAGGGGAAACGGTATATGAGCAGATCCAGCTGATCCGACGCCCCCCTTATAAAGAACTTGGGGGGATGAGGCAGTGATGGGGCCATGAGGAAAAATGCAAATGGCCATTGCATTATCTGTCAAGCTGGCCTTAGGATGGAAGGCATCCTGTACGAGAATACCACATGGCGCCCCCCCCCCCCCCTCCAACACACTTCTGCAATTCCTCACTACCAGCCTACTGTGGGGTGTTGAGCTGGCAGCCTGTGCGGAGGCAATGCAGAAGTGGGGGAGTTCCTCTGGTATCAGGCATGATGCAAGGAGCAAGTGGATCACTTTAAAGTACCAAAGCCTGTATTTCCATCTAAATATATCCAATATATTAGAATTATGTTGAAGCACACTGATCAAACACATTCGCACTGATAAGGTATATAGTAGCAGACATAGAAAAATGCTGAAGGGGTTCAGTAAATCCAATGTTCGCCCACTCACTGCACACTACAATACTGTATCACAAAAGGAGTGGAAAAACGAAAACACCCAGACTACAAGATTATGCAATTAAAAGAGTGATTTAATGCTGGTGATACAGTACAAAAAACAAAAAGCAGCAATGTATCTGAGTTTTTACAACATAATATATACAATATTAACATAAGTGTCATAAAATGGACCACTGAGTAATGTTGAATCAAGGCTCCAGCATATAGTGGGTAATAACCCTAGTTAGATATAACCATTGGATAATCAGCTATAAAATCATTTAGTAGATCCAGGATATAGTAGACCCATAGGTATGGTGTATAATTAGATGTCATAGCAGGTCTCCAAATTTACTCATCCTTTCCATTCTATTACTGCATGTCTGCCTGCAAGTATGGTCATACATGTTCCCCTGTCCCCAGGCATGCCCAGCGTTAGTGAGCCCAGCATGCCACAGTGGTCACTGGGAGTGCTGGGGAACAGGTCAGGAGTGTGGTCATGGAAAGATGGAGGGAAAAATAGGCCAAATTTATGGAAACCTGCTACAACATTTACTGCGCGCTTCAGAAGAATGGAGGAAAGGCACCTTGTTGCCTTATAAGTGCCATTGCCTGAAATGTCCCTTTAATTTTACCCCCAGAAAGAGCGAATATAAATATTCCAGGAGAACAGATACATGTCACAATCATTTATGTTTGAATAAGTACTTACAACATGTGAGCACTACTAAACAATATATACCCAAAGAATCATATGGTGGTGCTTCCCATAGCCCCAAAGTGCACACAACACTCTGAAATCCAAAAAGCAAAAACAGGGGTCTAGAAATGGAGCACTAACACCATGAAAAAGGATAAATCAACATGTCAGAATCACACACTGAATAGTGTAGTCATCAAGCCATAGCACCAGGTAGCGAACAGTGACGGCCGGGCGCGGTGCGCAATACCACATTTATCAAAGCGATTCTGGTGAGCGACTCTTACAGCGCCATGTAGCGTCCGATTCATCATCACAGACGGCTCAGCGTATACCGCCGGCGCTCTGGCCTCCAGAGAGCCTGGTATTACCCGTCGCTCTCCCATACATTTCAATGGACGTTCCTTTTCTTCTGTTTAAACAGGGTTTTCTTTTCTTTTTTTATTTTATCAAATAATTGTGTCACTTCTCCTGGCCTAGAAAAAGTCATTTTTGAAAACCTTTTGGATTTTTTATATTTTTATGCAGAATTGTCATTACAGGTCTGGTATTAAAGTGTTAATGTCACAATGTAATAACAATGTAATTCCATATGTTTTCGCTTTGTTACTAGTGGATATGTGTTAAAAAAACGCACAGCTTCTGGCGCTCTGGGCTACAGCGACCCAATTTTGAGCGCCGGCGCTGTGTGAGGCTGTTTTTTTTATGAATATGGTTTGAGTCGCTCACACTGACCAGTCGCTACCGTTCGCTCCCATATGGTGCTGTACTGGTGTAATAGCGATTCACACATCAAATTCATCAATGCTGGCCAGCAACTGAGGCGCTCGGTAACAGCGAACCATAGCTGATCACAACTACTAGCGGTCGCTCTGAGCACCTCGCTACAAACGCTCATCTGCCGGTACCTGGCGCTAGTAATGAATCAGCCTCAAATTCTTGGCCCCCGATTGGGTTTTGGAAGGAAGATGCACATTGACAAGGCTCCATATTCTTGGCCAGGCCAGAAGAACACTTGCAAATTTTGAAAGAAACAAAAGGCGCAGTCCTTCAAAAGGAAAGAAGGTTGGGAGCTATGTGTTTTGTCAGTGTAAAGTATACACAGTAAAACACTGTCTTAAAGCTTACTACATTCAAATTTTTTTTTATTAGAAAACTCAGCAGCAACTGGGATAGGAAACTTTTGTACCAGGCAGCTGTTCCTTAAGATGCTGTACTTGATGAAGTGATCCTCCAACTATTTAAAGAGTTGCTATTTACCCTGTTCAAAACTGCAGTCTGTATATTTAGGTTGCAGTTGTTTGGCTGTTGGAGCACTCCTCAGGGTGAAATTCAGGTTTATTTGGAAGTGTAAAGCTGGCCATCCACTTCTGATCATTAATTTCCTTATTAAGCTTTGTACATGCCAACAGTGCCCTCAACAGCATCTATTTATTTGTGGCTATGCCTGAAACTGAATTTCAGTTTGTAGTTTTATTTCATAATATCTCAACATTAAGGAAAAATGTATTTTGGGTTGTCTTCTTGGTGGATTGCCCCTGAGCACAGATTAGCACAGCAGGAACTACCAGTGATAGATGAAAGCTCAGGATCATGGCTGGACTCCAGATGGAGCACAGCCGCACAGCCGCACAGCCGCACTGTCATGCCTTTGGGGTACCAGAACTTTTTCTTATTTGACAATTTTTTTTTCCTTTTTAAATGGACTGGCGCCATTTGGCCGAGAGGGGCGCCACTTTTTTTTAGCTCAGGTGGGTAAATGAGCTTTATTGATGGGCAGACAATGTGTTTTGTCCTGGAAGGATGGGAACCCCTGTCTACCTCCAGATTTATTTTTCTGGAGGTCACACAGTCTGTTTTGTCCTGGGTCTTTCACAGGCACCTTCCAATGTAAGGCACACGACCCACAAAAACAAATGTCTGACCGGCACCCAATTAGCACGAGTGATGTTCAGCTTCTACACAACATGCTTTTCTGTACCCAACATACAGAAGACCACTACATTACCTACCCCGATGTAAAAAAAAAGAAAAACTGCCTTGCCATAAAAAATCTAACCTATATTACATATCCCCATTTCCTATGATGTTCCCAAGGCTATCCTACAACTGACCTCAAAAATTATGAAGAAGATATCAACACTTACTAAGACACAAGGCAAAAGCAACCTGGTAAACTTTGTTGTTCTTATCTTCAGCTCCAGCTGGCATCCTAGGGATAATACCTGAGCTCTTCTAGTTCTCACACTGTGTTCAACTGTATATTTAACCTAATTATTGTTGTTTTTGCCAAGTCTGTTATATCTTAGAAGCAAAGTTCTGCATGGTCGGAATCTTCCTCCCCACCTAAACGGAACATTTCTGGGTGGCCTTAAAGTGAAACAGCCTAAATCAGTTTGTGATGGGTGTGGTGAGTTGTGGTTTAGGAGTGTGACTTGTTTTCTGGGGAACAAATATCCACAGCATTCTATGCTACTCATGTGTGTAAGTAGGTGTAGCCCTACCCCTGGTCACATGCGCCAGAGATCTTCGGCCCATAAAAGATCACATGCGCCAGAGATCTTCGGTCCATAAAAGATGTTGGTGATGCTCAGCCATTCTATATATTCCACTGCTGCTATTCAGCCAAAAAGTCGGGGGGAATTGTATGCCAACCAGACATCCTGCATTGGATGGGACAGTCTTCCCAATAATGTTAGCAAAGTTGGACATTAAGCCCTCCCCAGAGTTTATGGGGGACAGTGGGACAAAATTCCTCAAAGTGGGGCTGTCCCACCGAAAGGTGGACATCTGGTCAGTTTATCCACACCACATAACCATCAGGTCCTGGGGTCTTGAAGGAACACTTGCGGCCTTATTTATCAAGGGCTAGCGCCAGGTAGTGTCTGACGAGCGCCAGGTACCGCCAGCTAATGGCGGCTACCGAATCAAGTACGCCCGGCGGCGGTCACAATGATGCATTTATCACGCTAAATGAGGCTAGCGCCGACGAGAGCGTCAGCTAGCGCGGGATTCATCATGTAGCCGACTGCAACGAACAGCGCCGCTGCTAATCCCATCACAGCGACAGGTATGACCTGGCGCTCCCTGGCGTGGTCCAATGCATTTCAATGGAGCAATCTTTAAATAATCATAATTAATTGCAAAGTAAAAAAAAAAAAAAAATGTGCAGAATTGATATTACATGTCTGATATTCATGTATTCATATTACAAAATGTTTAGAAAAACTTGTATAATTTTTACATATAAAAAAAAAGGTTGTTTGGGGGTTAAAAACTACTTTACACACATCGCCGCCAACGCTCTGGGGTTTAAACAAGGAATTCACAGCGCAAGAAATTTTTGAGCGTGATTTGTTAATGAATCTGCAGCAAGCCGTTCGCTCTGGCCATTCGCTGTCAGGCGCACCCATACAACGCGGAACCTGTGAAACAGCGACCCCTAACCCCGTATTCAACATTACCGCACACCGACTGAGTCGCTGTCAACAAGCAAACCCCGGCCAAGCACAGCAAATACTAGCTGGCGCTGTGAAAATCACGCTACTGGCGCTCATCTGTCGCTACCTGGCGCTATTAATGAATCGGCCTCTTGGTCTTCACCATAGATCCTGTTTGGGATGTAAGGGAGCTGTGAGGAACCTGGGTCATCCACCAAGGGTTCGTGGTAGCCACATGCAAAAAAAGGGAGGATAGTGTGGGGAGTCAAGGTCAAAGGTCACAAGCAGAGTTTCAGAGCTAAGACAGAATTCCTAAGGTCAGAAGGCAGCCAGCTATAGATCATAAATGTAAAACCGGGGAAAAAGCTGGGCATCAAAGTCTTGACCAAGGAACAAGGCTGAAGGCAAAGCCTAGAAGTCAACTCTGAAGGAGAGATAACCAGGGTTAAAGGGGAAGCAGGATCAAATTAAAATGTTACACGAGGAGAGGCATTGAGTTGTCAGGGCACTTCTTTCATGTGTCATTGCGTAGGAAAAGTGTGCACATGCACAAATTTGAGAATTACTGCTCATGCGTTCATTTGCACACTTTTTGCACAATGCTGTTTGCACATGCATGGATTTGAATGCATGCATGCTCCTCTTTTCACATGTGGAATAATTCACTGATGTGCATGGTTCTGGTTGTGTCCACAGGGCAGTTCTGTGTTTTCTGCTTGGTCAAAGGACAGGCGCTTTACCCCATTTGTAAATGCAAGAACTATTTTTTTGTTTTAACAAAAAGTACTGTAGACTCCATGGCAGTAATAGGGCAGCAAGCTGCTCATCTGATGCCTGTCCTATGTGCCTCTCCTCCATTTCCTACAGCGTCAGTTAGAAGCCGTATCAGGGCTCCAAAACCCACGGAACTTGCTAAATACATTTGGCCAAAACCCCTGCCAATACTACATTCTTAGGGTATAGGACCAGAAATTAATATTTTCACTTTTCGAATAGCCCTGGAACACTTTATTTTTGTGGTCCTTTGGTGTGAGATGGCAGGTGATTAGTCATTGCATAAGTGTGGCAATTATATAATTGCCACACACAACAGTGGCAATGAATGAAGGAGGCGGAGCTTTACATCTAAAACAGATGACATTATCTGGGATTAGAGTGAAGCAGGAGCAGTAAGAGTTGGCGAAAGGTACTCTTCATAGGGGGAGAAATTCAGGGGATGCTACTTGAAAATGTGGGTTTTGGTCTGCTTTAAATATAATTTGCAATTTTGAGATGCTTTGAAATGGCTTATTATAAACTGTTCCCAAGGAGAATAAGGTGGGAGGGTGTTAGTGTGTGCCTGGACTAAAGTGATTAATAATCGCTGAAAACAAAAAAATATTTTTCCATGGGTAAATCTGTTAACGGCCCACAAGGGATTCAATATTTGGGATGAAGATTAAGAAATAACCCGTGGTCTCTATTAGTCACTGAACATGCTTATTTATCACTAATTCAAGTCAGTTTCTTTTATCATACTTCAGCCTTCCCTATTACAGATTAGATGGAGATGGATGAGTAGGAATGAGCTTCATATTTGGGTTGGGGGTACATTTGATGCAAATCCAGCTCATTCAGTTCAGTTCAGTTCGACTAGACCTGAACAGTGTTGCTCTTTGGCAGGAGACTGACCTTTCCAATAATCCTTAGCAAATCAGCAGAATTTGCAAATCTGATCGGATGCCAGGATAAGGACATATTTTCCCATTCCCCTCAATATATATATCCAGACTTCTTCCTAGATTGCCATTAGTTTTGCTGTGTTTCACAGAAGGCTTTGCTGTTTATCTCTGCCTGCCCAAAAGCTAATTAGCCAGCTATCTATAGTGCAAGCCAGAAAGATAGGAACTAGTTACTTGGAAAATAGTTAGAGATGGTTAGATTGCATAGATATAACTAGGGTGATATATAGGGCCTGCAAATGCTTGCAATGTAGTATGCTAGAAAAAAAGGGAAATAGACAAATAGCAGGTGATAAATAGGGCATAACAAGAGCTTGTTATCTAGTTAGCGTGCATGGATAAATAAGGGCCTTATTTAAGAGGCGCTAACGCCACGTAGTACCACGTAGCGTCAGGTGAACACTGGGCGCAGTATGAGAAAACCATATGTATGAAAGTCAAACTGGTGAGCACCTCTAATAGCGTCATGTAGCGTCACATGTATCACTAGCGATGGCTCAGTGTAAAGCGTCGGCGCTGTATGATCTGCAGCGCCAGGTAGCACCTATCGCTCAGTTGCGCTCTCTCATACACTTCAAAGGTGGATATTTTGTTGTGCAGAAATCAAGTTTGAATTACATTTTTCTGTATTTTCACATAAAATGAGTGTGTTGGCTCCTGGGCACCATAAAAAGACTTTAGTGTTGTTCCTCACACTTTAGGTTTAGACTGCAAAATTGTATTTTGTGTTCCGCCATTGCAGTGGCAGTGCTCCAGTGTGTTAACAGTGTCATTCCATGTGGTTTCACTCTGTGGCTGGGGTTTTTATTGTGAGAAACAGAATTTTTCTGAATAGCGTCTGGCGCTCGGCGCCAGAGTGTCCAGTTTTAAAGCGCCAATGCTGGTGTTGCGTTTTGTGTTCTTAAATATGGGCTCCAGCCTCAGCCGCTCTTCACTGGCGCTACCTATCGTTCGCTGCAGCGTTATCCTGTTGTTATATGTGGCGTCGCCCTGACCGGCTTTCCCTTGGGGAGCTACATGAAACAATAGCAGCATTGGTATGCTCAGGCGCTGCAGTGAAGCAGGGAGATCGCTTCTAAAGTGCCCTGCAGACATCACATTTATCAATGATGGACAGGATACTACAGTGTAACTTGTCCAGTAGTGAAGCCAGGTCACAGCGGCAGAGCCCCGTTTGCAGCGTCCACTTCCGGACGACATGAGTGCAGCTACATAGACGTACAAATGGCAATACGTGGCACTAGTCTTAAATCAGCCTCTTAATCTTATGTTGTTTGGGGCGTGTTAAATACTTTTGACTAGGGCTATTCTTATCTACCTGCTACACACCTTTCTACCTGCTATATTTGAGTTAAAGTGTGTTTGACGGGGAGGCCGATTCATTAATAGCGCCAGGTAGCGACAGATGAGCGCAAGTAGCGTTATTTTCACAGTGCCCGCTAGTATTCGCTGTGCTTGGCCGTTGTTCGGCTGTTGACAGCGACTCAGTCGGTGTGCGGTAATGTTGAATATTGGGTGAGGAGTCGCTATTTGACAGGTTCCGCGCTGTATGGGAGCGCATGACAGCGAACGGCCATAGCGAACGGCTCCCAGCATATTCATTAACAAATCACGCTCAAAAAATTCTCGCGCTGTGAAATGCTTGTTTAAACCCCAGAGCGCTGGCGGCGATGGGTTAAAAGTAGTTTTTTAACCCCCAAACAACCATATTTTTGGAAAAAAAAAACATGTTTTTACAAACATTTTGGAATATGAATACATTAATATCAGACCTGTAATATCAATTCTGCACAAATGTATTTATTTTTTATTTTTTACCTTAAAAAATAAATAACATTGCAGAAGTGGTCACAGAATTTTTGACATTTAAAAAAAAAAATTAAAAAATGTATAGCAATTAATTCTGAATATTTAAAGATTGCTCCATTGAAATGCATTGGAGAGCGCCAGGTAGCGAGAGGTCATACCTGTCGCTGTTCAAGGTCGCTCGCTGGCGCTGTGGGGTGAGGCTGGAATAATGATGAATAATTTGCTATCTGGCGCGTCATTACCGTTCGCTCACCATTCGCTACCTGGCGCTATCCCTTGTTAAATAAGGCCCTAGGTCTTTATATCTGGACTGTCCTCAAAGCAATTATCTACCTACACTTTTTGTGTAAGGTTGTTAGTTGGGCATGTTAAAAAACACCTTGACTTGGCCCTTATGGGTCTATCCTCAAAACACCTACCTACCTATATATACAAAACCATATTTTTTCACTAAGGGGTTTATTCATCAAGGGATAGCGGCAGGTAGTGCCTGGTGAATGCTGGGCGCTGTACGCAACACCACATTTATGAGGCCGTTTCTGGTGAGTGACTCTAAGACCTGTCACTCTCCCATACATTTCAGTGGACGTTCCTTTTCTTCTGTTTAAACAGGGTTTTTTGTTTTTTATTTATTTTTTCTCAAATAATTGTGTGACCTCTCCTGTGGCCTAGAAAACGTCATTTTAGAAAACTTTTTTGATTTTTTATATTTTTATGCAGAATTGTCATTATAGGTCTGGCATTAAAGTATTGATGTCACAATGTTTTTGCTTTGTTACCGGTGGATATGTGTTCAAAAACAGTGTCTGCCGCTCTATGATATAGCGACCAGATCCAGAGCGCCGACGCTGTGTGAGTGTGGTTTTTTTTGTTGAATATGGTGTGAGTCGCTGAGAGTCGGTCACAATGAGCTGGCGCTACCTTTCGCTTCCGGCAATGCTGTACTGGTGTTAGAACGCCCAACATACATCTCATTCATCAATGCCGGACAGGTTACTACAGCGACTGAGGCGCTCTATTACAGCAACCGATAGGAGATGACAGCGTCTACTAGCGGTCGATCTAAGCGCCTCTGTACAGACGCTCATCTGCCGATACCTGGCGCTAGTCATGAATCATCCTGTGGATGTTCCCATGCAATTTTGGTGGCATTTGGCTGTGTTTTTTAGCTTTTCAGACACCAGAATAGACATCTTGAATCCCCCTTCCAAAACACTGTCATGGGTTTGTGCACACTGCTGATGTGCAAGGTTTCCCTCAAGGTGCTTGAGTCTGTGGGGTTCTGCTCATGGTGCTTGTGCGCAAAAATCCACTTAAAGTGGACCAACACCCACCCCTGATCGGCCCGGGAATCTTAACTTGACTCGTATTCTACAGGTCACTAGCTAGCTAAGCAATATTGTTTAGTACTGCAATTGATGTTGAATGAAATTGAATATATATGTATTTACACTAATTGTATTGTTGAATTTTGCATTGTTTCTTGTCATGTAAATTCCTAGTATGTACTTTGTATATATGTATATACATGGCAAATTAAACTGATTCTGTGTTGGGTGCTGTGTAAATACTTTCTAGGAAAGCAACTCTTTTTGTTTACCTTTGAGTAGGTTTTGGTCTCTTAAGCCCCCCCCCCCATATTGAGACTATGCGACTATGTTCTGGTACTCACTAAGTCTCACCCCCCCCCCCCCCATACAGCCAAATACTTTCAGCCTTGTGTGAATGAGAGCAACACACTTGAAACACATGTCTACAAGTGGAAGGTGTTTGGCTAATCCTTGGCATTGCACACTTAGCAGCTTTCTGAGCGCCTTGGAAGTAAAGAGATTATTTACATGGCTCTGCCAACTGCAAGGAGTGATGGGTATATCTATAATTCCTTGTGCTGGGTTTACCTTGGGCAGAGTTTTTTTGTGGCCTCTTTAGCCCCGCTATATTAAGCCTAACATGGGTGTCTTATGGTTTGGGACCATGTTAGGCTATTTTAAAAATAGATAAGTTGATGATACTATCTGGGTGCTTTTATTGTGTTTATAGTTTTTATCTTTTTACAGTCCTTCAAAACCTAAATAAGCCCAGACAAAAAAATCAGATATTTCAAATGCTATTGTCAAGACAAGAAAGTCCACATATATAAAGGTTATCAATGGTTAAACTAATGACGCATTGAAAAGAGAAATTGACTTGGGACTGAGAAGAGTTAAAGATAAGAAAAGAAAACAGTATTATAAAAAGTTTGTTTTTTTTTAACATTTTATCTTTTTATTTTCCGCGCCAATTCTACAGCTAGAAAACACTTCAGAGCTTTATGTGTTAGCAAGTAAAGAATTCTTAGAAGTGGGTTTGTAGTTCACACAGAGCTCAAAAATCCTAAAAAGTCCCCTTTGTGTCGCTAATCCCATACAGACCTCAACTCAGAGCTGGCTGTGCTACAATCTAGTTGCCAGTTTGTTTTGCACAATATCAGCCCCAGACATTTGACATGTGATTGCTTTACTGCTTTGAATTTAAATTGTACTTTTGTGGCCATGTGAACACAGCCCAGAGGGGTATCCGCTTCAGGGTCCCAGGAGTATTTGCACACAACTCGAGTTAGCATGGTGTGCTGGCGTTGGAAAAGCATTTAAGATTTCAATAGTAAAAAAACAAAACATTTTTTTTAAATTCAATTTATAAACATCTTCTATGAATAAACAATCTAATAAACAATTTCCAAATGTTAAGGATTAATTTAGATATATTTAAAAATGTTGATATATTTAAAAATAATTTAGATACATAAAAAAAAATTGTAAAAAGGTTCACCTTAGAAAAATATATCATAAATGAGTACTATCACTGTTAATGACAATATAGAAATAAAAAAACAGTCAAATTAGAAAATATTTAAAAAACAAATTGAATATTTTGTTACCTCTCGCCTTGATGCAGATTGTAGTGTTGTAGCCGTATATCCTACATTGATACAGAAAATAACAATAAAAACATTCAAATAAAAAAATATAGAATAAAATAATGCTTACTGAGGGTTTATTTTTGCTAGTGGGCTGTGTGCATTTTTTATCATTAAACAAAAATGAATATTAAATATTTAATCTGGAAGAGAATAAGAAAGTTAAATTGCATGATATGTAGACAAAAGGATATATTTTTCTGTTTAAAATCAATAGCCTTGACAGCCTGGTGACACCAAAGAGTCTGCCTGGAATGCAGATGAATTACTCTCTAGGAAAGCAGCTCCTTGGAACATGGGGGCTTACTTAACAGATAAGATAATGAAAAGGGTAATGGTGTGCAGCTAAAATTAGCAGCTAGTCAGGTTTGGTTTATTACACTTCAAAAGTGTTGTGATATTCAGTTTTGATTCACACCTCGGCTCATTTGAGTGCTAAAATGTACCTAAACATAGCCATAAGCTAAGTTAGTGAAAGACCTATGTTATGGGCTAAAAGGGATAAAAGTGCCCATATGTAAGGCAGGGAGGTCTTTCTTTAAACAGACATTATTTACATGGTGCATACAACAAAGGATAATAACATTTCTTCCAAGAGCCTCATTTAGTCAGACGCATGTGCAGGCGCGTGTGCACAGTCATATCAGTGCTCGTGTGCGCGCCAACTTGTACACAGGCAGATTGGCACATTTTGCCATTAACGCAGTGGCTTCTTTCTTTGTGCGTGCACTGTGTTCCCTTTGTGTGGTGCACATGTGCATATGTGTCTGTCGAAGCGCATGTGCAGATGCGAGCGCTAGGGCACATGAACACATCTACATGCCAAATGGCATTTAAAAGGGTGTTTGTGGCCATAGGAAGATGCCATCAGATCTTCTCAGAGTGACGCCTGCCATCCTTGTTCCAATGTGCTTTCCTGGTTCTGACCTCAGCTTCCTTGACTCCTCATTTGACCCTTAACCCTGGCTTCGGCTGTCTACCTTCTTTGGCTCTCAACCCTGGCATTGGATGACTACCCTCTTTTGCTTTCGACCCTGGCATCAGCTAACTACTTACTCAGGCTCTCAACCCTGGCATTAGCGGACTACCCTCCCTGGCTCTCGAACTTGACATCAACTAACTACTCATTCTGGCATTGGCTGACGGCCTCTCTGGTTCTAAACCTTGACACCTGCTGACTACCCTCTGTCGCTCTCGACCTTGACATCGGCTGACTATTCTCTTTGGCTCTCGACCCTGGCATCAGCTGACTACCCTCTCTGGCTCTCGACCTTGACATCGGCTGACTACTATTTTTGACTTTTGACACTGGGCATCAGCTAACTACTTACTCTGGCTCTCAACCCTGGCATTAGCTGACTACCCTCTCTGGCTCTCGAACTTGACATCAACGAACTACTCATTCTGGCATCGTCTGGCTCTAAACTTTGACACCTGCTGACTACTCAGCTAACCAGCTAACTACTCTGCTTTATCTGGACTTGTCCCCCAGGGCATTCCGAATTGGGATAACCAGCTATGTAAAAGCCCCCAGGATTCCGCTTTTCACTCACCTCTCCCTGTTTCCAATGGCACATGCGCAGGCTCTTGATGAAATATGTCTGCCATGACTATGTCATTAGGCAAATGGTTCTCTTTGGCTTCAATGGGGAGCGCACTCTGCCACATCCCTTGCATCCTCGGCAGGTGAACGCATGGCTCCAGCTTTCTTGATGCCCCCCCGAGTTTGTTTTAATGTGCCCGAAGCAGAACCAACAACTGTTAGCCAAAAAGCGTCTGTTGGTCCGGTCCACTTTAAAGCTTGCCCATATAAACAGTTTGTGTTTTCGCAGCTTACATGTTATTGCAGACCCGTGAAGGGGAAAATAACACAATGCAGCCCTTAAACCAAAAGAGGTTGTGCATATCTGCTCTGGATGGTGCTGCCTGAAGCAGCTGCCTCACCTGGCCTCTTTACAGATTCACTCCTGTCAGGGAGAAAAGTGGCACCTGCTAGGATGACAGCCAACAGGGTAAGAAACTGTTGCTAGGATGGCATCTGGTGGGTAGAGAAAAGGTAGCAAGGATGACATCTGGTGGGGAGAGAAATGACGGGCAGTGATGTTGATGATAAGGAAAAAAGCATTGTCAGAAATGACAGCCCATGGGAAGAAAGGTCAAAATGACAGCTGATGCTGAGATCTATTCCATGAAAGCAAGATCAGCTGCTGTTTAATAGTAATTCTGCAGCGCCATCTAGTGTTCTGTGAAAATATGGCTATCGATGATTCAGAAAGATGAGACAAATCCAAAAACATTGGTCCCCATTCAAGTATCTCTTGAAAATAAAGATAATATGCATGCTGTATACTGGATTACACTATAGCATATGTTTTTATACTTTTTTTTATGATATTACACGGAACACATGACCTTAGTATATGTGTATGGATTACTGGCCCTGCATGCTGATTGGAATTGATTGGAATTGACTGCATGCTGATTGGAAGACTGACATGCCGGTTGTATTGATATTTGATGATACCATCTTAATACTGAGTATAAAGTGTGTATAACAGTGGACCTATTGCCTTTTGAGTTGTTCTCAAGTGATAAAAGCCGTCCCATGTTCAAATTTTGTAAGTGGTTTTCTGTACACATTGGTGGAATCAATAGATGAGTTAAAAGGGATCACTGCCAGCTCTGATTGGCCAGTGCACTCACGTGACACATGGATGCAGAGACGTAGCTAGGTTTTCTGGTATACGGGGCAAAGATTCGAAATGGTGCTCCCATCTGTGCTCAAGCCCCCCTTTGGTGCCCCCCTGACCTGCTGCATCCAGGGCACGTGCCCCCTCTGCTCCCCTTCTGCTTGGACAGAAACTTAGCCGGTTGGCAGCTACGTGACCGTTCCGGCCAACCATAAAGCTGGATTGCCTATGGGGCTCTAGGAGAAAGGTACGTTTTCTCCATTAGGGGAGCATCTGCAATCAGGATGCCTCCCTGTGCCCGGTACAGCCCCCTTTTTTGAAAAATGGGTGTTGTTCTGGTTTAACTCCAACTGATTGTCTCTTGATTCTACAGCAGTCTTTTTAAATTGATTGATTAAATTCTTTTTTTTTTATATTTTGTGATGGACTGAGAAACGTGAATTTCTGACAGAAAACCTCTAATTATTCTTAATTGTTTTGCCACTGATTAAAGCTTGTCTATATGCCAGAAATCAGCCTATATCGTAACCCGTTGGCTGATCCAGCGCAAAGAAAACTTTTTTTATTTTTTATTTTTTTATGCAGAATTGTCCTTACATGTCTGGTATTAAAGTATTAATGTCACAATGTTACAACAATGTAATTCCATAAGTTTTCACTTTGTTACTAGTGGATATGTGTTCAAAAAACAAACTTTAATCACACAGCTTCTGGCGCTCTGGGCTACAGCGACCCAATTTTGAGCACCGGCGCTGTGTGAGGCTGTTTTTTTGATGAATATGGTTTGAGTCGCTCACACTGACCAGTCGCTACCATTTGCTCCCATATTGTGCTGTACTGGTGTTATAACGACTCACACATCAAATTCATCAATGCTGGCCAGCGACTGAGGTGCTCGGTAACAGCGAACCATAGCCGATCACAGCATATACTAGCAGTCGCTCTAAGCGCTACAGACTCATCTGCCTGTACCCGACGCTAGTAATGAATCAGCCTCCATGTCTTTTCATTCTGTTATCAGCTATGTTTTATACTGCCTGGGCTGCAATGGCCATAGGATGTCATGACTAAGCATTTACATTGAGATGGCAAGTTCCCTTTTAGAGTCAGCTACAAAAACTACAGAATTGTTTTTTTTTCCAGATGAGTGCCACCATATACAAGCCCCTTGGTGTACATAGATAGAGCCTTTTCTAATTGGGGAGCCATGTTAACCATTTCATAGCATTCATATTTCAATATACGGTATGTATTACTCTTTGCAACAATCTAAGTATACCCAGAGTGGTGCAATGGGCACAGGGGGCTTTTCAGTCTTTGGTCTGATGGGCCAAGCTATCAGCAGCAGTGGGGCCCCCAAGCCTGGACAAGCCTTTTTTTGTTTTTGAAAACCTGCAGCTGAAGCCACCACAGGGCAGAACGAAGAGTCTAGAGCAGCAAAGCCACCGTCAGCAACTCTACAGTGATGGGTGCGTGCAGAGCCGTCAATCGGCGGCCGCTCACTGCACATAAGCCACCAAGCACAGCCACTGGCAGCTCGATACAGGGAACTGTTTTCTGCTGGACCAGCCGGGCGACTACACAACCCCGCCGCCCAGAATGGCAAAGCAGGAAGTGCCGAGCAGCACTCACCCACACAAGGGTGGCACAAGGGACTCGATCTGACGTTCCAGTAAGTAGCAGGGTGCCAGACAACCATCAATCAATTACTTCCAGGACTATTATGTAAAGGAAAAAAAATACTGTATCTGGGGCCTTCACCAGATTTGTGCCCAGGGGTCTCCACCACATCTGATCCGGCCCTGAGTATACCTATGAATTCTATGATGGATGCATGAATTGGTTCCATAGACATGTCTGAATACAGGATAATGTATGTATTTCTGGAACGAGTTTTTGTTTTTTTAGTGTACTGGAAAATTTTGGTCGTACTGACACTAACAAAAATGTTGCTATACATTATATATTGTGTTTTAATTTATAGGCAATTGATCATTCAATCAGACACAATAAAACTGAGCAATTCCGACGCGTTTCGTCGCCGTAGCGACTTAAGCTTGGATGCTCAGTGTGAAGTGAAACCAGTATTTAAGCCGGAAGAACTAGTGACGTAAAAGTCACGTGACGCACGCACGCGTCTCATCAAAACAAATACGGAGAGGACCGCATTTAGCAGCGCCACTTCTGCCTGTCACATCAGAATCACTGGTTAGTTTGTCAGCACCAGACTAGCAATGATAGCCTGTGGGGGAATGAAAGGTTAGTATCGCATTTTTTTGCGTTTAACTGAAGTATGACTTGACAAGTTGCAAATGAAATGATCTCCAAAAGGCAGTTGTATTTTAAGCTAAAAAAGTTTTTGTTTAAAATAAAAAAGAAAATAGGGTGAAGCAAAACATTGGGCACCCTACATGGTTAGTAGATTCTAACACCCTCTTTGGCAAGTATCAAAACTTGTAAACACTTTTCATCCTTTTTCCTGACAAAAGGCTATTGGTTTTGTGAGATTCCTGGCTAGTCTTGCATGTGCTGCTCTTTTGAGGTCTATCCACAGATTTTTCAGATCAGGGGACTCTGAGGACCATGATAAAAATGTTCTGCTTGCACCTTTTGGATTGTCAGTTGTGGATGTTGTGGTGTGTTTCATTATCCATTTGTTCATTATTCATTATCTATTTGTCTAAGCCATCCTCTTATCAACTGCAGCTTTTTACAGTTGTTATATTTGCTTCCAGAATTTGCTGCAATTTTATAAAATCCATTTTTCCCTCTACCTGTGAAATGTTCCTCCTGCTTATGGGCTGCAACACAATCCCAAAGCATGGTTGATTCACTCCTGTGAACACACAACCACCACAACTCCACAGTCTGCTTACTCTACCTGAAGGTCTTTTGCAGTCATGCAGGAGTTCTAATTTTCCTTTCTAGCAATCTTTCGAGCACACAAAATGGGAGTTGTTTCTAGCACAACCGATTGCCGATTCCCTCCACTGCGCATTCATTCTGTTAAACCAGAGAAATCTTACCTTTCAATTCAGTCTCTCAGCAAAATTGCGCAATGTGATTGCCCACCAGGCCCATGTGGTTACCAGCGGCCGGATACCAGGGAGTACCTTGCAGACAACATGACTGAGGCGGCCAGAATGCTGTGTCAGCTTTGGACAATGGATAGGAAAAGTATAGTATCAGTTAATTAAGATTAACAAAGTGTTTTTTTCCCTGCCTACAAGAGTTGTCCGCAAGGGAGTATCCTATTATTCTATTACTCCCATTGCAAATTTTAGAAACAAAATGTCGGCTCATGCATGCAAGTGCTGCTGGGCTTCCTGTTACTGTGCATTGTCAGTTATGTCAGTTGAATACAGGCAGCAGCATGACTGAGATGCTGGGAGAAGATGCTCCAAAATGGCCACTATGTTTTTCGAACTGTGCTAAGAACTTTGGATTGGAATTAAAGTCTGCTTTTCCTCTGTGGATGTGTTCTGAGCTTTTGCCTTGCCAGGAAGTGAATAAAGAAGAACTAAACTGTTTAAGGAATTTGGTTGTAAAATGCTGTTGGTCTACTGCGAAAGTATTGTCACACATCTTGAGCTATTGGATTGGTACCACCACGACATCTGCTGTGTTAAATCTGAATGCTGGGCTGGTGACCTTGGCCTATTTCAGTTTAGGAAGTGTGCCAGTGACCATGACCAAGGGTACAAAGAACCAGCCCTATTGATCTCCCTTTTACCACTGCACTGGTGGGGGGGGTCCCATGGACCTCTATACCAGTTCAATTACTATTACCTGCACCACCAATGGGGGTGCTCCAGGGGAGGGTGTTAAAAAGGAACTGAAGTCATCTTTAAACGTTGGTCCGCTTTAACTTAACCAAGTCAGCTAGAGACAGACAGTAATTCAAAGTTTTGCTTTGGTAAAAGAAGTGGACAGCAGGTCCACTTTCCACATATACTCTTCCTAAGGAAGCCATGATTCATTGGAGGAGAATGCAGAGAGCCTCTGTGATGTGTAATCTGCTGTCAGCCTGGCGGGGCTTCCATGCCCTCCATTGTGCTGCATACAGCTTCTAATATTTGTTTAACTGATAGGAAAACAATGTCCGATACAGAACAAAAAGTCACAAGGACAGAAGGTCAGTGAGTGAACCTGTCAGGAAAAGGGACAAAGACAAAGCATAAACAAGTGCTGAATGGTACAGAGCATATAAGACCTGTTCCATAAGACCACATAAGTGATTTTTCTGCACCTGATTGTGACCACAGCCCCCTGTTGTTTGTTATGGGGCAGAAAGCTCTGACTGTGAATAATTTATCCTCAACATTCTATTCTACAAGGGGGAGTAGGGTTGATCATGGTTCATTAAAATGTGCCAAAATTCTATGCACCCAGCCCTAAACTCTAAAAGACCCCAGGGCTGGTTAACAGACATCCCCAGAACATCCTGACTTGGGATGCCAGGTGTGTAAAATCCTCAGAATTGCAGAAAATCTTAACTTGTTCCTTGCTCCCTCGGCACATGTGTGGGTCTTTAATGGCATCCCAGCCCGACTCCATCCAATGTGCACCGCCACCCACCAGCATATCTGAATGTCTGGGTGTGAGGCGCCCGGAAATCCAATGATTCAGAATAGATTGTCGGGCATTAATATGCACAGCATATTATTGGTGGATTGGTGGAAAGCCCCCATGTGCTCCTCTAAAGTAAACCCCCATTGAGTTTTAGACCAAAGGGCAGCTATCATTAAAACACCATGGAAATGAAATGCTATTATATTAATATCTACAGAATAAAAATTTGACAAGTAAACTTGAAATCTTTTTCCCCCTGTACTTTTTTCCTACTACAAGTTTAAAAAAAGCAGTCAGTAGAATGTGACAGATGCCAGCAGAAAGTGACAAGTCTGAGCGGCCTGATCGGAATTGAGCAGCATGAGTCTGCTCACAAAGCTTTCAAGAACAGTAAACAAAACCGCCTGACTTTCTACCCGTTTGGAATGGCCCGCTGTGTGAAACCCTTCATAGCTTCCTGGTCCAGCGATCCTAAAATTCATGTGCGGTATCCCCTGCATCTCTCCAACTACGGAACGCACCATTCAGGCATGCCTGGTGCGGGTTCACACAGCCACGGGGTAGTGCCTTCGAGGGATGCCTTCCGCTTCCATTCATTAAGCATTTTGTGACGCGTAACTATAGGGGGTACAGGGGAACCCATCATTACTGATGTTCTACCTTTTTTCAGATTTCTGCTCAAGGATGGAAAATAATTCAACCTTTCCAATTAAAGTAAAGCTATAGTCTGTGCTGGACTGAAAAGAGAGAAATACTTACTCCTTATCTCCTGAAATTGCTCCAGTGATGTCCAGCTGTAAGACTAATGCCAAGATCCAGTCTGGTGATGTGCATGTGCCCATAACATTTTTAGGATGGCTGTCCACCTTTCAATTTGTATTCACATTTATCATGCATTTATTTACATCACATCGCCTGCTACTTCAGGCACTGCCCTGGCATGCCCCCTCTGTACCAGGCTCTGGGGGCACATGTGGGCATCAGGGTCTAGGTATCTACAAAGTTTTACAGAGCCAGACATTGCCGGAGCGGGTTTGTAGCCTGCAGGGTGGGGGGCACAGAGGCTGGCCCTTGCACCCTGTTCTATGCCATGGAATTTATAGGCCCCTGACCCGCGACTCTCCACCACAAAGGGGCCCACTGAGACCATGCTGCCCCCCGAGGACCCACATAAACCTGGAGCCGGCACTGAGAAGAGGTAAGTATTTTTTTTAATATGTAGCCCAGCCTGGACAAGTGACAGGAAAAGGTTAATGTATGAGCCAGAATCGGAGCCCCATTTTCAAGTCTGCACCAGGGTGCAGGGTATGCCTCTGTTGTCATTCATTAATATGTACGGTAAATAATGCAAATTTGAGGGGGGCCTCTGCATATGCTGTGTGATTGCAGAAAAGGTAAGAAAACCCTGTGAACTGAGGGGCTCAATAAGATAGGTAAGATCCTTAAAGGGACTATAAACTGTAGAAAAAAGACAGCTTCCACAGATTCTCCTGGCCAGTTCAGTGCTCACAAATCTCCTGGTTTCTGAGCTTGGGTGGCCCAACTTTATCCACTGCTATAGAGGGGTGTGCTCAGCACTGCCGTGGCGCTCCCCCTCTATTGCTGTGAATGGAGTTGGAGGGGTACAGACACCTTGACTGATGCAGCCACAACATAAAATGAGCATTGGTCGGCCACAGAACGTAGGATCAGGAGATTTCTGGGCTGGGCTATCCACAATCTGCTGCAGGGGAAAAAAGGTGAGCACCATTTTTTTGGTTTCTCAGGGTAACGGTCTTTTAAATGCTATTATATGATAGGCTACAGACAAAAGATATTTGACTGATATTGGTACTTACAGTACTTTTCTCCCACTTGCACTCAAGTGATGTCTGTCAGCAGAAAAGAGGAGGAAGAAGCTCCCTTTAATATCAGCACAGGAGTAATCCTGACAGGAGGAAAAAAGAAATAAATATTTAGAGCACATATGATACATGTCGTTAAAGTGGACCAAACCTCAGGATTTTGACTATGCTGGATTACCCCTTGGGCACCCCGATTGGGGATGCCCCGCTGTCTGAAACCCCCCAGATCGCCGAGCACAACTCACCTCTTCCAGCGCATGTGTGGCCACAGGTCCAATCAGCATGGAGTGCGGATAGGGTTAAAGGAACGCTTGTAGCGGCTGCAGCCAGGCTACACAGACTCTGATCCTGATCCTGCCCCACCATTCAAGTTCTGTAAAGCAGGGGCCTAACTTGAGAGAGTGCAGGGGGCGCAACCTCCCAGAATGCCAGGGACGCCCAGTCATTGTTGCTCCTCCACCTTATTTATCATAAGTGTGCTAACTTGGCATCATTTAGAGAAAGGAGCAATATGTGTCTCTGATGTTTCAGTCTTTAGATGTTTAGCTGCATCCAACTGAGTTAAAGTGGGCCAACAGTCAAAAATGACTTAAACCAGGCCAACACAACAAACAGGACTCATATGCTTCCCGCCCCAGGGCAATTTAGATTGCAGCACATAAACATTCATTTACCTTTTTCTAATTCCTGCTGGGGTCAATTTTAAATCAAGATGGCGGCTCATGCATTGCAGGCCACCTGCAAACAGGAAGTGCTGCTGGGCTTCCTGTTACTGTGTATTGTCAGTTATGTGACTTTGGAGTAGAAGCTCCCAGATGGCCCCTACCTTTCCTTTCCAACTGTGCCAGGCTGTTGGTCTGGTTTAAAAGACAGAAAAAAGATTACTGTATGATACGTAAAAGGGGGCCCATTTAATGTTCGCCCCAGGGCCCCATCACATTTAGCTACGCCACTGCTGTAAAGCGTTCTTTAAAGCAGCCAGCCGGAGCGCAAGAGATACATGCTGGATGTGTGGATCGTGGAACGCTCTACAGAGCTAAGCAGAAAGGGGGCTTAGGAGTCGCTAATCTCGCACGCTATTTCAGTGCTTGTCAAATTGCCCAACTGACAGTCCTGCACGGGGGAAGCGATAGACCTTTGTGGGTGGACATTGGGAGTCGTATTGTTCCCCAATCTCTATATCTAATTTGCTATGGCTCCCCCCCGCGGTCTGTAGGAAAATCTCCAATCCCGTACTTAATCACTCTCTTAGATTGTGGAGGGCTAATAAGAAGCGGGGGAACCTTGCCTCGCCGCATTGCCCACTTCTCTCATTTTTGGGCAATCCGGAATTTGCCGCAGGCTTTTCGGGAACCTGCGGCGTTTGAGTGGTGGAAGATTCACAATCTGACCAGAATTCAGAATCTCTTTTCGCGTCAATGCCCGTTCTCCTTTGCCGAATTGAGATCCTCTTATGACATTCCGGGGAAGGAATTCCTCCGCTTCTTACAAATCACCCACTATGGCCGATCTAAATTTAAGTCGGCCGTCGCCACCCCACTCCTTCCTCTTACGTCATTTGAAAGAGTCTGTCTAGAACAGCCTATGGGTAAAGGAGTGATCGCATTGGCCTATAAACTGCTTTCGGAGGGGGTGAGACCCGCGAAACATGTGGCAAAATGGAGCGATGACCTTAATCTAACCCTATCTGATGGGGACTGGAGGGCAGTATGGAGGCATACTTTCTCAGGTTACCTAAATGTTGGTGCTCAGGAGGTCAACACCAAGGTCCTCCTTCGGTGGTACCTCGTCCCGGAAAGAATATACAAATTCTGCCCCTCCTATCCGCGGGATTGTTTCAGAGGCTGTGGGCTCCCCGGTACTTACTTGCACACCTGGTGGGAGTGCAGGGTAGTGAAGCAATTTTGGATCCAAGTCCTCTATGTTATTAATAAGGTCACAAGGCTAAAGCTGGACATAACCCCCAGCTATCCCTCCTTAACCTGAAACCTCCCGATTGCAAGAACCCAGTTTGAGCTCATAAAACACATTACCACGGCAGCCAAATTGATTATTGCTCACTCGTGGAAGAAACCAATCATTCCCCGGGGAAGCCTTATTACCCAGGTTAATGAGGCCATGCTGTTTGAGAAGATGGCGGCCACCATAAAGGGGGATTTGGCTCCCTTCCTATCCACCTGGGAAGGCTGGATTACTCACTTTCATCCGGGAGGTCTCAACTGTGTTCTTCTTACAATCTAGAACCCCACCTTGTTTCCCCTCTTATTACGAACGGAGGCTCGGAACCCACCTTTCTCCTTTTCTCCCCCTTTCCCCCTTTCTTTCCTTTTATTTCACACTTTCAATTTTTTCTCTAAACTCTTCTTTTGATGATGCTTGAGAACTGTTCTTTCTATCTCCACGGATAGTTTTTCTCAGTGCCCTGTTTATGATGGTCGTATTCTTTTATATTTTAGCAATTATTGGCGCTTTTGTATGACCCCTTGCGCAGTATGGAAAATATCCTGACTGTAGTCATATGCTGTTTATCTCTGTTTTTATTGCAATAAAAACTATATTTGGCGGAAAAAAAAGAGAGATACATGCTGGATTCAGGGACCCGGTGAGAATTTTTTTTAAACCCCCCCCCCCCCCCCCCCGTCCTGTCTCAGTGCTGAGGGATGCAACTGGGTAAGGGTGTTTAAAGTGGACCCAAATACCAATGAAGAACCAAAAGTAAGTGGTATATAGGACCAACTTGGATTTAAAACGCATCAAATTTATTTCAATAGCTTAAAATCTATTACGTGGTACAGACAGGCATGAATGAATTACACCTGCAATTCCCCTCCCCCATGACAAGCCGCTTAGCCCCTGCACGTAATCAAAAAAGGGTCCCAACCTAAAAGTTATGTCACAATAAGGGTTCCCCGCCCATGCACACATCCCCACTGCATATGCGCCTTCATCTGCCGACTATGTTATAGCAATGAACAGCACAGGGAAATAGCGATAAAGGGCAAATGTCTGATGGACAAACAAAAAGAAAAGGCCAACCAATACCCGTGCGGACAGTCTGGGGGTGCATCCAGAATGCTGGAGCCCCCCACCACATAACCCCCCAGTACGCACAGAATTCTTACCTTTATCCCCGATATTTACCAGGACGGTGCTCACGTAGATGGGCCTTTCTTTTTGCAGAACCAATGGATGCACTCACTACTAGGGCCAGCTCCAGGTATATGTCGGCCCTTGGGCGGCATGGTCTCATTGGGCCCCTTTGTGCTGAAGAGTCACGTCACATCACCGAGGGACGGTACCCAAATCTGGATGCCCCCTAAGGATCATGCTATTTGGACCAAAACTCTAGTCTTGGTCTACTTTGAAGCACACCAAACCCCTTTAAACCTGACCTCGGAGTCTAAACAAATCTAAATCCTCCTGATTTTGGATTACTTTCCTGCAACTGGTGAATGCACTAGGGGATCGCCTGTTTCAGGGGGGTTCTTTCACAAACAGGGTAAAGCGGACAAAAACACAGGGGTGGAATTGCTTGCATAGTGGGTATGCCAGCAATCCCAGGGGGTTTCACACAGTAGGGTATCACAGATTGGGATGCTCCAGGGATAGGAAATCAGCTGGGGTTGCAACTTAAAAGCAGAACAAAACCCGGCACTTCCTCCCCTGGAATCTAAATCGTGATGCCCCGTTGTGTGGAACCCCGCCATTTGAGGAGATGTGAGCACCAGCTGTGGCAGTGCCCTCCCAGTCTGCGGCCGGTCAAGCACCGTCACACATCCCAAAGGCCGGCCCCGTCAGTGGGCCCCCCGGGGGGTGGGGACCTCCGGCAACTGCCCCACCTTGTTGGGTGCTGACCCCGGCCCTGCTCACTACCCCCGTGAGTGCTGAGAGGCTGATCACCGTGCTGGATTCCCGGTGGAGGATCGAAGCTAAGGTAAAGATTACGGGCATTCTGAGGGAATATGTGTGGGAGGCACACATAGACATCAGAGCAGCTTAGTAAAGCTGGATAAAGCCTGGGATGTTGATTGTTGGAGAGCCTGCACAGTAACTGTGGGATCGCCAGTGAGGGGAATTTAGATGACTACCTTGAGGATTTCACAAAGTGGGGCATCTTAAATCGGTGCTGCTGCTGGGCTTCCTGTTACTGTACATTGTCAGTTATGTCAGTTGAATCCAGGCAGCAGCATGGCTGAGATGCTGGGAGAGGAAGCTCCAAAATGGCTGCTACCTTTCTTTTCCAATCTGCCAGGCTGTTGGTCCGGTTTAAGGAGTCTTGTCCAATTAGCAATCACCACTGTGCATATTTATGCCTGGAAAGTTCTAAATAGATTGTCGCTGGCGCACCTGCCGACACCCATTCTGATTTGCTGCCAGTTGGGCATGCATCAGATGGAATTCTGGGGATGCATCCAGATGCTCACACCTCCATTCAATAATGAGGTACAGCTTGCCTTTTCCAAGACGGAAGTCTGCCCCTTTGCTTGACATTTACTCTAAAGAAGGGGGTGTTCTGAGGCTTGTCATCCCCCTATATTATGCGGGCAGTCTATAAAGGAGCCCTGATAGTGTAAGAGAAAAGGAAATGCCAGTCTACAAAGGTGTACTCTACCCTGCTGCCCACACCATTGGCATTGGAGTGACTAGTGGTACACAGAAAACCGGTTTATGATTATTTTAGATTAGAAAGAACTAATTTGTCCAAAGCAAACACAGATACAAGCACGCACAAATAACTGATGCCTGATTGGTCAATTTTAGTAGCAGGATTAGTGGATAACCCCATGTCTGTATGTAACCTGCACAGTCTGAGATGCCTGACTTCTGAAAGACTCATAGACTCACTTACCCCTGTCCCTACAGCCTTGCCAGCTGTATCTAGCCATTCACCACACCACTGGTAACCAATAGGATATGCTGGGAGGGTGTGCACATTCGTTGGAGGACACCATTGACTGCTAGCAGTCATATCAAGGAAGCAAGGATGGACTGAGTGAGTATTTTGCCCAATGTTTGTACTTCCTAAGGGCCTTCAAGCAGATGGGCATCCTAAATGAGGATGTTTTGGGTGAGGTATGCAGCTGCTGAGAGACATATAACTTCAGGCCAACCTTAATGGGACCGCCAGATCGCAAGTAACTGCCTACTGCATATGGAAAAGTATATGAAAAAGGTTTTAAATACAGAAAAACAGCTCTTGATAAGCCTGGATAAAATAAATATAAACAGATAAGGCCAGTGAGAAGTGAAGGGAGGGCATACAGGTCTACTGCAGGTCTCCCCCCCGCAGGGGGTCCCAAATCAGCAAGACCCCTTTAGGAGGCAACTGACTAGACCCAGGATCTATTTTCACTTTGCTGCGTGCTGTGAGTGCTGGGTGCAGTGGAGTCAAGTGGAACATGTGTGCAGTAAGAGAATGTGGTTAACACAGATAGGAAAAAGAAGTCATAAGCCTCGATTCAGAGAGACACAAAAAACTTCCGTTTTAGTTCCGATCTGTGAAATGTTTCCGTTCTCGTATGAGTGTACGAGCGATTCTATGCATGCATTGAAAACCTTCTGTAAAGTTTCCGTCCGTTCGTACGGCAGATTACGAATTACGCGGATGTCATTTTCCATCCAGACTTTTCCGTTTCATTTCCACATGTTACAACGTAGGCTTTCATTTTTGCCCTTTTCCCATCGTATCCTCCAAAGAAACCTTTACGATTCCCGATAGATTCTGTTTCCATTTTACAAAAAATAATCGTCCAGACGGAATCCTTACGATCTTGCGCCTGCGCACTACAAACTTAACTCATTAAAGTGCTCGCCTACATATTTGCCACCCTCACTTCTACTACAATGTTTAGCTAAATGACTTAGCACTATCCTCCATCTTCCCTTTTGGCCCCTTAAAGCTCACCCAAACCACTTAGCACTATCCTCCATCTTCCCTTTTGGCCCCTTAAAGCTCACCCAAACCACTTAGCACTATCCTCCATCTTCCCTTTTGGCCCCTTAAAGCTCACCCAAACCACTTAGCACTATCCTCCATCTTCCCTTTTGGCCCCTTAAAGCTCACCCAAACCACTTAGCACTATCCTCCATCTTCCCTTTTGGCCCCTTAAAGCTCACCCAAACCACTTAGCACCATCCTCCATCTTCCCTTTTGGAACCTTAGAGCTCACCCAAACCACTTCTCGGTCATGTGAATATTCATCTTTAAATATTTCTGGGCCCATTAGTTTTGTGTTAATGTATTTTGTAAATGAAATGACACTGTAACATTTTTTTGGGATGCCATCATAAAATATAAAATGTATCAAAATTTTGAAAATTTTACATTTTTACAACTATAAAAAACAAAATACATAGCAATTGCAGGCCACAGAACATTATTCTTCATCTGTGGTCCCCAACGAGTTGCGCAGCTCCTGCATCTCGCCCACCAACTGAAGGACCCTGAAACTCAGTTGTGCCACTCTGGCACGTGTGGTCCCTGTTAAAAAATGTAAATTAAAATTTTGGTATAACCTTGTTGGGGTCATACTGCAGTGCCCCCCCCCCCCCCTGTATGTTCCAAACACCTAAATCTGGACTTCAAAAGCCAGAGGGCCCTCGCCACCATGGGCCGGGTTTTGCATAGTGCCTGATTAGAGAACCCCTGGCCCGCATTCTGGCGGGCATCAGGAGCAAGGGCGAGTGGCACATCTTGCAGTTCCTGCAACCAAATCTAAAATAATTACACAAAGCAAAGGTAACCAACTAAAACAATAACTCCTACAACAAATTAAGATTCAAGTTCAACAATCCAAATATAATTCACAAAGGACATAAGTCTAAAAAATTTTAGCAATTATATGGATGTGTGGAAAAATAAATGTTTACATGCTAAGGACTAATTAAGGTCAGCATTAAAATGCTTCTATAAGGCATACATGAAATGTATTGATTCAGGTATGCATTGCTATACAATTTATGGCCTCGGCCATGCTGATACATGCAATGCCTTGGTACTAAAGGAGCGCAGACTCCTCCACATAGCCGCAAAACATGTTCAACAATAACAATCCGAGCCCTCAAAGGTCCCGTAAGTGGATCGGAAATGAAACAGATTTATAGGGTGGTGATCCATCGGAAATCAGCTCTCTGAATCAGACGGAAGCTCTCTGAATCAACGGAAGTTTTCTGAAGGAACGGAAAATTTCCGATTTTGTTTGGAAAATGATCCGAACTAGCGGAAATGTTCCGATTTGCTTCCGATCATCGGAAGCGCATTCCCGAACGTTCGTGCGAGTAGAAAATGGATGGAAAAAAGCAAAAAAATGACAAACACCCACCAAAACTTTCACAGACAGCTACGGAAATCTGGACGAATGTGACTCTGAATCGAGGCTATAGAGCACCTCAGTATACAGGAAGTTTTCACATAACTTTCTGGAGACCATGCCAATGTAGATACAGAAAGCTGTCAGCAATACTGCCTGTGGCCTCCAAAGGAGGGCCGAAGTATTAAGTGTGCAGATGAACACCAGGCAGGAATGGAGAAAGATCTGGTGCTACACCATGCACTGGTTTCAGTGTGGGAAGTCTGCCGACAGATCTGTTTTTCACCGGAGCTCTCCGTAATGCAGGGAAGCCAGAGAGTCCAAAGCCAGGGAAAGCCATAATCCAGTCGAGAGCCAGAGAGAGGTCAGTGTCCAAAGCCAGGGGGTTAGAGCCAGAGCGAGGTCATAATCTAAGAGCCAGCGGGTCAGAGCTGGAGCGGGTCATAATCCTAAGCCAGAAATCAGAGCCGAAAGTCAAACCAGGAATCAGAGGTCAGTGTCCAAAGCCAGGGGGTTGTAATCCAAGAGCCAGAGAGTCAGAGCTAGAGTGGGTCGTAATCCTAAGCCAGAAATCAGAGCCGAAAGTCAAACCAGGAAGTCACACAGGAACAGACCTAAGTGTCACTCCAAGAAGATTTGCAGGCAACTTCCTAGTGCCACAGGCTCCCTTTTAAAGAGCCTTAGGTGCCCAGGAATTACCCGCCGCATATGCACAGAGCGCGCAACGGATCAGTGGCCCCAGCCACTCACAGCCTGAATGGAGACACCTGAGGGGCGCAGCCGAGCTTGTAGCGGGGACAAGAGGGCAGTCACCAGTGCATGTGAGTAGGACCAGGTCTCCTAATGGAACATAAATACACATCAGAAAAATGAATATAGAGACTACAGTTAAGAATGACAGCAACATCTAGTGTCCTCATTGTAAACTGCATAAAATCTAGTAAAAGGCACTTCAGCAATAGACTAAGCTAGAAGGTGTTGTATCTTCAACAACCCTTCTCAACAGCTGAGGCTTAGTATGTTAAACGCATCTTCATTGTAAGCCTTAAGTGTATTTCAGTGGCCAGGGCTTGGTAAAGATATCTGCTGTCATATTCTCAGTAGGCCACTAAAGTAACTCAAGAATCTCTGTTCAGGTCTCAAAATGCTGATTTAGGGTTTGCAGTATTTCTGCTTCATCCCCTTCTTGCTCAAAAAAAATCAGGATATCGTCCACATAAATGAGCACATGGATCCATCTGTCTGCCAGTTTCTTTGTGTATAAGCACAAAGCACTCCTGAGAAAATCCTCATGTGTAAGAACTTCATTTATTTTCATATTCCATGCTCTGGCCGCTTTCTTTAGACTGCATATACTCATCTGAAGTTTTCATACTGGGTCTGGCCTTTGTTCTTCTTTGAACCTTGGTGGCTGTTCTATATAAATGTCTTCTGTTAACTCACCATATAGAAATGCTGTTTTCAGATCAAAGTGTTTGACTTGCATTTTCCTTGTGGCAGCTACCATCAGCAAAGTCCTTATTGTAACATGTTTAACTACTGGGGCAATAGTCTCAAAAGTATTCCTTGTCTACGAGTCTTGCTTTGTTTCGCTCCACTGTGCCACCTGCATTGTACTTCACTTTAAAAGTGTCAGACTACCGGGTGTGAACCCTGATTGCAGACACTAAGAACCGGCTCACCTCTCGACCGGGAAGCCTAGAAACTAAGGACCAACCTGGTTTTCACTAGAGCCTTCAATGGTGAGGATTAGCTGGGCTGCAGGAATGCCCCAGGTCAGGCAACCTAGGAGTGGGTATTGCCAAGTTCTGGGTAGAAGACAGACCAGAGCTGGACTGGAAGCGTAGAACAAGCTGAAGTCATTGCTGGCAGAACAGGATCAAAGTCGTGACAAGCCGAGGTCGTGGGCAGGCAGAACAGGAACTAAGTTGTAACAAACCGAGGTTGTGGGCAGGCAGAACAGGATCGAAGTCGTAAACAGGCCGAGGTCGTCAGGAGAGCAGGAGCATAGTCAGGAACAAGCCAGGTTCGTACACAGAAATGGAAGACTGGAACTGAGGAACAGGAAGGAGAAATGACCAACTGGAAATGGAGCTCAGAGCTCGTCAGTATATAAAGGCCCCTGCGCATGCGCAAAAGCGAGCACATTTTTCGCGCGTTTGCAATGCGCATGTGCGCGCATAATTGCACATGTGCACAAATCCATTGAATCATATGGCGCGCAAATGCATGAGCATATCCGCAGGCTTACTGGCCCTACTATGTCTAGTGCGAAAATGCAAGCGCACGGGGAACCTTCTGCTGAGAAACCATAGGCACAGTCCTGGTTCTATGACATTGCCCCCCCCCCTTAAGGGAGGCCTCCGTCTGACTCTAGGACCAGGTTTCTTGGGGTGGGACCTATGAAAGTCCCTAATCAGGCGAGGAGCGTGGACATTTCTAGACGGCTCCCAAGGATTCTCCTCAATCCCATGGTTTTTCCACTTAATTAAATATTGAAGCCCCACTCCTCTGCGAAAAACATCCAAAATCTTTTCAACCTCATTTTCATTTGAGTCATCCTCAAGCAATGAATCAGAACTGTCACCAGAGGATTGGGTGGAGAGTGCTGGTTTAAGTAAGGAAACATGGAACACATGATGAATATGGAGGGATGTTGGCAGGCGGAGTTCAACAGCCACTGGGTTGATAAGTTTCTTGATCACAAACGGACCGACAAATTTAGGACCAAGCTTCTTGGTCGGGCAACGCAACCTAAGGTTTCGAGTGGACAGACACACTTTGTCACTGACTGCGTAAAGCGGAGATGGTTGACGATGGAGATCCGCATTCTTCTTATATTGTTCCTGAGCCTTACGGAGACACTCTCTTAACTCTCGATGAGTCTTAGCCAAAGAAGAAGCCAGCTCCTGGGCAGCTGGTAAATTGATATCTCTTGGAAGATTGGGTAAGATATTGGGGTGAAACACATAATTTGCAAAAAAGGGTGACTTGGAAGTGGAGTTGTGGCAAGAGTTATTATATGCAAATTCTGCCAGGGGCACTAGTCAATTCCAATCATCATGGAGGGCTGAAGAATAGCAACGTAAGTACTGTTCCAGTGTCTGGTTGGTACGTTCAGCTTGCCTGTTCGTCTGCGGATGATATGCGGAGGAATGTGCCAGAGAAATTTGAAGGGACTCACACAGACAGGACCAGAATTGGGAAGTGAATTGGCATCCACGATCCGAGATGATCTCGGCGGGCATGCCATGGAGCTGGACCACTTCCAGAATGAAGACTAGAGCAAGTGTGGGTGCGGAGGGAATGCCCGTCAAGGGAATGAAATTAGCCATCTTCGAAAACCTATCCACTACCATTAGGATGGTAGTAAATCCTTCAGAAGGAGGCAACTCTACAATGAAGTCCATGGAGATGTTGGACCAAGGTCTCTCAGGCACTGGAAGAGGAAGAAGCAATCCCATAGGTCTGGAAGATGAACCTTTGTTCGGGCACAGACTTGACAATAGTCAATAAAAAAGCGCAGTCTTTTTTTAATGAAGGCCACCAGAAGTGTCGATGAACCAACTCTTGAGTCTTACGTAGGCCTGCCAGGGGATGGTCATGGATGGTTTGAAAAACTGCAGTTCGGGAGGTCTTAGGCACAAATATCCTGCCTTGTTGAATAAACAATTCATCGGAACAAGGCAAGTTTTCACAACCTTCTAGTGGTCGTTCAGAAGAAGCTCTGCGAATTTGGGAAATTAGTTCAGAGGGAATTGGTAGCTCAGAGAAATCAGTCTCATCGGAAGAGTCTGGAAGAGGCAACCTGGAGAGAGCGGCTTGATGTCACGGCTGCCAGGCCGATAGGTGACATGAAAATTAAAGCGAGAGAAGAACAACGACCAGTGAGCTTGGCAGAGCGTAGGTATTCCAAATTCCTGTGATCGGTTAGGATAGGGATAGGATGTTACGCCCCCTCTAACAGGTACCGCCCCTCCTCGAGAGCCAGTTTAATAGACAAAAGTTCTCGGTACCCTACATCGTACAATCGTTCTGCTGCTGACAATTTGCGTGAGAAAAAAGCGATAGGATGCAGAACCACCTTTTCTCCTAATCGTTGTGACAGAACTGCCCCCAAAGCAATGGATGACGCATCAACCTCCAAGATGAACGGTAACGTGGAATCAGGATGTGCGAGAATAGGGGCTGAAGTGAAGCACTTCTTTAAGGTCTAGAAAGCTTGATGTTCCGATTCAGTCCATTCAAAGGCCTTGTCCTTCTTTGTTAATTCAGTAATAGGCCGGCCTATGGCAGAAAAGTTACGGATAAACCGGCGGTAGAAATTGGCGAATCCAATGAATCTTTGGACCTCTTTACGGGAAGTAGGTGATTGCCACTCAAGCACTGCTGACACTTTACTAGGGTCCATGGAAAACCCTTGATCTGAGATGAGGACCCCCAGAAATGAGATGGACATTTTTTCAAATTCGCACTTTTCTAATTTAGCATAGAGATGATGTGTTCGAAGTCGAGAGAGGACCATCCACACATGTTCCCGATGTTCGGTCAGGTTTGCAGAAAAAACAAGAATGTCGTCCAAGTATGCGATGACGAAGATATCAAGAAAATCTCTGAAAATGTCACTAACTGTCAGGAACCGCTTACCTGATCCCCGTTCCAGCGACGTCTCCAGGCGGCCAGCTGCAGCTGTCACTGTGCGGCGGCCGCGCCGGGCGGCATCGTCTCGAGCAGCGTCGGCTCGAGCGGCGCCCAGCTCAGCCACGCCCCCCGCTTCCTCCTCCAGTAGACGTGCGGCCGCGAGCACGTGTCTGTTATGCCCTCCGGCGGCGCTGTGCTGCGCGCACCCGCCGGAGGATCAATTAAAGGGTTAATGAATCCTAGGGGATTGAGGGCTTCGCCCTCTTCTGCTCTGCAGCCAATTACCCTTGGAATCCTATGTGCTCCAATCAGTACACTGCTTCCCTCAGACCTGTTCCTATAAAGGCAATTCCCTCTCAGTTGTGAATTGCCTGTGATAGCACTCAGAAGCCTGTGTTACCTACTCCTGTGAAGTCTAGCCTGTTGCCGATTTGATTGCACGACCATTCTCGATCCTGAATCCTTGTTGCCGACCTCTGCCTGAATTGACGCCTCTCGATCCTGAATCCTTGTTGCCGACCTTTGCCTGAACTGACGCTTCTAGATTCCGATCCCCAGTTGCTGACCTCTGCCTGAACCCCGACTACGTCTTGCCTGACCCCTGGTGCCGCTACGATCTCTGCCTTCCCGTTATCGACCTATTGCCTGTCTCTGGACTTCCGTCACTCACGCTCTTGCTATTGGTTCTCCAGTCCTCCCACATATAAGCTTACATCCTTTGAGCCATTAAGTCCTGGGGGCAACCGATCCCGGGTAGGCGTATCTTGCGTCCCGGCAAGCGGGGGCTCCTACAGGTGAAGCTGGCTGTGGAGATTGGGGGTTGTGAGCTTATTAAGAGGGCTGGAGTTACCCCGAGCGTGACATTATCACAGGCCCAAAAATGGATGACCTGGTACAGCAGGTGCAAGCTATGGCCACAGCGATCAACCAACTCGCTCAAAGAGTGGCCACTCAGGAATCTCGTCAAGTGCCAACTTCCTCTGTACCACCTCATTTCTCCGAACCTAAGATTCCACTGCCTGAGAAATTTTTTGGAGAACGAGCAAAATTTTCCAATTTCAAGAATGCCTGCGAACTATATTTTAAGTTAAGACCTATCTCCTCTGGCACAGAGGTCCAACGAGTAGGCCTAGTCATTTCCTTGCTTCAAGGAGACCCACAGTCCTGGGCCTTTAGTTTACCGTCCCATGACATTGCTCTACAATCAGTGACTGCCTTCTTCAATGCTATGGGCGTTTTATATGCCGATCCAGATATACAGTCTACCGCAGAGAATAGGCTTCGGGCCTTAAAACAAGGACGGAATTCGGATGAAGACTACTATGCTGAATTCCGCCGCTGGGCTATCGAAGCTAGGTGGAACGATCTAGCTTTGTGTAGTCAGTTCAGGGTGGGACTGTCGGATAGCATCAAGGATGCCTTAGTCAATTTTCCCCCACCAGCGGACCTAGATCAATTAATGCAGGTCTCCATTAAAATAGACCGACGTCTTAGAGAAAGGGCCAGGGAGAGAGTCGGGGCTCCCACGTCCTTTAGACCAGTCCAGAGTCATAGATCCCCGGTTCCCCGTGGAGAAAATACCTCATCATCTTCCCAGGAAGAACCTATGCAATTAGGGAGAACCCGCTTATCCCAAGAGGAGAAACAGCGTAGGCGATCCGAGGGGTTATGCCTGTATTGCGGGAATTCTGGTCATTTTGCAGGGTCCTGTCCCAACAAGGGGAAACCGGCGGAAAACTTCCGCACCCAGATCAGGTAGAGAGTACTGATTTGGGTGAGTCAGTTTGTAACTCTCGCCAGAATAAGATGCTTGTACCTATTGATTTGTTTTGGGGGTCCTCTAAGCAGACAGTTTCCGCCTTCATAGACAGTGGTGCGGCTGGAAACTTTTTGGACAGGAGCATGATCTCCACCTTAGGGATCCCTGTAGTTCCTCTTGAAAGATCCCTACAAGTTTTAGCTATCAATGGAAAGGCAATCCAGGGAGGTCCTATAAATACCAAGACCCCACCTCTCAGACTAATTGTCGGCTCTTCTCACTCTGAATTCTTAGAATTCTTTATTTTTGATTGTCCGGAAACTCCGGTGGTTTTGGGATACCCCTGGTTGCAACTCCACAACCCGGTGTTAGATTGGCGGGCTGGGGAGTTGGTCAAGTGGAGTGACCACTGTAAAGGTCACTGTTTTAATACAGGCCTCAGAAGCGTTCAAGTCTTACCACAGGAATTACCTCAGCCATACGCTGATTGGATCGATGTATTCTCTGAACGCTCTGCTGATACTCTTCCTCCACATCGGTCCTATGACTGCCCCATTGACTTGCTGCCTGGCACAATTCCCCCGAGGGGAAAGATCTATAACCTTACCCTGCCCGAGGAGCAAGCAATGAGGGAGTATATTACCGAAAATCTTAGGAAAGGATTTATCCGTCCCTCTACCTCGCCTGCTGGGGCCGGGTTCTTTTTTGTAGAGAAAAAAGATGGTGGCTTGAGACCGTGCATAGATTATCGAGCCTTGAATAAGATCACTGTAAAAAAACGATACCCCTTACCCTTGATTGGGGATCTGTTCAATCAAGTCACAGGAGCTCGAATTTTCTCCAAATTGGATTTGAGAGGGGCTTACAATCTGATTCGCATCCGACAGGGGGACGAGTGGAAAACTGCATTTAATGTGAAGGATGGGCACTATGAGTACCTGGTCATGCCCTTCGGTCTTTGTAATGCGCCAGCCGTTTTCCAAGATTTTGTTAATGATATATTCAGGGAATATCTCGGTAGATTTGTAGTCATCTACTTGGATGATATTCTCATTTTTTCTAATTCTTTACCGGAGCACAGACACCATGTTAAGTTGGTGCTACAAAAATTAAGAGAGAACAACTTATTTGCTAAACTGTCTAAGTGTGTGTTTGAAGTCACTACAGTTCCCTTCCTAGGGTATGTTATTACCAACCAGGGTTTGGAGATGGACGCGGGGAAGGTTTCAGCAGTTCAGGATTGGGTCCAACCCAAAACTTTAAAGGAATTGCAACGTTTTCTAGGTTTTGCAAATTTTTATCGGCGTTTCATAAAAGGCTTTTCCCATGTTGTTGCACCCCTTACCAACCTTACCCGCAAGGGGGCTTTTACTGCTAACTGGTCCCCCTCTGCCTGTGAGGCCTTTCTAACCTTGAAACGGGCCTTTACTTCGGCACCTGTCTTAGTGCATCCAGATATTCATAAAGCTTTTATTATTGAAGTGGATGCTTCTGAGCTGGGAGTGGGTGCAGTTTTGTCACAATATTCTGGTAACCCTGAGCGTCTCCATCCATGCGCTTATTTTTCGCGTAAATTCAGTACCGCGGAACAAAATTATGATGTTGGCAATAGGGAACTATTAGCTATTAAACTGGCATTTGATGAATGGCGACACTGGTTGGAGGGTTCATTACATCCTATAACTGTGTATACCGATCATAAAAATCTCGAATACATAGGTTCTGCCAAGAGGCTGAACTCTCGTCAGGCACGTTGGGCATTATTCTTCTCGCGCTTCAATTTTATTATTACTTTCAAGCCGGGTGTAAAAAATACTAAAGCTGATGCTCTATCTCGCATGTTCGGTGAATGTAAGGATCGGGGTGATTCTGGTGAACCAATTTTACCCACAGGTTGTGTGGTGGGGGCGTTACTTCCTGATCTCTCCAATACCTTGGCGCCGTTTCAAGATGAATCTCCTAGTGATGTACCCTTGGGGTGCCAGTTTGTTCCGCCGCACCTGCGTTCGGATGTAATTCGCGAATTTCACGATGCCAAAACTGCTGGTCATTTGGGTAACCGTAAGACGTTTATGCTTGCCCGTCGTCATGTATGGTGGCCTACCATGAGACGCGATATCACTGCCTTTATCGACGCTTGTGCTATTTGTGCTCGAAGTAAAGGAGTTCACAAGGCTCCTAGTGGCAGTTTGGTTCCTCTTGAAATTCCTGCTGAGCCATGGACCCATATTTCTATGGATTTTATTGTAGATTTGCCTCTCTCACATGGTAATACTGTCATTTGGGTGGTCGTAGATCGTTTCAGTAAGATGGCACATTTCGTTCCTTTGGCCAAACTTCCTTCTGCACCTGAGCTTTCGCGGCTGTTTACTTCGCATATTTTTCGTATTCATGGTATTCCGTCCAATATAGTCTCTGATCGGGGTGTTCAATTTACTTCCCGTTTTTGGAAACACTTCTGTTCGCGGTTGGGAATACAGATCTCTCTTTCTTCTGCCTACCATCCCCAGACTAATGGGCAGACGGAAAGAACTAATCAAACTTTGGAACAATACTTAAGGTGTTATGTTTCTGATGCCCAAGAACAATGGGCGGAATTTATTGATTTCGCCGAGTTTGCTTACAATAACGCGCCTAGTGAGAGTACCAAGGTATCTCCTTTTTATTGTAACTTAGGGAAAAATCCTAGAGCTTCTTTCCTTTCAGGGTCACCTTCCAATCTGCCGGCGTTGTAGGAGTGGCTTCAAGAACGGAAGAATATCTGGACACACGTTCAGGAGATTCTTAAGACCACTGGTTTGAGGTATAAGAAATTTGCCGACCGCCGCAGATCACAGGAACCTACTCTTCGAGTAGGCGATCTAGTTTGGGTCTCCACTAAAAATATTGCGCTCCGTCAGCCATCTAGCAAATTAGGTCCAAAATTTATTGGTCCTTTTCCTATCGTCAAGAAGTTGAATAATGTGTCTTTTAAAGTTCAACTCCCGCCGACTATGAAAATACCTAATTCCTTTCACGTTTCACTGTTAAAACCGGCGAAGAATGCTCCTCTTGCTGGTCCTGCACCAATTCTTCTTAATAATGAGCCCGAGTATGAAGTGAATAAGATCTTGGATTCACGTAAAGTGCGTAATTCTTTACAGTATTTGGTGGATTGGGTTGGCTATGGTCCGGAGGAAAGATGCTGGGTGGCAGCGAGGAATGTTCATGCCAAGGCTCTTGTAAGAAGGTTCCATCGTGACAATCCAGGGAAGCCGGGTGAGGGTCCGGAGGCCCCCCGTGAAGGGGGGGATAGTGTCAGGAACCGCTTACCTGATCCCCGTTCCAGCGACGTCTCCAGGCGGCCAGCTGCAGCTGTCACTGTGCGGCGGCCGCGCCGGGCGGCGTCGGCTCGAGCAGCGTCGGCTCGAGCGGCGCCCAGCTCAGCCACGCCCCCCGCTTCCTCCTCCAGTAGACGTGCTCGCGCGCGGCCGCGAGCACGTGTCTGTTATGCCCTCTGGCGGCGCTGTGCTGCGCGCACCCGCCGGAGGATCAATTAAAGGGTTAATGAATCCTAGGGGATTGAGGGCTTCGCCCTCTTCTGCTCTGCAGCCAATTACCCTTGGAATCCTATGTGCTCCAATCAGTACACTGCTTCCCTCAGACCTGTTCCTATAAAGGCAATTCCCTCTCAGTTGTGAATTGCCTGTGATAGCGCTCAGAACCCTGTGTTACCTACTCCTGTGAAGTCTAGCCTGTTGCCGATTTGATTGTACGACCATTCTCGATCCTGAATCCTTGTTGCCGACCTCTGCCTGAATTGACGCCTCTCGATCCTGAATCCTTGTTGCCGACCTTTGCCTGAACTGACGCTTCTAGATTCCGATCCCCAGTTGCTGACCTCTGCCTGAACCCCGACTACGTCTTGCCTGACCCCTGGTGCCGCTACGATCTCTGCCTTCCCGTTATCGACCTATTGCCTGTCTCTGGACTTCCGTCACTTACGCTCTTGCTATTGGTTCTCCAGTCCTCCCACATATAAGCTTACATCCTTTGAGCCATTAAGTCCTGGGGGCAACCGATCCCGGGTAGGCGTATCTTGCGTCCCGGCAAGCGGGGGCTCCTACAGGTGAAGCTGGCTGTGGAGATTGGGGGTTGTGAGCTTATTAAGAGGGCTGGAGTTACCCCTAGCGTGACACTAACCAAGTGTTGAAAGTTTGCCGGGGCATTCATGCCGTCTTCCACTCGTCCCCTTCTCTTATGTGGACAAGGTTGTAGGCCCCACTTAGATCAAGTTTGGTGAAAATCTGTCCTGACTTGAGGCGCTAAAAGAGATCTGAAATTAGGGGTAGGGGATAGCAATTCCTGACAGTTATTTAGTTTAGTTCCCTGTAGTCAATACAAGGTTGTAGGGTACCATCTGTCACGATCAGCTTACCTGTGCCGCGTTCCAGCGGTGTCCCCGTCGCCTCACCATCCAAACGCCGGCCACGCCGGGCGGCTGCTCGCGCAGCTGCGGGCGCGCCCCCTCCTTCCTCTTCTGCCGGCGTATCCGGCATCCATACACACGCTCGCGCGCGTGCGCGAGCACGTTCCTTCTATGCCGTCCGGCGGCGCTGCACTCAGCGCGGCCGCCGGAGGAGGTGAATAAATTAAATCAGAGGGGCACGCCCCCCTTTCAGTTAAAGGGCCGATGAGCCCAGCTGGGCTGTACGCCCTATGTCCAATCAGGTGCTGGTTTTTAGTAGCACCAATCACACACCCAGCCCTAATCATATCCGTTCCCTATAAAGGTTTACCCCACCAGTTGCTCAGTGCCTGTGATAGCGCCTTGAACCTAGCCTTTCGTTTCTGTGTATCGTGATTGATCCCTGTTGCCGACCTTTGCCTGAACCGACCATTCTTGATCCAAAACCCCGTTGCCGACCTTTGCCTGAACCGACCATTCTTGATCCAAAACCCCGTTGCCGACCTTTGCCTGAACTGACCAACCTTGATCTGAACTTCCGTTGCCGACTTCTGCTTGGAACCTTGACCACGATTTGCCTCCTCCATTTGTACTGCAGCCATCTCTGAACACCCGGTGCCGACCCTTAGCCTGTCTGGACTTCCGCTATACACTCTAGCCATTGGGCTCTCTCTATACCGCTCCCAGCCACTGGTTCTTCAGACCTCCGAACAGTAAGCCTCCATCCCTTGAGCCATTGAAGTCCTGGGGGCAACCGATCCCGGGCAGGCGTATTCTGCGTCCCGGCAAGCGGGGGCCCCTACAGGTGAAGCTGGCTGCGGAGATTGGGGGTTGAGGGCTTACCCGGAGGACTGGAGTTACCTGAGCGGATCATTAGAGGACCCAGAGCGTGATATTATCACAGGCCCCCATGGATGACCTGGTACAGCAAGTACAGGCTATGGCCACAGCTATAAATCAACTTGCCCAGAGAGTGGCCAATCAAGAAACCAGGCAGATTCCTGCATCCGCTGTACCACCTCACGTGTCGGAGTCGAAGGTCCCGTTACCGGAGAAATTTTTTGGAGACCGAGCCAAATTCTCCAATTTTAAAAATTCCTGCGAGCTGTACTTCAGATTGAGGCCAGTATCCTCGGGCACCGAGACCCAACGGGTGGGGTTAATTATCTCCCTTTTGCAAGGAGATCCCCAATCATGGGCTTTTAGCCTGCCTCCCGATGATGCTGCCCTGCACTCCGTTACATCCTTTTTTCAGGCTATGGGTGTGTTATATGCCGACCCAGACCAGCAGTCCACAGCCGAAAACAGGCTTCGGGCCTTGAAGCAATGTCGGAATACTGCCGAAGATTACAGTTCTGAATTCCGGCGGTGGGCAGTAGACTCCAGATGGAATGACCCAGCCCTGTGTAGCCAGTTCCGTATGGGTCTATCAGAGGGTATCAAGGACGCATTGGTCAATTTCCCTACACCAGCAGACCTAGACCAGCTAATGCAGGTCTCCATCAAAATAGATCGGCGTCTTAGGGAAAGAGCCAGGGAAAGGGTTAGGACTTCCTCGTCCTTTAAGCCATCTCAGACCCCCAACCCACCCACTTCCCCTGGGGTAAACACACCTTCTTCCTCACTGGAAGAACCCATGCAGGTCGGTAGAGCTCGTCTTACCCAGGACGAGAAGCAGCGTAGACGCTCCATTGGTCTATGCTTATATTGTGGGAATCCGGGACATTTTGCTAGGTCCTGTCCTAACAAGGGATACCCGGCGGGAAACTTCCTCGCCTAGATCAGGAGGAGAGTACTGATCTAGGTGAGTCCGTTAATTACTCTCACTTGAACAAAATGTTAATCCCCATAGAGCTTTCTTGGGGTCCTTCCAAACAGGCAGTATCCGCCTTTATCGATAGTGGAGCTGCGGGTAATTTCCTGGATCGGAGCATGATCTCCGTCCTGGGGATTCCTCTGGTACCCCTTGGAAGATCTCTACAGGTTCTGGCCATAAATGGGAAGGCCATCCAGGGAGGTCCGGTTAGTACCAAGACCCTACCTCTCAATTTAATTGTTGGCTCTTCCCACTCTGAATACATCGAGTTCTTGGTTTTTGATTGTCCGGAAACCCCGGTAGTACTGGGATATCCCTGGTTAAAACTCCACAACCCCATTTTAGACTGGCAGACTGGGGATTTAGTGAGGTGGAGTAATTACTGCAAGACACATTGTTTTTCCACTGCCCTCAAAAGTTTTCAGATGCTGCCACAGGGATTGCCTCAGCCTTACGCAGATTGGGCTGATGTTTTTTCTGAACGTTCTGCAGATTCCCTTCCCCCACATATACCCTATGACTGCCCCATTGACCTGCTCCCCGGGACCATCCCTCCTATATATATTTGATAGCCCTTGAATGGGCAGTATACATTAATTATCAATTTTCGGCCATACTGTTTGCTTTTAATTGTCTTTGTTGTGTGTATATGTTTGATGGTTTTAATTTTTGTACCAATTAAATACTTTTTGTAATTGAGAATTGTGTAGTGGTGCTTCCTGTGGGAGGTAGGTGTGCAACTTGCATGCCAACTCCAAGGTGTGTTGAGTTCCTCCTAGAGGGAACATTTATAATCTTACCCGGCCGGAAGAGCAGGCAATGAAGGAGTACATCTCCGAGAATTTAAGCAAGGGGTTCATCCGTCCTTCAACATCGCCTGCGGGGGCTGGCTTCTTTTTTGTGGAGAAAAAAGATGGTGGTTTAAGGCCTTGCATAGATTACAGAGCCCTGAATAAGATTACGGTAAAAAAACGGTATCCCCTTCCCTTGATTGGGGATTTATTTAATCAAGTAGTAGGTGCTCGGGTTTTCTCCAAGTTAGACCTAAAGGGGGCCTACAACCTGATTCGTATTCGGCAAGGTGATGAGTGGAAAACTGCATTCAATGTTAAAGATGGTCATTACGAATATCTAGTCATGCCCTTTGGCCTTTGTAATGCTCCTGCGGTCTTCCAAGACTTTGTTAATGATGTCTTCCGAGACTATTTGGGCAGATTCATGGTAATTTATTTGGATGATATCCTCATTTTCTCTAAGTCTTTGTCCGAACATAGACAACATGTGAAAATGGTTCTTCAAAAACTGAGAGAGAATAACTTGTATGCAAAGATTTCTAAATGTATGTTTGAGGTCACCACCGTTACCTTTTTGGGTTATATAATCTCTAGCCAGGGGTTAGAGATGGATGCGGGGAAACTTTCGGCGGTGCGGGATTGGGTACAACCCAAATCTTTAAAAGAATTACAGCGTTTTTTAGGTTTCGCTAATTTCTATCGACGCTTTATTAAGGGTTTTTCCAATATTGTTGCTCCTCTCACCAACCTTACTCGCAAGGGCGCCTTCACTGTAAACTGGTCATCTGCGGTCAATGAAGCCTTCCTGACTCTAAAACAGGCTTTTACTTCGGCGCCAGTTTTAGTTCACCCTGACGTTAATAAACCTTTTACCATTGAAGTAGATGCATCCGAGTTGGGTGTGGGGGCGGTGTTGTCGCAATACTTTGGTCATCCTGAACGTTTGCATCCTTGCGCCTACTTCTCACGGAAATTTAGTGCCGCGGAACAGAACTATGATGTTGGAAACAGGGAGTTATTGGCGATTAAACTGGCTTTTGATGAATGGCGTCACTGGTTGGAGGGGTCATTGTATCCGATCACGGTCTATACTGATCACAAAAACCTCGAGTACATTAGCTCAGCTAAGAGACTGAACTCTCGTCAGGCTCGTTGGGCATTATTTTTCTCGCGCTTTAATTTTATAATTACATTTAAGCCAGGAGTAAGAAATTCTAAAGCGGATGCTCTGTCCCGCTTGTTTGGGGATTGCAAGGATCGGGGTGATATGGGTAAACCTATTTTGCCTGTGGGTTGTGTGATTGGGGCCTTGCTTCCTGATCTTTCGAATGCCTTGGCGCCATTTCAAAATGAATCCCCTGTAGATGTACCCTGTAGGGTGTCAGTTTGTATCGCCGCATCTGCGTTCTGATGTAATTCGCGAGTTTCATGATGCCAAAACTGCTGGTCATCTAGGAAATCGTAAGACTTTCATTTTAGCCCGACGCCTTGTATGGTGGCCTACTATGCGACGCGATATTACTGCCTTTATCGACGCATGTTCTGTTTGTGCGCGAAGTAAGGGGGTTCACAAGGCCCCTAGTGGGTGTTTAGTCCCACTTGAAATTCCTAAAGAACCATGGACTCATATCTCTATGGATTTTATTGTAGATTTGCCTCTCTCACATGGGAACACTGTGATTTGGGTGGTCGTCGACCGTTTCACTAAGATGGCACATTTTATTCCTTTATCTAAGCTACCATCAGCTCCTGAGCTTTCGCGATTATTTATCTCGCACATTTTCCGTATCCATGGCATACCATCTAATATAGTTTCCGATCGGGGTGTGCAATTTACTTCGCGTTTCTGGAAGAACTTCTGTTTTCGCTTGGGGATTCAGATATCTTTGTCTTCTGCGTACCATCCTCAAACCAATGGACAGACAGAGAGAACCAATCAAAGTCTAGAACAGTATTTGCGGTGTTACATTTCTGACGCTCAAGAACAGTGGTCAGAATACATTGACTTTGCGGAATTTGCATACAATAATGCGCCGAGTGAAAGTACCAAAATTTCTCAGTTTTTCTGCAATTTTGGGAGGAATCCCAGGGCTTCCTCTCTCTCTGGGTCCCCTTCCAATTTACCGACATTGGAAGAGTGGCTCCAAGAGCGGAAGAACATCTGGACCCGCGTACAGGAGACTTTGAAAGAAACTATTCTTAGATATAAAAGGTTCGCCGATCGCCACAGGTCTCAAGAACCCGCGCTTCAGATTGGGGACTTTGTTTGGGTTTCTACAAAAAATATTTCTCTCCGGCAACCGTCCAGTAAGTTAGGGCCCAAGTTTATCGGCCCTTTTCCCATTATTCAGAAATTAAGCAACGTGTCCTTTAAGGTTCAACTCCCGCAAACCATGGGAAACCCAAATTCTTTTCACGTGTCACTGCTAAAACCAGCCAAGAATGTACCGCGTCCATCATCGTCGCCTATTCTAGTAGATAACGAACCAGAATATGAAGTGAACAAGATTCTTGACTTGCGCAAGCTCCGTAATTCTTTACAATATTTAATTGACTGGGTTGGTTACCTTCCTGAGGAGAGATGTTGGGTTGCGGCAAAAGATGTGCATGCTAAAGTTCTTATTAAAAAATTGCATCGTGACAATCCGGGGAAACCTGGTGAGGGTCCGGAGGCCCCTCGTGAAGGGGGGGGGGGGTAGTGTCACGATCAGCTTACCTGTGCCGCGTTCCAGCGGTGTCCCCGTCGCCTCACCATCCAAACGCCGGCCGCGCCGGGCGGCTGCTCGCGCAGCTGCGGGCGCGCCCCCTCCTTCCTCTTCTGCCGGCGTATCCGGCATCAATACAGGTGCTCGCGCGGGTGCGCGAGCACGTTCCTTCTATGCCCTCCGGCGGCGCTGCACTCAGCGCGGCCGCCGGAGGAGGTGAATAAATTAAATCAGAGGGGCACGCCCCCCTTTCAGTTAAAGGGCCGATGAGCCCAGCTGGGCTGTACGCCCTATGTCCAATCAGGTGCTGGTTTTTAGTAGCACCAATCACACACCCAGCCCTAATCATATCCGTTCCCTATAAAGGTTTACCCCACCAGTTGCTCAGTGCCTGTGATAGCGCCTTGAACCTAGCCTTTCGTTTCTGTGTATCGTGATGGATCCCTGTTGCCGACCTTTGCCTGAACCGACCATTCTTGATCCAAAACCCCGTTGCCGACCTTTGCCTGAACCGACCATTCTTGATCCAAAACCCCGTTGACGACCTTTGCCTGAACTGACCAACCTTGATCTGAACTTCCGTTGCCGACTTCTGCTTGGAACCTTGACCACGATTTGCCTCCTCCATTTGTACTGCAGCCATCTCTGAACACCCGGTGCCGACCCTTAGCCTGTCTGGACTTCCGCTATACGCTCTAGCCATTGGGCTCTCTCTATACCGCTCCCAGCCACTGGTTCTTCAGACCTCCGAACAGTAAGCCTCCATCCCTTGAGCCATTGAAGTCCTGGGGGCAACCGATCCCGGGCAGGCGCATTCTGCGTCCCGGCAAGTGGGGGCCCCTACAGGTGAAGCTGGCTGCGGAGATTGGGCGTTGAGGGTTTACCCGGAGGACTGGAGTTACCTGAGCGGATCATTAGAGGACCCAGAGCGTGATACCATCCTTCTTGCCCACAAAGAAAATACCTGCACCTGCAGGCGATGTGGAAGGTCGAAGGAACCCTTTCTTTAGATTCTCATCCAGGTACTGACGAAGAGTTATCAACTCTGAATCCGATAATGGGTAAATCCTGCCAAAAGGAATGGATGCCCCTGGCAGAAGTTCAATAGGGCAATCATATGGCCGATGCGGTGTCTGCGCCATTCTTGTCAAAAACGTCCTTATAAGCCTCAGGTACATCTTGAAGATCTTCCCTCTTGGCAGACTCAATTAAAGCCAGTTAATGCTTGGCTGTAGCATTAGAAAAACAGGCCTGAAGACAATAAGGAGACTCAAAATGAACAGTACCTGTGGACCAATTTATTGAAGGGTTATGTGCCAATAGCCAGGGTAGTCCCAAAATAACAGGGAAAGCAGGGGATATCAAAACTGAGCCATTCAAAGTGATCTGGATTGACACATGCCACTAATTACAAAGTCTGTGATGTAATTGGACCGGTCTTGAGCGCTGAACCATCAGCCAAAAAGATAGTGAGTGGAAAAGGAAGTTGCCGGGAGGGAATTTCATGGATCCTAGCAAATTCCAAGTCCATAAAACAACTGCATGCTCCAGAGATATGATTAGCACCGGAGAGCAGGTGGGAGCACGAATAATGTTTAATAGGTAATCTCTTACCTGGGGGACGGACCGGGCATCTGTAAAGGAAGTGACCAGTTTCCCCGCAGTAAAGGCACAGATTGTGCTGGCATCTGCAAAGGCGTTCCTCACATGTCAATGAAGGACGAGAAACCCCAAGTTGCATCGGCTCAGAGCCACTGCTAACAGCAGAAGAGGATGGACTGGGGAAGGAAACATCTGCACGAGGAGGACCCAAATGAAATGCCTAAGGATTATTTTTCTCAAGACGACGCTCCATTAGTCTCCTATCGATCTTGATAGAGTCTACGCAATTTTTCCAGAGATGCACGCCGATCGGAACGAGTCAGTTCATCTTTAATGGAATCTGCCAGACCTAAACGGAATTGATGGCAAAGAGCGTGGTCATTCCAAAGAGTTTTGGTACTCCAGCAATGAAATTCAGCCACATATTTCTCAACTGGTTGGGTCCTTGGTGAAGGGTACGAAGAACCGCGCCAGCTGAAGTTATACACCCATGGTCATCATACATAGTCGCATGGCATCAAAGAAGGTCTTTAGTTAAGATATGATAGGGTCTGATTGTTCTAGTAACCGATTAGATAAAATCTGGGGGTTTCCCAGCAGCAAAGAGATGACAGTTTTGACCCTGATGACCTCAGTGGGGTATGTCTTGGGTTAGAGATAGAACAGCAACTGGCAACTATTTTTAAATGAACGGAAAAGACTACCGGGTGTGAACCTTGATTGCGGAGACTAAGAACCGGCTCACCTCTCGACCGGGCAGCCTGAAATCTAAGGACCAACCTGGTTTTCACTACAGCCTCTAATGGGGAGGATAGGCTGGGCTGCAGGAAGGCCCCAGTGGGTATTGCCAAGTTCTGGGTAGAAGACAGACCAAAGTTGGACTGGAAGCGTGGAACAAGCTGAAGTCGTGGCTGGCAGAACAGGATCGAAGTCGTAACAAGCCGAGGTCGTGGGCAGGCAGAAATCGAAGTTGTATACAGGTCGAGGTCGTCAGGAGAGCAGGAGCTTAGTCAGGAACAAGCCGGGTCAGTACAAAGAAATGGAAGACTAGCACTCAGGAACAGGCAGGAGAAATGACCAACTGGAAATGGAGCTCAGGGCTCGCCAGTATTTAAAGGCCCCTGCACATGCGCAAAAGCGAGCGCATTCTTGTGCGTTTGCAATGCGCGTGCGCACGCATAATCGCACATGCGCACAAATCCATTGAGTGCATATTTGCATGCCTACTGGCCCTACTATGTCTAGTGCGAAAATGCGAGTGCATGGGGAATCTTGGCGCCCTCTGCTGGGAAACCATAGGAACAGCCCTGGTTCTATGACAAAAAGTCCATTTACAGCCTATGGCTATCCTTCCAGATTGTAGTTCTGTATGTATTCATGTTTTGGTATCATGCATGGATTATATCTCTTCCTTTGCAGCCTTTATCCGTTTACTGGCTTCCCCTTCTGAAAGCTTAGATATGTCTTCCCAAGTTGTAGGTTCATTGGCACTGGTAGTTCTTGTCTGTATGAGAGATGTACAGGTGGTTTACCCCTGTTTCTCTCATTGAGCATCTTGGTTCTGTGTCTGAGCTTGCGTGTGCTTGTTCTTCAGTACTGGTAGGCTCACTTCAACTGTTTGTTCAGAAGTTACAGATGGTGGCTGATCTGTGTCTCGTCTGTTCTTACTTCCTCAGTTAACCTTGTCTGTTTTGGGATTTAGGATTCTATAACCCTTAACATGTCACTGTATCCAACAAAGATTTCCTCAAATGCTCTGTTTTGGAGTTTTTCCTCTGAAATGTAGATGAATGATTTGCATAAAAAACTCTTAGGTGTTTTACACTTGGCTTTTCATTGTGCCACAGTTCATGTGGAGTTGTATCCACTGTTCTAGAAAAGAGTCTGTTTTACAAATACGTGGCTGTCATTGTTGCCCCAGTATTTTTGTAGTAGTCCAGAGTCTGTCAGCATACATCATTTCAGTCAGAGTATGGTTCTTTCTTTCAGCTACCCCATGCGCTCTGGTGTGTATGGCACTTTCTTTTGATGCTCTATTCCATTATGTTTTAAGTATTGTTGTACTTTGTGTCCTTTGAATTCATCTCTATTGTCACTCCAAATATGAGAGGTTTCCTCTGAAACTTGGTACTTGTCTTCACTATATAGTCCTATAATAGTCCTGTAATTTGTCAAGAACTTTACTGTTGTGTTGCATTAGGTAAGTAAGTGTGTACCTTGAATGGTCGTCTATAAAAGTCACTATGTACCTGTTGCCTCCAGGTGTAGGTGGAGTTAGGGGACCATATACATCACTGTGAACTTGGTCTTGAAGCTCTATTTTCTCTGACTTTAGGAAGTGTTGCTCTTGTAGCTTTGGGTTTGATGCAACATTCACACTTAACAGTAACCAGACAAGAGGATACTATCAGATCCTTTGTCGGCTTTCTCTTTTGTAGTTCCTGTATGCATTCTGGGTATCTGTGACCTAAACACCTATGCCATATGTGTATACAGTCAATGTGTTTATGGGTGCTCACCTTTTTCTTCACTGTGTTGAGGTGATATAGATGCTTATCCAGCTTGGCAATTGCTATGGTCTGCTAGAACACTTTGGAATTTTACAGTCATTTGGCTATCAGACACTTCACATGTGACCTTGAAATGTATGGTTGTCTGCCACAGAAATTGTGGCTTTGACTTTCTGTTTGAGACTCCATTGGAGTCTATGAGACTGCAGGGCAGACATACTCGCCCCTCTGGGGCACCCCGATCAGGGGTGCCCCACTATGTGAAACCCCCCAGGCTGCTGGAAATCTCACATTCGCTCCCTGCCCAACGATGCATGTGCAAGCAGCGGATGCTAATCCCCATTTGTAAATGGCCTGCGCGGGCCATGTTGAAGGGTAGTGGGGGATGCGGCCACCAGTGCGCTCGGATCCGCTCGCTTTAGATAACCTCCTGGACGAAGGGGCTTGAGCAGATCTGAGCACACTGATTGGACGAGCAGCCGTGCATGTGCCGTAGGACCGGGGAGAGTTCGTTCAGGCGACCCGGGGGGTTTCACACAGAGGGGAACCCCTGATCGGGGTCTCGGACCAAAGCCCAGGATAGTCAAAATCCTGTGTTTCAGTCTACTTTAAAGGGACTGTAAACCCAACTGCAATATAATGGCAGCAAGCAGCTCACCGGATTTCTGTATGGTGCTCCTCTTCTCCATTTCCTGCAGCAGCGAGTAGAAGCCATAGCAGGGCTCCAAAGTTTGCCCTCCTTTTAATGTCATTACTCTGGGACCATGCAAAAAGTGGTCTAACAACCACTATGTCCATTTCAGTGCTCTGACAAGTTGCAGTGGTATCACGGCTGTCTCTAACCACAGCAGAGAAAGCTCAAGACTTATAAAGCTCCACCATGACATGCCAATCCAAATGAGCCAGGATCCAGAAATTAAACCAGGCCAACAGCCTGGCACAGTTGGAAAAGATAGGTGGTGGCCATTTTGGGGCTTGCATTCCTAGCATCTCAGCCATGCTGCTGCCTGGATTCAACTGACATAACTGACAATGCACAGTAACAGGAAACTCAGCAGCACTTGCAAATGCATGAGCCGCCATTTTGTTTCTAAAATTTACTGAAGCAACAGTTAGAAAAAGTTAAAAAATTATTTTTATGTGCAGCAATCTAAATTGCCCTGGGAGGGATGCAAGTGAGTACAGCTTGTTGTGTTGGTCTGGTTTAAGTTATTTTTAACTGTTGGTCCACTTTAAAGCAAAGAAAGCAGCTTCACTTGGAAAATCTTAAGTCATACCTTTCAACTTTTCAGCGGATGGATGGATAAAACTGGGGGGGAGAGGATGGATGAATAGGAGGGATGAGCTGGGAGGATATGGGGGAGCGATGAATGGATGGGAGGTGCTGGGACAAGCAGGAGGGAGGGAGGGGGTATGGCTAGAGCTATGAGGAGCGGATAGATGGGCAGAATTCAGGGGAGAGGGATGAATGGGATGAGCTGGCAAGAGAGGGGGGTGGATGGATGGGAGGAGCTTGGCAGATAGGGGGGAAGTGATGAAAGGATGGGAGGTACAGGAGGGAAGGATAGATGGCTAGAGCTATGAGAGCAGATAGATGGGCAGAAGTGAGGAGGAAAGGGATGGATGGGATGAGCTGGCAAGGGAGCGGGGTGGATGGATGGGAGGAGCTTGGCAGATAGGGGGGAAGCAATGAAAGGATGGGAGGTACAGGAGGCAAGGATAGATGGCTAGAGCTATGAGAGCGGATAGATGGGCAGAAGTGAGGAGGAGAGGGATGGATGGGATGAGCTAAGAGGAAAGGGGGAGCAATGGATGGGTAAGAGGCGTTGGAAGGATAGGGGGGAGCGATGAATGGATGGGGGATGCTGGGAGGGAGGAATGGATGGCTAGAGCTATGAGGAGCCAATATATGGGCAGAACTGAGGGGGAAAGAGATGGATGGGATGAGCTGGTAGGAGAGGGAGAGGAACGGATGGATGGGAGGCATTGGAAGGATAGGGGGGAGCGATGAATGGATGGGGGATGCTGGGAGGGAGGAATGGATGGCTAGAGCTATGAGGAGCCAATATATGGGCAGAACTGAGGGGGAAAGAGATGGATGGGATGAGCTGGTAGGAGAGGGAGAGGAACGGATGGATGGGAGGCATTGGAAGGATAGGGGGAAGCAATGAATGGATGGGGGATGCTGGGAGGGAGAGATGGATGGCTAGAGCTATGGAGAGCCAATATATGGGCAGAATTGGGGGGGAAAGATGGTGTGGCTAAATTTAACAAATGTCCCTCTTTTCCACCCTGAGTTGGAAGGTATGTAACAACAAGATACATGGAGACATAGGCTCAAAAGAGGGAAAGTTCCTCCAAATGAGGGACAGTTGGGCGGTATGCCTAAAGCATACCTCCCAACTTTTCAGGGTGGGGAAAAAAAGACGATATTTAAATTAAGCCACGCCCCTCCCTGAGGAATGGATAGGAGATAAGTTGTAACAGTTACAACAATATAAACACTTTAAATAGGCAATTTAATCATTTATTATTGCAGCTCTGCGTGTTACACCTCAAATAGGAACAAATAGAAACAACGAGGGACAGGGGGGCATGGACCTAAAAGAGGGACAGTCTCTTCAAATCAGGGACAGTTGGGAGGTATGCTAAAGTATTAACATAAGATTTTGGCATGCTTTGAAATGGCTCAAGATAGATAAAGCGGGGTTAGTGTGTGCCTGGAAAAGGACTTTGAACCACTTTCATGAGAAAAATATGTTTCCTTTGCCTCTATAAATCGACTTGCCCATAACAAAGATGGCCACCGAAGCGCCCTAAGAACTGGATCCAACGTTCTCGTGACGTCAGCGAGCTGGAAGAAGGGTGGCGAGGCAGAGCCGAGCCCGAGTCAGCTGATCGGCGTGTTGGGGCCCGATCTCCTTTAAAAGAGGACGCCATCTTTCCTACTGACTGTGGCAGGCCGAGAAAGCGGAGCTGGGAAGGTGAGGCGGGTTATGGCGGCCGAGGTCCAGATGGCGGGCGGGGTGTAGGGACTTCCTGTCTGTGGGTGCTGGCCGTCACCCTCCTGTTTTGTCTATAGGCATTGCTAACATGGGTGTTACAGAGTAACTGTCACCCCCTGTAACAGCTTGCCAATGAAGATGCTTTTCTTGTGGGGTTGATGAATAATAAGTGGGCCTGAACCCTTATGGGCATGAAAGTGGGGGCAATGGGCGAGGAGGCTCAAAGTTGCCTGGTCTGCCACCTGGTCGTTATTTTATTTCTTAACTCACTTTACAATAAACAGTAAAAACAAATACTGGCACTGCCAGGCCGGTAAAAAACAGCTAACAAAATACCGGTCTGGGGGCATCCCTTGCTCTACCTGAGCCATGGTAACCTCCCTCATTACTGGGCCTTATTCATGCTAAAATGGGAAAACAATACTCACCTATTGTCCCCCTAGACAGCTGTGTCATCCTAACTCTGTGCTTTTATATTAAATTATATATATATGGCTCCATGGCCACCCACCAAGCCTCATCTAGCAAATGGAGTTTGTTACACTCTGGTTACTGTGATATAGGTTGGATTAGGGCTTGTGTCTTTTTAGGTCTTTGAGTCTCCAGGGCTGGCTGATTCCCCCTCTTGGGCAGCCTGTACAGGGATGTCTTTCTCTGGGACCCTCCCCAGTTGCATGATATCCTTACCTGATGTAGCCCATGTGACTGGTGGCATCCTCTTTTGGCGTGCGCTGCGGGGATTCCGTTCAGCTCCTCCAGCCGCATATTGAAGTGTATCAAAACCCATGCAGCTGGGCAGAGTGGCTCCTGCTATGGCTGGTGCCGCATACCCTCTAGCTCTGCGTGCCCCTATGGTTGGCTGTGCCCAGTGTGCGAGCCCGGGATGCAGCCAGTCGGCAGCTCATTCAACCTGGCACCTTGCGATCAGCTAGTCGGCGATCTGAACAGGGCTGGCTGCGGAGCATCCAAAAATGGGTTTCGCTCCACTTAAAGTGGACCAAAACCCAGCTCCATTTGTGAATGGCCGGCATGGGCACACCCCCTGTTAGAGTGAAAGAAGAGGGTACAGCCGGCAGAGGCACTCTTCCCACTTAAGACGTTTGGAGGGACTAAGAAGAGTTGAGCTGGTCTTTGCGTCCTGGGTGGGGTTCATGCAGCGGGGCACTCCTGATCGGTGTGCCCCCAGGGAAAGGACCAAAACCCACGATAGTCAAAATCCTGGGTTTTGGTTCACTTTAAATATTCTCAGCTGGAGCGGCTGATTGGACAAGAGGCTGTGCATGTGTTATTGGTCCAAAAAGATGGGGGGTTTACTGGGCGAATGGTGGGGTCTCACACAGCGGTTTGGGGTGCCCCAGGGGGATGGACCAAAACCCAGGACAGTAAAAATCCTAGGTTTTGGTCCACTTGCCAAAACCCTTTAGTCTTAGCCCTAGCCAGGGGATTCCCTTTCTTGGGGAATCCCCGGTTGAAGTCCCCGGGCAATCAATTCTTTTTGGAGGAGAGCCCGCACATAAAGCCATGGGATCGCTGGAGAAGGAAGAATACTTGAATTTGGGTTTTCTTCAGGGACATTCCATATAGGGATGCCCCAGTAAAGGGGACCAAAACCGAGGCGAGTGAAATAAATTTTGTTTCAGTCTGGGTAAAAGCACTCCCCAAGTTGGGATGCCCTGCTCGGTGAACCCCCCCCCCCCCCCACTACAATAGATGCGCCTTCTTCCTGGCTCTCTCGCTGATGTAAACCCTGGCGGACGCATTCCCTGCATCTTAGGGCTGTGCGCTTGCTCCCACCCACAGCGATACAGGAGCATTAATTATTCATGACAAAGGGCTCTGATTGGGCAAGAGCCTGGGCATGTGCCATAGGACCATGGAAAGGCAAGTGTATATGATCAATTAGGGGGTTTTACACAGCAGGACATCCCAAACCGAGTTGCGCTCAGGGCAAGAAACAAAACCCAGGTTAGTCCAAATCCACCCTGGGTACCCATGCCAGCTGCGGGTATGCGCTTCTGCTGGAGAAAAGTGAGGATGAGCCCGTGACCTGCAAATGCACCATTGGATCACCAGTGCATTTGTTTCATTTACATATCAGGATGCCACACAAGGAGAGAGACCTCCAGTCCTGAGTCTTAGACTCTATGCTGGCAGTTTCTCCTCTTTAAAGTGGACCAACAGTCAAAAATGACTTAAACCAGACCAGCACAACAAACAGTGCTCATATGCATCCCTCCCCAGGGTAAAGTAGATTGCTACACAGAAGTTATTTTACCTTTTTCCGAATCCTAGTGTGGTAAATTTTAAAAACAAAATGGTGGTACATGGATGTGGGGGCTGTCCGCAAACAGTAAGTGCTGCTGGGCTTCATTTTACTGTGCATTGTCAGTTATGTAAGTTAAATCCAGGCAGCAGCATGGCTGAGGTGCTGGGAGGAGAAGTTTCAAAATGGCCGCTACATTTCTTTTCCAACTGTGCTAGGATGTTGGTCTGGTTTAAAGGAAAGATTTTCAGTATCCCAGGTTTTGATCCTTGCCCCACTATGTGAGCCCCCCCCCCCCCCCCCCCCGACTTCCCGTAAAAACTTACCTTTTTGCACAGGATATCATCCAATTGGTGCCCTATGCCATGCATATTTATGATCCGCATATGGCTCTTAACACGCAGAGTTCGGCAATAGGGATTTGTTAAATGCCTGGGTTCACTTGGGGCGGGAGTATTCCCTAATCGAATGTGTGGCTGGGTGGGGGAATGCAACATGCAGGGATGCAGCCACCATCGTTTACAGCGCCATGGGAGTCGGGCAAAGTGAGTTTTGCAACAACATAACAAAGCATCTCGGTTTTGGATGTCCCAGGGGGAAGGCCAACGGCTGGCCCTGGAAGTGATTTTAGACTCCAGGACTGGCTTCCTGGGGTTAATGTAATCCTTCAGGCAAATGGGACTGGTGGCTTGTTGTAGTAGGTAACCTTGGGGGCTGGTGGAGTGGTCTGCTAAACAGTGCTCAGCATACTGGAGCTGGTCTGCAGCCGTAAATTTTCCGTGTAATTAATTACTGGTGGTTTGGTGGAAGCAGATAGGCACTGGGATCAGGGCTTTCTGCACTGGTATGGGGAGTGGGGCAATGTTTTTTTATTTATTTTTATTTTTTTTCAAATCTTTATATTTTGATTTTACACAATGAAATACGAGTAAAGTTGGGGAAATGGAGTTGGGGAAAGTTAACCGGGACATGAAGCTCCATCATACACATGTATTGCCACCTGTGCTCTGGCACAGCAACATTTCACACATTTACTAAAATCCGATCCATTGCACCCAATGGGAGCGAGCTACATCACACTCTGCTTGCCAGGCTTTACAAGAGGGAATCTGTTACGCCCCTGCCCCCCCCCCCCCCCCCATCCTGCTATACCCCTGCTCAATGGATGGCTCTTCTTACTTTAATTTCTTGCCTTCCCGGACACCTAACCCACGGGGATGTTTATAACACAGGGGATCAGGAAAGAACACAAAGGATGGATATGGTTGGGAGGGAGGGGATGTGGGGCCGGCCATGGAGCCGGGTTCTTCCCATGGCGCCCCATCCACTGCTCTATTGCTTGGAGACAACCTCTCTTATATCTTCCCCCCCCCCCCCCCCCCCCCCCCGACCACCCTGAGCGTGGTGGCACGGACACATCCCAGGGCCTATTGATCAAACAGTCCCCTAAATTCAGGCAATACCTTTTAATGGTGCCCCCTCTTTTTTTTGCCTAGGTCAGGATCCCTCCAGTTTCACTTAATGCCCCACTTTCAGTGCTTTGCTTTAAAACCAAAGTTATCAACTATTTTCAGTGACTCCTCCCTGTCCCTGGAGCCAAAGTCCTGCATGTACTCTGGGTGGACAAGATTTGTGTGTCTCCAACATTTTATTACGCGTCATGGATGTCTTGCCATGCTTGAATGTTGCTTGTGTTCATCCTGAATGCGGCCTGGTAGGAAAGGGGTCCCCTGCTCCAGGGAGAACGCTGCCTCATTGTTTTTCCCTCTACAGTGTCTGCTTTGAGAGATCAGATGTCCACAGGGGAGCGAGCCGTCCCTGCCCCAGAGAGAAGCAGTCTGTGCGCTTGCTCACCGAGCTCTGTCGAGCTGTTTATATTTAACTCGCCGCCCCATTCCTGGGAATCCGGGCACTCTTCTCCAACAGCAGACGTCTGTTCTCGCAAACTTGTTACTGGTAACTTCCAAAGACTTTTCAGTCTCTGCTAAATTGGAAGAGCTCAGAACTGTGAAGAGAACCTGCCGGGTGTTTTCTCTCTGCCATCCAGGAGCTGGCATATTCCTCCCAGTCTTAAAAAGCAAGCGCAAAAGGATTGTGGAGCTCTCGTCGCTTTTGGTAACACGTTTACATTACCTGTTTTTGATTTTTTAAATGGAAAAACATGGCTGCCGCCACGCCTGATAGATATAGATATATATATATTCTCATGCAGCTGTCAAAGCAACTTTTATTTGGTAACCTGCCACAGCGATGTGTCAGCCATAGTTGTCAAGAGTTGCTCTACTGCCTTAACAGGAAATTCACTGTTCAAGCTGCATAACAGGAACTCCAGGTTTACTGTCACTTTAAATGCATTTGGGCAGTGCGCATCTGACTTATTGCGTCGGTGCCTTAAAGGTCTATTTTGGTTGCTGTACAGAAGTGTCATTGCTCGAATGTATGTTTGTAAGGATGTTCCTTTTGTAGCTGAAACCTAAAGTTAGATTGTGGCTGTCAAAACGATAGCTGGGATGGTGCTGCAAGGATGTTTCAACTGACATCGGAGCTTCTGTGTTGGCTTTAGTGGGCCAAATGTTACTTTATGTCCTGTAACTCTGAGGATGCCTTTTCAGCTAAAGGTCCTTAAGGAAGTATTTTGTCATGGGGGCAGAAAGTAGTCTCCTATTGGATAAGCTGTGGATTGCACATGAACTGTCCCCTGACGGACGCAGCTCTGCTGGGTAAAGGTCAGTAACTCTTATGCCGGGCTCACTGAAGGAGTGAGGCCGTAGATTAGGCTAGTTGCAAGTGAGAGACTGTAGGTCTGCTTTAAAACACTTTAGCTTGCTTCCTATTGGAATTCCCCCAAGACGGCTGTGCCCAGGACCAGAGGGGTGGGGTTGCTTCTAGTTTCTGGGTAGGGTAGTCTGGACTATGGTGTGAAACCCCCGGGAGCTGCCAAATTCTTGCCTCGCGCCATGCTCCCACAGTGAATGCACAGGCCCTCTTCATTCAGAATAGATTGCCATTCATATTGATGCATGACGATTTGAGTGGTGCCTCACAATGGTTGCTCCCTAAAGCTATGAGCTCCTGCCCACCAGCCATTCAGATATGTGTGCACATTGATTGAAGGGGATGCCAAGGGAGGCATTCGCTATGGGACTCTATGTGATGCCTCTGGGAAGGCTGTCGAGGGTTTTGTTCATCAAATTTGTGTTAAATAGACTGAGATTGAGTGCAGAAGGAAACGCAGGTACTACTGTTTCATTGAAATATTTTCAAACTTTGCTCCTGATCTTCCCTCCGACTAGCTTGAAGTTGTGCCCCCTTTGTTCTGTTTTTTAAGGTGGTTTTTAAAAACACCCCCCCCCTTCCTCCATGATGTAAAAATTAATTTCTATAAAGCGAAACAAAAACTTTGTACTGTGCCTCAGTCACATCCTGATGCCTCGATTGTGTGAAATCTCCGACTTGGTCTGTAACGGCTTGCCTTTCCCCGATCCAAAGGCACAGGCTGGGCAGGAGTGGGTACACAGCCCAAAGATGCAAGGACGTGGCCCCATTGCAGAAGGGCACAGTTGTTGTCAAATTACATAGGCATGGCAAACTGCTCAGCCTGTGCATGCACCGCTGGTTCGAGGAAAGGTAAGCTGTCCAGGGTTTTGTTCCACTTTAAAGAATTTAACTTGTACAGCCTGGAGGGAAGAGAGAGAGCGAGAGAGGAGACATGGTTGTGTTCCCCCGTGGGAAGGCCAGCAGCTGGCACTGGAATATTTAGAATGTGTTTTGAATCTTTAAAGTGGACCAACACCCAGGATTTTGACTATCCTGGGTATTGGTCCACTTCCCTGGGGCACCCCGATAGGGGGTGCCCCACTGCCTAAAACCCCACCAAACACCCCGAAAACTCACCTCTCCACGCTCCCACGTGACTGCGCTGTCCAATGCCCGCCGACGGACAAGTGACGTCCGTCGGCGGACAAGGTATCGCGCCCGCCGCCTCCCGCGCGTCACTCTTGACGTGTGCGCGCCCGCCTGGAGGAGCGCGAGTGGGGCGGCGGTGGCGGAAGCAGCGTCTGGAGAGGTAAGGTTTTTCGGGAGTTTTGGGGGGGTTACACCCTGCGGGACATCCCGATCTCGGATGTCCCGCGGTGTGTGAGGTGATCTGCCCGGGAATCTTATAGATTCCCGGGCCGATCACCCCTGGGTGTTGGTCCACTTTAAGATTCCCAGGCCGATCCAAACCCTCCCCCTTGGGGCATTAAACATCGGGATGCCCTGCTGTGTGAAACCCCCAGGACGCCCCATTCACCTGACCTGCATCCCGATCCAATGGCGCATGTGCGGGCCACGGGCGCATCTCGCGCTTCTCTCTAGCAGGGAGCGTGCCCGCGCCGGTCACTTGTGAATGGCCGACACGGGCGCGCTCTCTGTTAGAGGGAAGCGCGAGATGCAGCCGCCAGCGTGCTCGGAGCCGCTGAGCTATGACAGCTTTTAGACGTGCGGAGCTCAGCAGCTCGGAGCACGCTGATTGGACTAGCGGCCATGCATGTGCCGTAGGAGCGGGGTTAGGTGAGTTTTATTCGGAGATCTGGGGGGGTTCATATAGCGGGGCACCCCCGATCAGGGTGCCCCGGGGCAGTGGACCAATACCCAGGATAGTCAAAATCTAGTCAAATTTAAAGGAGCACGATCGCAAAATTGTGTAATATTTAAAAATCCATATAAACATCTTGGCTGAGAGGAGGGGTCACTTATACACCTGAACTGAATAAAACTCCCGCCAAGCTTGTGGTTTTCTTCTTCTGTTAGACTAAACCTGTAACCCCTGGATTTTATTCCTATCAGGGGTGACAGAGCCTTTACCGTTAAAATAAAAAACACAAGTCTGCCTGGATATTTCCAGATGTATAAGTCACCCCTCCACTCGCCATGCAGCATATTTATATGGATTTCTATTATTGGTCTATTCGCGATAGTGCTCCTTTTAAACGATTTGCATTGTTCCTGTGGTGCATGCATGACTGCTTTTATCCAAGCCATGTATGTCTCTAGCTCTACTTGGGACAGATCGTCAGCATAGAGGAAGGGAAGCATCTGCATCCCCAGCATTTCTGCGGTCTGTGGCACACTCCCGTTCCCAGCAGGATGCTGTCTCTAAAAGCAGGGTGGATGTGCCGGAAAAGTGAGTGTTTTCAGGGTGATTCCAGGGGATTTACAGTTGGGCATTTCAAATCGGGATGCCCAATGTGTAATAAATCTGTTGGTCCTCTTAGCATGTTGTGCAGCCTGGAGGAAAGTTGGGTTCTTCACCTGGGCACAGCAATCCCACCTTTAGCTAAGATTAAGGTTGTGGTTTTCTGCACTTTCAGACAGAGACCCCCCCCCCCCCACATAGCTTTGAATAGGAGCTGTGGTGTGCTGCCATTCTTGGCATTGGGTGGTGCTAAAGGTAGGCTAGTAATGCCAGGATGAAAATTTAACTTGAACTTTGCTCTTTCTAGCCTAAACTCTGTATACCTGTTTGAACGTTTTGATTACACCTATTGCCTTTAAGAATGTCTGTTACCTGACACAGGCTAAAGGTCCCCATGCAGATGTAAGATGAGTTGACTGGGTTGAGCAATGATCTATCTGCATGGAAGCTGCTGATTTCTGTCTCGCCCTCTTAAAGTGGACCTTCACTCTGAATAAGAATCTATCTTATGTTTCTCACACCCTGTACATACAGATTGTCCACATTAAAAATCATCCTACCTGCATCTACTACATGTTATGAGCCTTTAAACATTCAAGATGGCGGCTTATGGAAGCCGCCATCTTATCAGGCAGCCTGCAAACAGGAAGTGCCTCCTGACTGTGCTGCTCTGAATTCTGGGATTGCTGACCTAGTAAGTGTGATGCTTCTGAGTCAAGATGGCGGCGCCCGTATCCTAAATTCCTGAACAGAGTTGCAGCCCAGTGGGGGAAAGAATAATAAGTTAGTGACTAAAAACGTAAAATGTATTAATTTTAGATGCTGGGGAATCGTTTCTTTATTAAATTCTTCTTCATTAAATCACGCTGAAGGTCCGGTTTGATACCTCTTAGCTTTAAGAGGCTGTTTGCAGGGGCCTAGTTAGTGTAGAACACTGCTCCATAGTTCTGGGCAGACCTTGAGGCACATCACCATCTCAAGAGATTTGGCCATGCCAAGTATGTGCTGGTCAGTCCTATTGTGCCTGTCTTGGCCTCACTGTGGTCCCCTTGCCAGCTCATCATTGCTGCCAGGAAGATCTATTTTCTCTGGGCCTGGGTCGCAGAACACTGCTCTTGAGTTTATTGGGTGCAAGCATCAGAAAGTGAATTCCCGCTGAGGTGTCCTTGAACGTTTGTTCTGCAAGAAAAAAAATCATTTCCAAGTGAGTGGGGTATCGGCATGATGGAGCGGGTAAGCAGCAGCGCTTACAAGAGATCTTGTTTATCGTTATCGAGCAAAGGATTCGGCTTGGCTGCCCTTTTGCTGGCTAAGCAGGATGTGCAATCGGTTACATGTGTATCTATGACCCGCGCCAGCGGTGTTGACATGGCGTAACCTTGTCTGTGCCAAGCTCTGTTATATAAGCCACAAGTGCAGGAGAACGTTCCGGGCCTTGTCGTGAATAGGAAGTTCAATTCGTACTGATATGGCTGAGCGTTCTTGGGGTGGTTGTGACACTGTCATTGACCAATTCTATTTAGAGACTGTGTTTTGTATACAAGTGGATTATGTTACTAAATTAAAGACTGCTTAACCCTCCTCCTTGCGATATGGGATGCTCAGTTCAATAAAGGATCAGTAAAGGCTCAATCCCAAGCCAGGCTGCAGCCCTGCTGTTTCAGCAAAATCTTTACAGGCGCCAACAGTGTTTTCTGGGTTGACCCTAGTGCATGTGGTTGCTGCCAGTCGTGTGGGTGTCCACAGTAGGATATGTGATGTGCAGTGGATGCTGGTATGTATGTATGTATGCCCTTGGCAGTTTGGGGCCATGCATCCAGATTTGGAGCTGAAGCCTAAGATGCTGGTTAGCTGCAGCTCCCAGGATAAGAGTTTGAGACCTGTACCTATCTGCTCACAAACTCAAAGATGGGTCACTGTGTTGTGTGAAACACCTTGGAATGGCCATATACTTACCTTTGGCCTTTATCCCGCAGTGCTTGCCCTTTGTGCAGCTGCGGCATCCCGTGCTGCACTTACATATGCGATTCTGCCCAGAGACCTTCATGTCTGACACAGAGCGCCCACAGCAGGGAAGCCAGGGCTGAGCTGCACAACGTATGTTGCCGGTGGGACAAAATTGGTCGCATCGCAGAATTCCATAATTGGTATTACAATCCAATTCAAGTTCAATAAGGGTGTGTTAAAGGGCTCCTATTGGAATGCTCGGGGTAGCGTGTGCTAAGGCAGACTTAAAGCGACACAAAACCCTTTTACCCTGTCTGTTCATGTAACTTGGCCAATGGAGCGGGCTCAGTGGTGGGATGGTTTAAAAAAAATAAAAGGAAAACAAAAGGCGCATCCCATGTTTCCCTTAGTCCTGTCAGTGCCCTGCTCCCCCAAGCCTATCTGAATGGTTAGCGGTGCTCCCGTACCTAAGCTACAGGGAAGCTGGGTATGTGGCTGCTGGCAGAGACTGCACAGTGGGAGCTGCCGGTAAATGTGAGTTTACTGGTAACCCCTGGGTTTCATACAGCGGGGCATCCCAACTTCAGATGACCCAAGGGTAGACTAGCAGCCACCCTGGATTATTTTAGACTGCAGAGCTGGCCAGCTCGGCTTTTGAGACTTTTTAAACTATCCCCCCTTATTTACTTCTAAGGCACCCTGATTAAGCCTAAAAATGAGGCAGGTAGTTCTTGCTGCATGAGTGTTGCTTCACACCACACTAATGCATGCCTCCAACTGGAAGAGCTGTGGCTACCGCACATGTGCTATTTTCTGCCCCGGTTGGGTGAAGCTCCAATAGTAAGAGATTATTTTTAAAGGTCTCACTGATGGCATAGAGGAGTAAGATGGTTACGTCTCCCATGAACCTGAATGGTTTCTTGCATAGTTGCCATGGAGGGTTTGGTCCACTTTAAAGCAGAACAAAACACAACCAGGCCAGCCCTGGAGTCTAAGATTCCAGGGACAGACATTGCCCCCCCCCCCCAGGTCCCAGCAAAACTAGCCTTTTTTGGCTGCTCCCTTGATGTAAACAATGGGGAGCGAGAGTGGCTGCATCTGGGGATTTGCCGCGCAATAATATGCACTGCCAACTGCTGATTGGAAGCAAGCCTGCACATGTGCTGTAGGAGCGGGGAAAGTTGAGTTTGTACTAGGTAATCTGGGGGTATTTTACACGGTGGGGCATGAAATAAAACCTTGGATAGTTAAAATCCCAGTTTTGTTCCGCTTTACATTTGTCCATATTCTACTGCTGTTGACACCCTGCCCTTATTTCTGCAGGTTTAGCCTGACGGAGGGAATTGCTAGGACCCAGGGGTCCAGCTGATTATTTAAAGTGGACCAACACCCAGGATTTTGACTATCCTGGGTCCTGGTCCACTTTGGTGGGGCACCCCCGATCGGGGTGCCCCGCTGTGTGAAACCCCCCAAAACACCCGGAAAACTCACCTCTCCCCCCTCCCAGCGCTGACGGACAAGGAATCTGACAGTCCCGGACAAGCGGCTCCTCCGCCGCTGCCTCCCACGCGTCCCTCTTGACGCGCCCGCGGGAGAAGATAAGATAAGGGGGTTTGGGGGGGGTTTCACCCCGCGGGACATCCCGATCTCGGATGTCCCGCGGGGAGGGAGGTGATTGGCCCGGGAATCTTATAGATTCCCAGGCCGATCACCCGTGGGTGTTCCACTTTAATCACGCTATTGCTCTCACTCCATTAATGGAAACCTGTTTCTCACATGTACAAATGTCGTCATGGCTGGCCTTGGTGCCAGGCTAACTTGGGCTGTAGCCAGGGCCTACTTCACTTGATTTTTTTTCTTATAAAGCTGAACCTGTACTGTCACTTACAATTGGTTCACCATGACGCTAATCTAACCTACCACATCAGTGAGCTCTGCATTAGAGGTAATGACTTTATGTAGCATAGCTGCTTCTGTTGGACCGTAAAAGCAGACCTTCAATCTCTATGTAACCCTCTGTAGAGGTTACCAAAAAATGCCTTACCTCGCTGGGACACAGCATCATACCCCCCCCCCCCCCCCCCAAACATCTCAAGTCCTGGGTGCAGCCATCTAGGAGAGAATGCAGAGTGGCAGGTCAGAGTTCCAGCCCCCATTGGAATTGGGGGGAGTATTGCTGTGATCTGGTTTATTTTAAAGCAGGACTAAACCCAGGATTTTGACTATCCAGGTCTTGATCTGTGCCCTGGGGGTGTCCCGACTCCCGAATTTGTTTGCAGTCAGGCAGCAAAAAGTCCTCTTGCCAAAGGGGCGCACCTAAACCTGAGTCCCCCCCCCCCCCCCCCCATATAATACAGCTCTCAGGTGAATAGGAGATGCTGAAATGGAAACCATGGCTGGGGCAGGAATCGCAAAGCTGGTTACATAGTGCCAAATCAGGTAAAGTGTGTGTCTGGTACCCCATCCCTAAAATACATTTCTAAAGAAAATTAGTTGGCAGTATGGTTTTTACCACCCTGCTAATTTAATGTTCCTGTCTCTATGCACTCCTCCTTTAGTCTCCAATGTAGTCGCATGCTGTGCTTGCCTCACCCTAGCCCTGAAAAGGGCTGATGCAATGTGTTCTATACAGGGCAAGCTGAAACTGACCCAAGCCTTGCTGGTATCCAGTTAGCTCCTGTGTCCTAGATAAACTAGGCTAAGTATAGCACTCGAAGGTAATTTCCGCTGAATTTTCCAATGCTGGCGTCCCGATTTGTTTGCATCTGTTGAAAATTCATTCATCAGTGACTTTAAAGAGGACCAAAACCCACGCACCATCGGCCCTGAAATCGGATTCCAGGGCCCTTAGATTTCCTCCTGCTGGGGCTTCCAGAATCAGGATGCCCCGCTGTATGAAACCCCAGAGGCAAGGACCATACCCAGGATAGTCGGAATCCTGGGTTTTGGTCCTCGCAAACTTAAAAAAAGGTAATATGAATGGCATGACATTTAAAGAGGAGCACAGGAAATTCAATTTCCCCTGTGTTTTCACTCAGTGGGGTCATCTTGAACTGGGCTTCCTGATTTTCCCACAGCGCAGGTCTGTTCAGAAAGGCTGGGCGTAGGTGCACACCCAGCTAAAGGGATGCAGGGAGGATTCCAGGATCAGGCGAGAGGATCTGGGGGGTTTTACATAGTAGGGCACCCCAATTCAGGAAACTCCAAGGAGTGGAAACAGACAGCTCTGGAGTCTTTTAGACTCCAGGGCCTCTGAAATATCTCTCTAATATTCCACCTAAACTAGGGACCCTGGATAAGGATCCCATGTCTGGCTGCTCTATTCTATTGTGGTAGAGGTCTGATTGGCCATAGAGAGGCCTGGGAAAATTCCCAGTAGGCCTCACAGCTTTAGGGTTAAGAATTTCTTTTCTTCTCCCTATTCTCTGTGGGGCAACAATTGGGCCCAGACCATATTCAGCATCTGCATTATATTTGTGGGGGTATACCTACCCCTGCCCCATTACCCCCCAATTCTAAAGCATCAGTATCCATATGCGTTTGGCAGGACTTCATTTTCACTGTGCTTTGGGGCCAACTGTACCCCCCTCCACAGATGCAGAATACCATTGCCTCAACATTATTTGTTGGGGGGGGGGGGGCAAACCTACCACTGCAGCAAAAAAGATCTTATTCTTGTGGGATAAACGGGACCTTGTTTGTAACCCATGTGCCTTCTATCTGGATTTCAGGTTGAAACATGGAACCAAAGCCATCAAGATTACCCCGACGAATAACCGTCCAGCCTTCCCCCTCATCGCCTTTAAGCTCTAGGATTCTAAGGACTGATCGGCTATCTGGTCAGAGTGACGCCTATCGTACGAGAGACAGCTCATCCAGATATGACTCAGACTTACAGGTGAGTACATGTTCATCCGCTTCCTGAAATACCACAGCAATTTTCCTATGGGCTTTATTCTGGACTGTAAGTCAAATGTCATGATGTTCCTGCCTGGGGTGGGGGGGCATCCTGATAAGTCAGGAACTCCTTTCCTGCACTATTTTCGGGGCACCTTGGCAAATGCAACAGTAAATTAAGTGCTTGTATTTACTTGCAGTGAGCTTAAAGTGGACCAACACCCAGGATTTTCACTATCCTGAGTGTTGGTCCACTTCCCTGGGGCACCCCGATCGGGGGGGCCCCGCTGTGTGAAACCCCCCCAGAAAGCTCCTAAAATCTTACCTTATCGGCGCCACAAACGGCTGGCGCGGGTGCGTGTCCTGCTAGAGGGACGTGCGGGAGGAGGCGGCGGCTTATCCCTCGCCTATAAGGTAGGTTTTTAGGGGCTTTCTGGGGGGTTTCACACAGCGGGGCATCCCAATTTTGGATGCCCCGCGGGGAGGGAGCTGTTCAGCCCGGGAATCTTATAGATTCCCGGGCCGATCAGGGGTGGGTGTTGGTCCACTTTAAATATAGGGTTAATTTTTAGTTTGCCTGGAATTTCCCTTTAAAGCAGATAATGTATTGATTGATAAAAAAAAATCACAATCCTAATGAAAATTAAACATTAATAAATGATTTGTATTCTAAATGAAGTTCAATAGAATTAATAAGTACATTAAATTGGGAGGTTCAATCCCTCAGTTGCTGGTTTGATGGGAGATGGGGACAGAAGGCTGATCTTTCCCCCTGGCAGTAACACCTTTGCTCTGCCCCCTCGGTGCCCAGTCCCCTTGTCAGTAATGGCTTTGCTCTGCCCCCTCGGTGCCCAGTCCCCTTGTCAGTAATGGCTTTGCTCTGCCCCCTCGGTGCCCAGTCCCCTTGTCAGTATCGCCTTTGCTCTGCCCCCTCGGTGCCCAGTCCCCTTGTCGGTATCGCCTTTGCTCTTCCCCCCCTCGGTGCCCAGTCCCCTTGTCGGTATCGCCTTTGCTCTTCCCCCCCTCGGTGCCCAGTCCCCTTGTCGGTATCGCCTTTGCTCTGCTCTGCCCCCTCGGTGCCCAGTCCCCTTGTCAGTAACGCCTTTGCTCTGCCCCCTCGGTGCCCAGTCCCCTTGTCAGTAACGCCTTTGCTCTGCCCCCTCGGTGCCCAGTCCCCTTGTCGGTATCGCCTTTGCTATGCCCCCTCGGTGCCCAGTCCCCTTGTCGGTATCGCCTTTGCTCTGCCCCCTCGGTGCCCAGTCCCCTTGTCGGTATCGCCTTTGCTCTGCCCCCTCGGTGCCCAGTCCCCTTGTCGGTATCGCCTTTGCTCTGCCCCCTCGGTGCCCAGTCCCCTTGTCGGTATCGCCTTTGCTCTGCCCCCTCGGTGCCCAGTCCCCTTGTCGGTATCGCCTTTGCTCTGCCCCCTCGGTGCCCAGTCCCCTTGTCGGTATCGCCTTTGCTCTGCCCCCTCGGTGCCCAGTCCCCTTGTCGGTATCGCCTTTGCTCTGCCCCCTCGGTGCCCAGTCCCCTTGTCGGTATCGCCTTTGCTCTGCTCTGCCCCCTCGGTGCCCAGTCCCCTTGTCGGTATCGCCTTTGCTCTGCCCCCTCGGTGCCCAGTCCCCTTGTCGGTATCGCCTTTGCTCTGCCCCCTCGGTGCCCAGTCCCCTTGTCGGTATCGCCTTTGCTCTGCCCCCTCGGTGCCCAGTCCCCTTGTCGGTATCGCCTTTGCTCTGCCCCCTCGGTGCCCAGTCCTTGTCGGTATCGCCTTTGCTCTGCCCCCTTGGTGCCCAGTCCCCTTGTCAGTATCGCCTTTGCTCTGCCCCCTTGGTGCCCAGTCCCCTTGTCGGTAACTCCTTTGCTCTGCCCCCTCGGTGCCCAGTCCTTGTCGGTATCGCCTTTGCTCTGCCCCCTCGGTGCCCAGTCCCCTTGTCGGTATCGCCTTTGCTCTGCCCCCTTGGTGCCCAGTCCAGTTTTTTTACTGACTTTTGACTGCTTCACTGAGGCAACCCACATGGACTGCTGTATTCTCCCTTCGACTGTGCATATGCTGGCTTACACTAGAACTTCGGATGAAGGGCCTCTTGCTAGGCAATTGCCTTCTAAAATGTATTGTATTATGTAGCCAATTAAGCTCAGCAATGGCCACATCCTTGTGAAATGTTTTTAAGCCCTTTTTGCTTGTGTGAACTGTTCTAATTTTATAATGATATTGTCTTACAAACCTTACAGATGCTCTAAAGCTTGTCTTGCTTACACGCTGCTCTGAGAATAGGGAGGGTCTGTTTTGTGAAGGAATATGGTGCTAAGTATGTGGCCCTTCACAGGCTTCAACGGATGAATTGGTTTCTCCCTTAATGTGGATCATTTAGTACCAACTGCTCGTACTGAAAGATACCAATTCATGCCTTATAGGCAGTGTCGGGACCTCCATGTCTTCAGAGGTGACTAAAGGTAAGCCTTGTTCCTCATTCTTTCTACCTTTTTGCTAAAGGTAGGCATTTGGAAGGAAGCCTGTGCCATAGAGAGAGGTAAGTTGCAAGGATAGTGCATGGCACAGGTTTCCTGTTTTGGAGCAATTTTTAAAATAACTTGTTTGTTTCATAGCCTGTTAGTTTCATCTAAAAGACCAGTTCAGCCTTTACTTTAGTTAACAAAACCTGGGATTTTAAACGCCCTGCAAGTAGGTGGAGGGAGGTTGCTCAGATAGGGAGGAGTATTGGGACAATGGGGAGGGGGGTTCTGGGACACAGGAAGTGGTGTGATGATACAGGTTGCAGGAACACCTAGAGCATGGGGGGAGGTGGAAGCCTTATTGAGTTCTTTCTCTGGTGTGCACATTCTGTTTAGTTGACACTGCAGAAGTGTTTGTGCTTGTATGCCTTCAGGTAAGATCTTGTCTACTTTCAGAAACCTCTTCCAGTTACTGCAGCCAATCCAAATAAAGGTGCATGCAGCTACATGAGCTGGCAGCCATGCCTGGAATAGAGGTTTTCTTTTGTCACCTCAACCAGCAGAATTCCTCAATGCTCATATGTGGCTTTTTTTTAATCCAGCATTCCAGCCCACTGCGATCCTCAAGCAGAGACTGGGTTTACAGAGAGAGGGAGACCATCACACCGTCTTGGAAGACCCCTTCATCAACGGCATATCCGCGTTGCTCAGGCTCTTATGATCGCCCAGTATCGGGGAGCTTCCTGGGAAATAGAAGCAGGGTTGTAAGTAGCTTTGCTTTTGTTAGAACACTTTCACAGACTTTCACAGCTGGGCATGCATGTGTTAGACAGCAAGTGGCCCTAAACCCTCCCCAGGACTTGTTTCAGATGGGGGTTCATGTTTACCAAGCAAACCTCCTGTCAAAAAAAATCAAAGTTTAGCAAATTGCTCCACTAATGCACTTCTGGGGCAATCTGTGATAGAAGCTTAAAGCAGCACTATCGCGAAATTGTGTAATATTAAAAATGTGTATAAACACATTGGCTAATGAGAGGGGTCGCTTATACACCCAAACTGATTAAAAAGAAAAACAAGCCTGGCTGGATTTTCTTATCCTCCTAGCTCTGTACAATCCTCTCTCCTTAACATCAGAAGACTTTCTAGTCCTGGCTAGAAATAACTAATCTTTGAATAAAATACTTTGTCTCCCCCTGAGTACTTTCGCTGTAGTCATAGAGATACACTGTAACCACTTTCCTCACACAGATGCCTTTTACTACATTAGCTATTTATTCAGTGTGTGTGAAAAGTAACAGGCAAGCTTGTCCTTGTTTGTTAGGCATATCTCTCAATTTGATGTGAATTGCTGCTGGCACAGCACCCTCCTAATTCTCATGTGTAAGCAGGACTATCAGGTGTGTGGCAAGATGGCTGCCCCATGTAATGTAGAGTGATTAATCTTTATGCCATTCTACAACATCTGCATCAACCCTCTCGGACTGATTATGCCACTGATTATAAAAGGGAAGCAATTTACTAAACTTTCTTTTTGACTGGACGTCCACTTTAAAGTACAGTCAGAGCCCTCACCTCACCTGCAGTCAGTGCCGCTCTGCTGGGTCTGTGCAGCTGACACAAAGCAGCATCCCCCACGGTAAGGTGTTCATAAACCTTCATTCCCCCTCTGACCCTTCTATGATTAGGCATGTCAATACAGGATTTCCTTATTACCACCAAGTAGTGGGTCTCACCAGGATAAGAAGTGGTAACAATGGCCTATGAGATATAAATATATATGGTCCTGATTCACACCTGTCCGGGTACCACATATCATGGCAGCAAATGTACCCTAATAAGGTCTATGGTGCCACAAACGCCATTTTTCCAAATCATCCTTCAGCTTGACCAAATGGAGTTGTAATAGTTGGTCATGCTGAAGGATTCTTAAAATCCGTAAGTCTAAGGGTTTTTTTTTTTGGTTTTTTTTTTATGCTGTACTGCATGCGATTGCGGCACCATAGATTTTATTGGGATTCAATAGACAAGAAGGCAGGACATTTTTCTTTTTCGCTTGGATGCAACACAAATGGAATTTCTGCAGTGAATTTAGCCTAAATGAGGTACCCTGGATGTTTGACACAGGATGACACATGAGAGAGATCTAACTTCCCTGCAAGTTTGACGTCCACGACACGATCACATGGAGAGCCAGAGAAACATGAGGGAACGTTCCCTGCTGTGGTGGAGGTTGGTGCCACTTAACAGACGCTTCAGTAGTGTGATATATAATTTTCTGGAAGTGTCTGTGGCACCAGCCACCACCACAGCAGTGAATGTTCCCTACTGTTTCTGTTTAATAAGTGGTAGTGCCCATGGGGGGGTTGTTCCATTACCCATGGTGAGCATCGAAATTCAGATTCCACACAGAAAAGTACAGTGCCTAGTATCTACCTCCCAGAGGCTTGCTGTGTGCAGCTGCCCCCCCCTTCTCCTTGGCAGCTGGCTTATGTGGCAGAGGGAAGTGTTGCAGCTCTCGCCACATGTTTAGCTAGTGGCTATTAGGAGTTTGACTGGAGAGTTGGTCACTTTGACAAATTTTAAATCTAATTCTTCCAACTGACTCCTATAATATGAGTTTCTTCTAATTCTAAAATCTTTTCAGTCCACCGCATCATCAGCACAGCCATCTTGGTATGAGGAGAGGTCACGGAACCCTTTTATCGGATTGAGCAGCCGACAACAGGATTTTGACTCCAAAAGGCCTAAACTGTCTTATTCTGGATGCACGCCCCTATCTGGTGGAAGAAGCACTAGTTCCAGCTATGCCTCTACTCCAGGTATTCTAGATATTTGTGTACATGGGTAATGAGTCGTGCCCTCAAACGGGTTTCTCTTAAAATTCCCTTCAAGGGTATCCAGGGTTTTAGAATGCAGAATGTATACTTGCCCCTACTCTTGCTACACTGAAGATCAAGATGAGTTGATAATGTCATGCCTATGGGCTTCTTCCATTGCAGAAATAAATTAGTGATGGCTGGTAACTAGTTTATAATATGATTCTGAGGAAGCTCTGTATGAAATATTGTATGCAGACTCCGTGCCCCCACCCACCAAAGGCACGCTACCACCAGCCTAGAGCCTAAGACTCTAGGGCCGGTGGTCTTACTCCTTGTGGGTTTCAGACTTACAGGAATCCCCAAGATGGGTCCCAACAGCATCTGTTCCTGCTGCTGTGTTGGGCCTATCCAATGGTTAGTGCAGAAACACTAACTGATGCAGGGCCTTGCAAGCAGGTCTCCAATGTGGGGGGCTTCCTTTCTCTGACTGGTAGCAGGGGTGTGCATTGGAGCTGACTGAAATGGGCAAGCAGCCGCTGATGGATTACCATAGATAGGAGGCAGCATGACTGGTAAGTAAAACAAATTACCTACAGAGGCATCCATATTTTGTTTCAAATTTGTTTTTATTGGGTGTTGCAGACAGGGCTGTATTTGCCATTAGGTATGTGTAGATCCAATTCCTTACCTAGATCCTTTTCCCATATTACCACAGAAGGTAATTTTTAAAGGTCCGTTACTTATTAAGGAAATACCCCCCCCCCCCTCCTCTCTGGGGATCTATAGCAAAAACTGTCATGGTCATAATATCCAGAGGCCCCCTCTTCAAACCAAGCAAAAAGTGTTGCATGTGGCCGCTCGTCCAATCGGCGCGCTCGGAGCCGCTGAGCTATGCGCGTCAAAGCTCAGCAGCTCCGAGCATGCTGGGGGCCGGATCTCGCGCTTCCCTCTAACATTCACAAATGGCCGGCGCGGGCACACGCCCTGCTAGAGAGAAGCGCGAAATGTGACCACGACCCGCACATGCGATGTTGGATCCGGATCCAAGTAAGGTTTGTGGGCGTCCTGGGTGGTTTCGCACCGCGGGGCATCCTGATTTTGGATGCCCCGTGGTGAGGGATTGGCCCGGGAATTTTATAGATTCCCGGGCCGAACAGGCTGTGGGTGTTGGTCCACTTTAAAGGAGGCTACAAATTGACCCAGTGGGAATTGGGAGAATATATATATTATATTATATTATACATGCCACAGTCATAAGATGAATAACATTGTCAGGCATATTTAAGTGCAAACACACTACAATCAGAAAGGCTCAATTTCAGTCAGGCTGGTGTCAATTCTATTTCATATGTCCCACAGAGCAAGGGTGTGAGGAGGTATGAATCAAAATGTGTCTATCAGCGGTACCCACATGAGGTTGATGGGAATGTACTGGCAAGGTTTTTCTGTAGTAACTCGGGCTGTACAATCAACTGTTCTGAACACTTAAATCACAGCAGGGAATAGAGTACGGATCTGTTTAAACTTTTAAGTATAGAGGGGGGAGTCGTCTTTACTTCAAGTGGTTTGTAGATGGCATAAATATTTAGTGCCAACATCTTTACCATTCTAAGTATACAGCACGTCCTGTTCCAGAATATTCCTTACACATGGGTAATCCACAAGATGGCGCTGGACTGCAGAAAAACAGCTTGTGGCTCCTCCCGGCCCTATATAAGTCGGAGACCTCCCACAAATTCCCCAGTTCTTTTCTGCAGTCTGGGCTGCTAAGATAGAAGATAGCCCTCTATGTGGCGCAGGTGAGCGGGGCTTATAAGCCTACGGCCCTGCAGGACTATTCCCTCCCGTTCTGTTCCATATTGCTGCCTCCCAGCCTCGGCTGACAAGTTTCGGGTGAAGGTAGGTCAGTAAGCACCAGTTGGGTGCTGAGGAGCTATGCTCCTACCGCAGTCCCTGCTCTGACAGGGTAGGCGGTTTAGGCTGATGGTGAGCCTTTTGGGATGCCCCCCCCCCCCCCCCTGCTCAATGGGTTTCTGCCAGGCTCAACCTGTGCAGTTAACCCTTATTCCCATAGGTGTTCCCCTCCACCCTCACTCCTCCCATTGTCTTCTGGGCGCCGTCGTCTCCCTGGAAATCCTTTCTATTCCTGCCTCGCTCTCCCTCTGGTAGATCTCCGCTCCGGACGATGGTTTCATTTACTTCAGAGCTGCTGGGCTGCTATTGGCTGGCCGGATCACGTGGGCGTGTTTCGCCTTTTTCTCAGGCTATTCCTTTCTGCTGTATTGTTATGGGAATGTTTTATGTCTTTCAGGTGGGTTAAAAGTGCGGCACTGTGGTTTCTCCCGGCCATCTCCCCTCATCCCCTCATGATCTCCCACTTCCCTAGCGGGTTCTTGGGGCATCCCGGGTAGCTCTTTAGCACTCTTTAGCATTAACCCTTACTGGCCTGTTGTGCCATTCAAATCACCATATGGAGGCTTCTGGGGATAATGGGCCTGCAGTCTGGGCTGTTACAGGGCCTGGCGGTGCGTCCCCTCTGGCCTCACCTACCCCCCCACGCTTACGTCTGACCCCCAGCGAGGGGCATACTAGCGGGGAGTCTCAACCTGATTTAGCTGCACAGGTGGCCAGCATTGAAAAAACGTCTTGCTGGGTCTGCCCCGCGTAAGGCTTCTGCCAAGAAGCGGCATTTATCACCCGCGATTTCCCTCTTCCCTGTAGAAGATGAGGGCCCTTACTCACTCTCAGGTCCCTACCCCCTTGAGGAGGGGGAATTATTTTCTGATTCTGAATCCTCTGAGGAACAACCCAAGATTTACGGTGGTACTGGGACTCCCTTTGAGTGGAAGACCTGTGGTCCCCTGATGACACTGACAGATTGCTGAGTCACATTTTTTAAGTGCTTTGTATTTCTCCCCCGGCAGTGGCTCCGCAGCAGCAGGGTAAGCTTTTTCATACGGTTGAGCCATGCTGGGAGTTCCCTGAGCAGTCTCACTTTAATAATCTAGTGCTCAAGGAATGTGAACAGCCTAGAAAGCTGCCAGGGGTGTCAAGAGTTGGGAAGAGGTATCCCTTTCCTGCTGATGTTAAGCGTTGGTCATGTCCTCCCGAGGTGGATGCGCCCGTTCTCGGGTTGTCCAATACATCTGTCATGCATTCTCCTGATACTACTACCCTGCGGGATGGTGAGGACTGGCGCTTGGACCAACGGGCCTGTCATGCCTTTGTGTGGGGACGGCGCTGGGCCCGGTTTGTGCCTCTGCTATTACGGCTATTGCCATTAAAGGGGTACTTAAGTGTCTCTTGGACGGGACATCTGAGGATGCGGGTAGAGAAGAGTATAGATCTCTCCTGCTTTGTGAGGAATTAATTGCATATATTCTTTCTGCCATGGATGATGCCATTAGAATGTGTGGTAGGACTTCTGCCCTGTTGGTGACTATATGCCGCTCTGTCTGGCTACATCAGTGGGTAGCTGATAATGCTGCTAAGAAGGCTCTCGCTGGTTTCTTTTCACGGGCCTATGCCTTTTTGGTGAACGTTTGGATTTGTTTGCCAGGGGCGGTAGGTTACCTCAACGTAGGAGGCCATCCCGGTCCTTTCGGGGGATGGGTGCCTTTCTCCCATCCTTCCATGGTTCCAGAACTGGCCGAGGAGTCTTTTTACTGGGGCCCGCGGAGATCACTGGGGAAGAGGCAGAGGACGTGGCCGTCCTGGTGTCCCAAGCCAAAATCCTCACCCAAGCCCCCTCAGGCATGAAGGGGCGCCCTCACCCATCCGGGTGGGAGACGGCTTTGGCTCTTTGCTCACGTCTGGAGGCTTCACGTCTCAGACCGGTGGATTCAGGAGGTAGTGTTCTCCGGTTACAAGATAGTTTGCAGTCTAGCCGCCCTCCAAGATTCATCAAATCCCGGATGGCTCTAAACCCCCTGTCAGCGCCGGGTCTGTGCCTTGCTGTCCAAAACCTTCTGGAGTTGGGGGTCATCTGCCAGGTGCCTTTGAGGGAAAGGGGCAGAGGCTACTATTCCAATCTTTTCACTGTTCCCAAAAAAGACAGGTCCATCAGACCCATCCTGGATTTAAAGCGCCTCAACAAATTTGTCAGGTTCAAACACTTTCGCATGGAGACTCTGCGCTCAGTTGTCAATTCACTACGACCGGGCGACTTCATGACCTCTATAGACATCAAGGACGCTTACCTTCATGTACCAATCTTTCCAGGTCATCAGATTCCTCAGGTTCGCTCTGGAGGATCAGCACTACCAATTTGTGGCCTTGCCCTTTGGTATCGCCTCGGCTCCCAGGGTATTCACCAAGGTGCTGGTGGGCGGAATGGCTCTGCTGAGATCTCAGGGCATTCGTATCCTTCCTTACATGGACACATTCTCATCACGTCTCAGTACTTTCAGCAGGCCGAGCTGGATACCCAGCTGGTGGTGTCAACACTGGAGTCTTTCGGCTGGGTGATCAACCACCCCAAATCTTTCCTGTCACCGTAAATGGTGCGGTCCTTTCTGGGCATGACTCTGGATACATCTCAAGTCAAAACTTTTCTCACTCAGCAGAAGGTGGAGAGTCTTCAAGCCCAAGCCAGGCTTCTTATATCGTACCCTCCATCCGGCAGGGAATGCAGCTGGTGGGCCTGATGGTGTCTTGCTTCGAGGCGGTACCATACGCTCAGTTTCACATGAGACCTCTTCAACTTTGCCTCTTGTCGGTTTGGGATCGGGACCCTCGGTCCCTGGATCAGGTGTTGGTTCTGTCCCCTCTGCCCAGACGGTCTCTCTTGTGGTGGCTGGACTCAAGAAACCTGTTGGTGGTCGCTTTCCTGTCTGGTGTTTTCTATCCCTAGGATTCTGGAATTTCTGCAACATGATTTGGATCTTCAAATTAGTACCCTTTAAAGGTCATGTTTCTGCTTTGGCCATTTTCTTCCAAAGATCCTTTGCTCCTCATTGTCTGGGCAAGACTTTCTTCCAGGGGGTTACTCACGTGCGTCCTCCACATAAGCATATGTTACCAGTCTGGGATTTGAACTTGGTCTTATCTGCCTTGCAGGGGTCTCCCTTTGAGCCTTTGCGTGAGGCCCCTTTGTCAATTTTGATGCTTAAAGTGGACCAACACCCACGGGTGATCGGCCCGGGAATCTATATAAGATTCCCGGGCCGATCACCCCCCACCCCGCGGGACATCCGAGATCGGGATGTCCCGCGGGGTGAAACCCCCCCAAACACCCCAACTCACCTACCTTATCTTCGAATGGCCGGCGCGGGGGCGCGCGCGTTCAAAGCGACGCGAGGGAGGCGGCGGCGGCCGCCGCCGCTTAGACGTTCAAGATCTTCCCTTGTACGTCGGCGCGGGGAGAGGTGAGTTGTTCGGGGGGGGTTTCACACAGCGGGGCACCCCGATCGGGGGTGCCCCACCGAAGTGGACCAAGACCCAGGATAGTCAAAATCCTGGGTGTTGGTCCACTTTAAGGTAGACTTTTGGTGGCTATCACTTCTGTTAGGTGTGTTTCTGAGTTGGCGGCGCTTTCCATCAAACCCCCTTACTTTGAGAGACACCAGGACAAGGTGGCGTTTCATTTTAAGCCAGATTTTCTGCCTAAGGTTGTCTGCTTTTCATCTCAATCAGGACATTGTTTTGCCTTCTCTATGCCCTAATCCTAGTATCTCTAAGGAGCGGGTCTTACACTCTCTGGATGTGGTCAGGACTCTGAAGTTCTATTTAGTGGCTACTGAATCCTTCAGAAAGACTGATGCTCTTTTTGTGCTCCCGTCTGGACCTAAGAAGGGTCTGGCTCCAGCTAAATCCACTATCAGCAAGTGGATCCGTCAGGCTGTGGTACAGGCCTATTCTGCTAAGGGGAAGGAGCCTCCGTTCCACCTTACTGCTCATTCTACTCGTGCTATTGGTGCCTCTTGGGCTTTTCAGCACCAAGCTTCTGTTGACCAAGTAGTGGCCTAGCAAACTTGTTCTTCTGTTCATACTTTTTCTAAGTTTTACAAGGTTTATGTTGGGGCCTCAGCTGATGCTGAGCTGATGCCGCAAGGTTCTGCAGGCGGCAGTGGTTTAAACTGCCCGCTGTTACTTTTGGGGATCCCACCCTACCTTACGGACACTGCTATTGGATGTCCCAAGAGTAAGGAGTATTCTGGAACAGGACGTGCTGTATACTTAGAATAATACAATTCTGTGATTACTCGCCTGTAGAATTGGTATTATACGTATACAGCACGTCCTGTTCCACCAACCCTTGTTATCCTTATCATTTACCTCTGTATGGTGATTGTTCTTATGTTCATTTTTGATTTCTTGTTGTTGTTCTCCTGGCTTTTCAATACTGGGGAATTTGTGGAAGGTCCCTTACTTATATAGGGCTGGGAGGAGCCACAAGCTGTTTTTCTGCAGTCCAGCGCAATCTTGTGGATGTATTACCAATGTGTAAGGAATCTTCTGGAACAGGACGTGCTGTATACATATAATACCAATTCTACAGGTGAGTAATCGCATAATTTGTTTTTTTTTTTTTTTTTTTTTTTTTTTTTTTTTTTTTTTTTTTGCTTGCAGATTCCTCAAGTAGTTACGGACGTTTTTCTAGGACCTCATCCTCCATGTTTCAAAATGAATTATCAAGGGAGTGTGATCCGGAAAGGAGAACCGATTCATCTATACGTGGTCTTTCAGATTATGGTCACAGAAGTAGTGACATTACTCAATCTACTCAATCTTGTAAGTGTGTTTTGTAAGATGGTTTTTTTAAGCTGCCCCACACCTGTTTTCTAATTAACGTGTGGAATTGTGACAAGCTTTGGGGTGTGGGTCCAGATTGTAGGAGCCCCCCATATGTTTTGCGGGCCATCTTTCCCGGTAATTCTCGAATCGAGGTTAGGGTAAGTATTTTAAGATATTGCAATCTGGTCAACAAACCTGTCGTGATGCCCCCCCCCCCCCCCCCCCTCTTCCTGGCCTTGCGCTCCCGATAGCAGAAGGATAGAGTAGTTTGCCAAATGATGTATGCACAGGAAGGGGTTGGATTTTAGGGGGAGGGCGATGCCGAACAAAAACGGGAGAGTCAAAATACTTACCGCCCGGGGGCATCCCGCTGTGAATCCCCCACCAGTCACCTGATCGTCCTATCCAGCCAATGGGCCTGTGATGAATGTGCAGCCTGTATCTCTAGCATCTTTCTGGGGCTGTGCGCAGCCATGCCTGCTGTAACTGCATCCCTTAATGTGTGTGTGCGGACTTGCCAGCCATTCAGAGGGGGGCGGGCACCGTTCGAGTGGAGCTAAAATCTCATGGTATGTATATTAGGTGACTGGCAGTGTTTCACACATCGGGGGAACCCCCACAAATGCCCTGAGGATACAGGTCAAAACCCAGGATGGTGAAAATCATGGGTTTTGGTACACTTCAAAATTACCCTGACCTGGTTCTGGCAAAGGGAGTGTGCTATTTCTACAACCAAACTATTCTGATATAATAATTTATGGCCCTGGAAAGGTCTGACAGTTTGAATTTTCAATCCTTTTTGAAGTGTTTAGTTTGCCACTGAAGTTGCCCTACTGTTCTAATATAGTAACTTTGTTTGAATGCAGATCTCCAGGACAGAGTTTCTTCTTATGCACAAGGTGCTAGACCAAAAGACAGCTCTTTAAGCACAGTCCAGCTAAACTCTTCAATCAGCCGCCAGTTGCCTTCTCAGAGTTCCTTGTTCACTAGAGATTCAAGCCGAAGTTCAAGAACTTCAAATTCTAGAGATCTCCGCTCCCCACATAGGGAGAGTTCATCAGATGCTCACCATGCAACAAACCGCAGTGAAGGAACTGCGCGGATCACTTCAGGGACCAGCTCCCCTTCATCACAAAGATCAACAAGTGACCAAACTACAGATGGTGAGGGCAGGCGTACAACCAGACACCTCCTGTCTCGCCTTGCATCTAGCATGTCTTCCACTTTCTTCTCTAGAAGGTCCAGTCAGGATTCTCTAAGTGGAAGGTCACAAGATATAGAAGAAGCACAGGCAAGTTTACATACGGTTACTGAGCCCCGTGCCACCACACCAACCAGCAGTGACCCTCAAGAAGACAGGCCTTCAGAACAATCTCAGGGATTTGCATTTCTTAGGCGGAGGAGATTGGGCATCAGCTCTGATTCTGATGCTGAAAGCTACAGGTCTGAAGACTCTGAAACCCGTCCCTCTGGATCATGGCGGCCTTCCGAACCATCTCAGGGATTTTCCTTTCTTAGGAGGAGAAGATGGGGCATAGGTTCTGATTCTGATAGTGAAGGTTCCAGATTAGAAGAATCTGAAACACGGCCATCTGGATCGTGGCTGCCTTCCTCAATCAGGAATAGATGCACTCCTCTCTTTTCTAGAAGAAGGCGCGAGGGAAGAGATGAAACTGCCAGAGAGTCCTCCAGTGCTGACACTATTAGAATACACAATCCATTCAGAAGGTCTTCTCAGGGAGACTCCTCTCAAGATGAGGCACATGGCAACTCTCAAGGAGCTGCTGCAGCATCCAGCACCTCTTCACTGTCTTCGGACTCCTCTAGTAGCTCAGCAGCTGCCTCTATAGCAGAAACCCTCTTCAGCAGGAGAAATTCAGGAATTTCAGGCATGCTTCCTAGCTCCCTGTTGCAATTTTCTGTGCCAGCTGCACTTGGGAGCTCCCTATCAGACAATGTCATGATAACGGTAGATATTGTGCCCTCAGGAAGGACCACGGATGCACAAGAAAGTGAAAAGGCTCCAAAGTCCTCCAGAGATCCCGAGAAGCTAAGGAAAATCAAAGAAAGGTAATGTTTAAGGGTAACTTATTTAAAGACTAATCTTGAAATTGGGCAGCAGTGAAAGCTTGCCTTCCTGTAATAAAGCCGACCTATTGCAAAAGATGATCCATTAAAGGCTAATTAGACCGCCCCAAAAAAGGCACTCGCCTTCTTTCCCGCACATCCCTCTGGCCAGTCTGCTGCTCAGAAACGTCACTGATCCATGAATGGCGCTGCCTGTACCCCATGCAACAGTCCTGCCCCTCCTGTTAGTCTTGCAGCACCTTCCACTCATTGCAATACAGGGACCAGCTGTTTGTCGAGTAAGGGGGAGCCCCCCCCTCCCCCCCCGCCCTCATTCTTGGAAACCATTATGTACATTCTGCTGTGCTCTAATGGCCTGTCTCCTGAGCCAGTCTGTTAGAGCAATTGTCCCCAACCCTCCTCAAGGCCCACAAACGGGCCATGTTTTGCAGATCTCCACAATGATGCATCAGTGAAGTCATTAGTGCATTTATTTTATTGGGCTGTGTTTTCTGGCCGTCTGACATGTTGGTGTATTTATATTCCAATGTGACGAAAGGGGCCTAAACCTACTTACTTCGTGTCAACCCTATATTAAAGAGATCCCCCCCCCCCCCCCCTCATTATGAGCGCTTTATGACCTGGGACTAGATGTTTGCATGTAGTAGTGCGGAATGCCTCCTACAGAGGGAAGTCCAATGGGAAAATGATAGTATTTCACGAATGCTGGGCTTACTGATGGCTGCTAGGTCATATATTGTCAGTATTTCTTTGTCCACAGTTACACTTAACTAATAACTCTGCTGGATCTTTTTTTTTTTTTTTTTTTTTTTTTTGTGCAAAATGTTTTTATTGGAGAGAAACAGAGCACAGGGCATCATGACATATAACATCACAATCTTAATGCATGTTACTTGAGAAACATAAGGCGTGAACAGCATATGAAACAAGCGTCCCCCAAAGAAGCCCTCCCCCGACACCACACCCTTGACCAATATTGTCAATACTAACCGGGATCACCCTGCGAGACCTCAATCGGGCCCCTTAAAACAACTTCTACACCCTGGTCCGGAAGGTCCAGCTGACTGGGCCCCTCAAAGGTGTCAGCCCCCTGTCAGGAAAAGTATGTATCCGCTGAGGGGAGGTACTCCCAGGCCAGAAGTGTACACAATCATAGCATTGCAAAAGCCCTGCGCTCTTCCTCCTTTTTTTTATTATTTTATAGATATAGCAGGGAACAAAATAGGGATAGCGGAAAAGGGGAAGGGGGGAAAGGGAAATGAGAGAGTCAAATAAAACAGAAAACACACACCAAGAAGAGAGGGGAGGAGAAAGAGAGAAAAAGATAGGGGGAAAGGGAAGAAGAGAGAAGGGAAGGGGAACCAAGCCATCATGGAAACAGAAAAAGGTAGCTCCGCAACCGAGCCGAGGCGGCCGGCGCTAGGGGGAACAGTCCGGGGGGGGGGGAGGGAGGGGTCAGCCAGGAACGGGAGGAATGTAGATGTAAGTCTGCGGGGGGAGGGCCTGGCGGCACCGGGCTCTCCACTAGATCCGAATATTTCTCCTCATCATGCCAGCAAGCAAAGTCTTCCAGGCAACTATAAGGAGGAGAGCAGAGACAAAAATTCCGGCGTGTCTCGCGCCGTAATCCAGATCATCCAGGTCTTATTAAACTTCTCCCCCCCCACCTTCCATCCCGTCCAGAACAATCTCCTCCATTCGCTTGATACCCTCCACCTCTCTCACCCACTCCCAAATGTCCGGCGTATGTTGAGAGCGCCAATGCCGGGGTATCACTGATCTGGCTGCGGTCAAGAGATGCCTGAAAATACCCTTCTTAGCTGCGGAAACAGAGCCAGGCACCATAGACAGCAAGGCTATTTGCGGTTCCTTAGGCAAGCCCTCCAGAGTCAAGAATTCATACACCGCGAATACCTGATCCCATAGCTTTTTGATCAAGGGGCAGCTCCACCATATATGAAGCATTGAACCCTCCGCCCCCCCACACCGCCAGCACGTACCCGAATCAGCTCCCCCAAATCTGGCCAGGTCCACCGGACACCTGTACCACCGGGACAAAATTTTATAATTTTTTTTTCCTGAGCCCTACATGCCAAGGAAAGTTTATGGGTCAGGGTAAAAGATTTTTCCCAATCTTCGGCGTCGAACTCCCGGCCCAACTCCCGCTCCCATCTCCTAACATACCCGAGGCCATCCGAGGGATCCCTCTCCGCCAATACAACCTGATATAGGAGTGAGAGGGCATGCGGTGGACCACTGTCAGCGCTCAAAATGCTCTCAAAAGGAGTTAAAGGTCTAGTGAGTGGGGGACCCCGGGCATGGGAGGAGATAAAAGCCACCAACTGCCTGTGGAGAAGCCAGGACATCCTTTCCCCCTGTCCCTGAATCTGGAGATCCCGAAGGCTTGGAGGATGGCCAGCCTCACCCCTTGCGCTTTTTCCCAAATCAGAAACTTACTTACCCCCACACCCGGTGGGAAGGCGGGGTTGTCGAACAGAGGGGTAAATGGTCCAGGTCTATTCGATAGGGCCTTCTTCCTAAGGATCACATCCCATACAGATAGCAAAGAGCGGGTCAACAATGGAAGACTATGTGACTTGGGCCTCAAGTGAGGTTCCACCCAGGGGAGTGCGGTAAGGCTAAGAGAAGCTCCCCCTTCGACACTCACCCATAGTTTGTCTTCCCGGTGGTGGAACCAGTCTACTAGCCTGACCAACAGAGCAGCAGTGTGATAACCTTTTAAGATCCGGCAAACCCAACCCCCCCTCACTTTTTGGCCTGGTCAAGACTGAGTAGCAGATCCGTGGCCTCCGATCATTCCATACAAATCTAATCCAAGCCTTCTTCAAGGCCCTGAAGAATCCCTGCTCAGGCACAATTGGGATGGTCTGGAACACATAGAGAAAGCGGGGTAAAATATCCATCTTTAAAATGTTTATGCGCCCCATCCACGAGTATTGCGCCTTATTGTATGACTTAAGATTCTCCTGGGTCTTAGAGAGGAGGGGGGCGTAATTGAGCCTGTAAAGGCTATCTAAATTGGTAGATAGTTGTACCCCCAGGTAAAGTAATGGACTCCCTCTGCCATTTAAACGAGAAATTCGCTTGCACAAGTTGTAGGGAGATATTGAGAGCTTCCGTTTTAGAGAGGTTAGCTTTAAAATTACTAAGGCAGCCAAATCTATCGAATTCCCGGAGTATAGATGGCAACGAGATATGAGGCGAAGTGATGTACAATAAAAGATCATCTGCAAACAGAGAAAGCTTATGTTCCCTCCCCCCACAGGGGATCCCCTTAATTGCAGTGTTTGTTCTCAGGGCCTGAGCGAGGTGTTCCATAACTGGCACATATAACAGTGGCGACAACGGGCAACCCTGCCTCGTCCCATTAATACTAAATGGAGACGATAGAATCCCATTCACTCTAACCCTTGCCGTAGGTCCATTATAAAGCGATATTATTTTCCCTAGCATATCAGGTCCAATCCCTATCTGCACCAGGGCCGCCCGTAGGAAACGCCAATGGACCCTATCAAATGCCTTTTCGGCATCCACGGAAGACAGGCATGAAGGGATCCCCTGAGTTTGGGCATAATGCATGAGGTTGATTGTCTTCAGGGTGTTATCCCTGGCTTCTCTGCCCACCTGATCCCCATCTATAATCTCTGCCAAGGGCTCCTGCAATCTATGAGCTATAACCTTGGCAAAGAGCTTTACATCTACATTTATTAGCGAGATCGGCCTATAATTACCAATTAGGGTCTTATCTTTATTGGGCTTCGGCAAAACAGAGATATGCGCTTCCAAGGACTGTCTGGGGAAGGGGCAGGAGTCAGAGACACTATTAAACACTTTAGTTAGGAAGGGAGTGTGCCATGTTGAGGTCCCCCCCCAGGATCAAGACCCCCTCCGCAAACTTCTCTAAGAGACGGATACCGCACTCCCACCCCCGGTTGGTCTTGATTAGGTAGGTAAATGTTCGCCACCGTATAAGTCTCCCCACCAGCCAAAAATTTCAGGAAAACATATCGCCCTTGAGGATCTATCATGGAGTCTAGCGGCTCCAATGGAGCACCTCTATGTAGCGCAATCGATACTCCCTTGGACTTAGCCTCTGGATTCGGGGAGTGATACCATCTTGTGAAGTACTTATTTCTGATTTCTGGAATTCTCCCACTGCCAAAATGGGTCTCCTGGAAAAGTATCACATCCACCCTTTCTTTGTGTAACCCATAGAGTATCTTAGATCTTTTTTCAGGGACATTTAGGCCCTTAGCATTAAGGGAGCGAAACTTTATATTAGCCATACCGCCAGACCCCCCCCCCGGCCAAGACAGGGTAGGAACACAGGAAGGGGAAGGGTGAAACGCGTTAACCCAACAACCTCCAAGGATTGGGAAGCGGGAGCCAAGCAGTAGACAAAGAAGGAAAAAAGGAAGAGAGAGAACCGAAAGATAGAAACCCCTCTAACAGAAGAGAGGGTAGGTTCTAGAACCGGAACTAATGTTCCTATTTCTGCTTAGTCCCACCAGGCAGTCGCTTGGTGTGAGAGAAGAAACTAATGGGGGGAAAAGGTAACCACGCATCTCAGGGTGGGGCCCCAGGAAACCTATCAGTAAACATCATATCTAAGGGGCAAAATCGTTAATCAAACTGCAGCAATAACCTATAAATGCGTGAGATATAATGCAGCAATAACCTATAAATGCGTGAGATATAATGCAAACAATACAACTTTAAACCACCAAGGAGAACAGGCAATAACATAGGACAGAGAACAATTAAACGGCATATTTAAACACAATCACAATCTTCGTCATCATGAGAGAGCAACTCCTCAAGAGGGAGCGGCCGTCACCGAAAGGATATCAAAGCGGGCAACAGGAGAGCACCCCAGCAGGGAGCCCACAATTCAAGGTCCAACGACCTATCTCCGGAGGCCCCGGCGAATGGGACCCCCGCCGCCCCGTCCCTGACGGTAGTCCCCTCCGATTCTTTGTTCGCCTCGCGGGGGCAGGTCTGCGCTAAAGTCCAGCCAATCCGGTACTGCGATGGAGTCAATGTCCAGGAATCGGAACAAATCGGGAAGGTCCTCTCTACGCCGTAAGGCAAATACGCCGTTGTCCTTCCGGACAATGAGGTGGAAGGGATGGCCCCACTTATACGACGCGTTGACCTCTCGTATTTTCTCCAAAAGGGGGCGCATCACTCTCCGCATGCGCAGTGTATGGCGAGAAAAGTCCGGGAGGACCTGGATCCCACGACCATTCCATTCCACCCGTCGCAGCTCCCAAGCTTTGCGCAAAATGTCCTCCTTAACTGTGAAGAAGTGTATGCGGCATAGTACATCCCGCGGCGCATCAGGGTAGCCTGCGTGTCGGCTAGCCACCCTGTGGATACGATCTATGATTATCTCTGAATCTTTTGTGTTCCCGAGCAAGGTGTTGAAGATATCTGTAGCCGCAGACCTCAGTTGATCAGGGGGTCCGATTCCGGGATGCCCCTCAGCCTCAAATTGTTGCGCCGATTGCGATTTTCCAAATCATCGGCCTGCAAGATGACATCTGTGAGTTGGTGCTTCTGGCTACGGGATGCCCTTTCCAGCTCAGCGATTCTATCTTCATGACTGGCGTATGAGCTCTCCAAGGAAGCGACCCTGGTATCTAAGGCCGACGTTTGCTGATGAAGATCCTCCAGCTCTTTCCGAACTGCTCGCTCAATTCTCAGTGCAACTGCATCCAGATCATCTTTCAGGTCTGCTTTAGTGGGAAGAAATTGAAGGAGAAGCTTGATGCTAGGGTCCCAACTCGGCAGGAACTCCCCATGATGGTTGGGCAGGGCTCGGGCTGGAACAGGGTTTACTTTCCAGGGTCTTCGAGGGGACCCCCCCAGGATCACTCCAACAGCCCTCCCGTGCTGCAGATCTCTCTCGCGATTCCCCCTCGGAGCCGGAGTACCAGGCTAATGGCGGTGTGCAGCTGGAGGGGAGTACGGGGCTATGGACCTGGGACCACCCCAATTCTTCACAAATCATTAGGGGGTCCTCCTCAGCATATGTGATGTCCGCAGGAGGCGAGGAGCCGGCCAGGGAGCTGCCTGAGGGAGGCGGCTGATGGACCTCGCAGACAGCCACTGCGGTGTGGGGAGACGTTTTTGGGCATGGGGAGACATCTCCCCCCTTCTCTAACCCCGATGAGAGTGCCAGCTTTGACTTCGCTGCCTGAGCAGCAGGGCTGGGCGCAGGGCTCAATGGCGCTGGGGAAATCCCCTCAGTCCCACATGTCCGCGAGGGCTCTATCTGCCCAGACGCCGGCTTCACTCCCCCCTCCCCGCTGTCCCCAGCGGCCGAGGTATGATGCTGCGAGGGGCCACTCCCGCCCACCTCCGCCGCCGCCCGGGTGTCAGACGAGCGGCTCCTCACCGTCGCCTGCGAGCGCTGCCAGTCCTCCGCAGACCGCCGCCTCCGGGACTCACGCTGCGGGAGGCTCGCTCCTCTTCGCTCCCGCGCCATCTTGAGCGTCGCCGCCTCCTCTCCAGGCGGACCCCTAGGGGCCAGAAAACGGGCGATACCGCCGCTCGAATGCCCGCCGCCTCCCCTCTGCTCCTTCTTCTTGCTGCCGCCCATAGCAGGATGAATACTCCGCTCTCCGTGCCCAAAATCCACTAGAATACAGGTCAGTCTCTGGAGCCCCACGGTCAAGCTTCCTCACTCCGCCATGCGTCACTCTGCTGGATCTTGATTGAGTACTGTGGTGTGCATGTCCTTCCCACTGTTCATGTAGACATTGGGGGGGGGGGGGGCATGCTCTGTAATTGAGAACATGGCTTTCCATTCACTGATTTATGGTGGTATCCAAGTTGGATGTTAATCAGGAAAAGTTGTTCAAACCAAGTGAAATGCTTTTTCATGTACCATAGTGGGGTATAGCAGGATGCTCGGCTGCATAGCTCGAGGCATCACCAGTAGGAAGAGGGAGGTTGTGATGCCGCTGTATAGAGCCCTGGTGAGGCCACAGCTAGAATACTGTGTGCAGTTCTGGAGACCTTACCTGCAAAAAGACATTATTCAAATAGAAAGTGTCCAAAGGCGGGCAACGAAAATGGTGGAAGGACTTGAACTTAAAACTTATCAGGAGAGACTTAAAGAACTTAATTTGTACAGTCTGGAGGAAAGAAGGGAGAGGGGACATGATTGAGACCTTTAAATATGTGAAAGGATTGAATAAGGTTCAGGAGGGAAGTGTTTTTAAGAAAAAACTTAATGATAGAACCAGAGGGCACAACCTGAAGCTAGTTGGGGGGGAAGATCAGGAGCAATGTTAGAAAATATTATTTTACAGAAAGAGTAGTAGATGCTTGGAACAAACTTCCAGCAGAGGTAGTTGAAAAATCAACAGTCACTGAATTTTAAACATGCCTGGGATAAGCACACATCTATCTTAAGATAAAGAGAACATACAGTATACACATAAGGGCAGACTAGATGGACCGTATGGTCTCCTTCTGCCGTCAACCTTCTATGTTTCTTCTATGTTTCTATGTATTGCTCCAGTCATTGAGTGGTGGATGTATGTAGTTGCTGAATGGTTGGTTGGCTGTGCATGCACATGGTGTATGGTTTGAGTAGGACTGAACGGCTACAGGGGATAAAAGATGAGGCCTTTTTTTTTTTTTTTTTCCCTAGACAGACCTGTTTCTCCCTTCGTCCTTCAGGACAGCCACTTGAGAGAAGGCTCCTACTCCTGGAGACGAAACGGAGACCGCTTAAAAGCCCCACCCCTTCCTCTCAATCCTCAGTATTTACCCTCCAAGAAACTGCTGGCACCATGACTTCATTCTGTGTGGGGTTTTTTTGTCTCGTATCTTCCAACCCCAGGAGTTCCTGGGGTAATGTTGTCAACCCCGGGCTTCCGCAGGATAGTAGTCCTGCGGCCCTAGGGGTCCATGGCATCGCTTTTGCCCATCCATCTAAGCTGTGCTGCTGGAGGACACAATGGATTTTGCAGGGGATCTGTTTGGTCCATGCAGCGGTGACAACCTCCTGACTGGGAGGTAGGTCAAGGGAAAGGAGCTGGATGACCTATTAACGGGGAACAAGGAGCTCCTCCTCCTTCACAACCTCTCGGTGACAGACCTTATTGGCTTGATTAGGTTGGATCGTAAACCTAGAAATCAAACCTAGGAAGAGACTGCTTAGGGCATCAAAATGTCCCACCTGGGGCCTCATTATGGTTCTTAAAGGGAGTCTCCTTTTGAACCACTTAAAAGGTGTAAGATGGGATCCTAACTTAAAGATGCGTTTCCTACTAGCAGTTACCTCGGCTCACAGGGTCGGTGACCTGCAGGCCCTCTGTAAGGACTGTACAGAATGGTTCCCGAATAGACAGTGCCATCCTTAGAGCTGATCCCTTGTATCTGCCACTACCTTTCACAAATCTCAGGATATTTGCAAAATGGCCCTAATTACCATCCCCAATTTTCCTTCAGTTTCCAGTCATTAATTGTCTAAAATACTGAGGATTGGGAGGAAGGATTCACAGTTTTGTTAGGGGGAGGAGGAACCTTCTCTCAAGTGGCCATCCTAAAGGACTTGTAGAAATAACATTACCAGTAACACATTACCAGTAACACAAACATATGTTTTTGGGGGAAAAAAAAATCCAACATCCTATTCTGATGCTGTGGCAAGCTCTGTCTCCGACACTGTCTATTCGTGCCAGTGTGCTGCTTCTAGGCCAGGGAGCTGTGTGTGTATGCCGGATCTGGAAAGGCATGCCACGGCAACTTTCAATGCATGAGTTTCTTTGAAACTTTTGCCTCTAGGATGGCAGATACATTTGCATTCAATTTTTATAAAAACCGTATGCCACAGGAGACGGGTGCAAGCACCGGGCCTTCCACTCAGCCAGAAATCCAGTCTCTTCTCACTCCTGACCTGAAACTAGGGTGCAGCCAGGGGAGGCTGAGGGACTGATTTCTTAAGATGAGGAAGAGAAGATATGTACATCTTCTGACGAGTCTGTCCATTCGTCAGGCATTGGGAGATGACCAGAAACATTGGCCTCCATGCCTCCTTCCAACCCTAGTAGGTTAAATTGTTCCCTTGGGGATGCACCGGACCTGATCAGGGGCATTCATCTTCCCTCAAGCCCCTCTCCATTCAGGATTTCCTCTGCCAGGGCTTATTGGACAAAGGGTCCTTGTTTCCTGATCCACCAGTGGCTAAAGGACATTGCTCGGGAATGGAGGCGTCGAGTCCTGGTTCTTGCTAGTCTCAATCAAGAGATTCCCTTTTGAGGAGATGGAGATGACTGTTTGGGCTAGGTGCTCTAAAAGTGGATGCTTCTTTGGTTCAGGCATCTCGGAAAACGTCTCTCTCCTACGAGGACATGGGTTCCCTTAGAGATCCACTAGATAAAGTCGGATATTCTGCTCAAACTGGCATGGGATACTGATTCCTTTCAGTTTACTCACACAATTTGTAGCAAGCAGGGGTCTAGAGTTCTGGAATTCTGGGTAGGCAAGGTCAGGAGTGGGATAAACGACACCCTGCTCTTAGACCCAATCGCCTCTGAAGCAGCATCGAAAATAAAATTCACTGCTTTGGAAATTAACGCTAAGAGTATGGCTTTGATTGTGCATGTAGCGCCCTCTGGCTCAAAACCAAACAGGTGTGACTTAGACGACTGGTCCCCCTATGTAACATACCATTTGAGGGTAAGCTTTTGTTCGGGTCAGAACTCCAAGTTCTTTTTTTTTTTTTTTTTTTTTTTTTCTTTTTTTCTTTTTTTTCTTTTTTCAAACATTCAGCAGTCAGATTGCTCTACATCGCTGGGATGTTTTCATCATCATAATGGTCTTTTATGATGTTTAGAACTCAAGTTCTAACCCTTTCTTCCGAGGTGGCTAAGAGGAAACGCGAAACCCAACCACCCCCCCACCACCTATCAGAAACCTAGAATTTTTCAGCGGGATTTCCAAAGCTCTGGTTCCTGGAAGTCTTGGTCAGCCCAGGGAGGTTAGTTGTTAAAACTGCCTAAATGGTAGTCCTGACAGGGGACCTGTAAGGGTGAGACTTCTGTGTTTTCTTCTGTCCTGGCAGAGGATCTCTCAGAACCCCTTAATTCTTGAGACAAATTTCAGAGAGCCAGTCCTGAATTGACTGAAGGCCACTGGAATTACTACAAAAGGATCCTGTGAAGCACAGGCCCTGTCTTTAGTGCTTATTGCTGCCATTTCTTTTAGGCATGTAAAGAATTTTCTGTGGCACCTGAAACTGCTTTTTACTCCCACATGTTTTTGGTCCTAAAACGGCCAGGAAAGTGTTTTGTTTTTTTATTCTGAGCCTAAAGTTAAATATCGGATAAAAGCGAATTTTCCGAAGGGTTTTTTTTTTTTTATCAAAGATGTCCTGTTTCAGTGTGTCTGGATAGCCTCTAGGGAGATTCTGGGATGTTCCTGAATCTATAAAGCAGATTCTGGTTCTGTTGTGGTTTATGTCTTCAGCCCACTCGGTTATCATTTGGGGCCAGCTACATTCAAGAGCCCTCCAGACCTTCATTTTTGCACGCCTGGAACAGAAATCTAAGAACTTTGGACTCTCTGGTTACACTTCCAGATCAGATTCGTTGGCCCCTTCGGTGGTCTGATCAGGAAAATCTCTCCAAAAGGAGACCCTAGCAACAGGTGGACTCGATCCATATCACGAAGGACGCAAGTGTGCAGGGTTGGGGGGCCCATACCCTTTACTTCCAGGTCCGGCAACATGACCCAAAAATCTTCGAACTTTCGGGAGCTAAAGGCAGTTCAGTTAACCCTAAACCATTTCGAGCACATAAGGAATCGAGATGTTTCGGATAATGCCCCAGTTGTGGCTCATTTAAACCATTAGGGGTGCACTATCAATCGAGTTAATGTTTCTCTCCAGGACAATATGTTCTAAGATGGGAAAGATCAGTAGCCTCCTTATGAGCAGCCCACATCAGGGGGAACTAAATGTTCTGGCGTACCTCCTCCAGTCTAGTTCTGCTCACAGGCAGAGTGTGAGCTAAGCCAAAGTGTATTCAGGCAGCTGGTAAACTTCTTGGGCTCCCCAAGGTTGATCTTTGCCCCACCAAATGCCAGGGAGCTCTTTTTTGGGGGGGGGGGATGTTCAATCTAGAATGCCTTTTCCCCTGTTTCAGATTCCCTCTGGTCATAAGGAAGATCAGATTGGCCCAGGCAAGAGTGATCCTGGTGGCCCAGGAGCCTAGTCAGTTGGGCCCTCTTTTCCTCCGACCTCAGATCTGCTGCGTCAAGGGCCAATGAATGTTTCACCCTCGGGTTCAGAGTATCCATTTGATAGCAGGCCCCATTCAGGAGCCATGCCAATGGGGTAAAGGACTTTCCAGTTGGGTCAGAAACATGGTTACCCGCAAGATCTATGGTAAGGTCTGGCAATTTTCTTTATTTTGTTCTGTCCGTAACCTGGTTCATTCAGGCCTGGTGTCAATTTTGGGAGTTCAGAAATGGGCCTAGCCACCAGTGGCTTTAAAAGTTAGGTGGCAGCACTATCGCAATTCTTAGATCATAGCCCCTAGACCGGAGGATCTGATTGAAAGGTGTTTCTCTGTCTAAAGGAAGACCAGAGAATCCTAAAGCCTTCCTTCTCTGGGACCTTTCCATCGTCCTGAACGGTCTTACACGGACACATTTTGAGCCTATGAAAGGGACAGCAATTATGTTTTGACTCTCAAAGTGGCTTTTATACTAGCCATTACTTGGCTAGAAGGATTAGTTATGTGCAAGCCTGGTCTATCAAAGAACCGTATCTTAGGATTGTCTTGCTGCCGAAGATTGCTTCAGAATTTCACGGGTCCCCGGAGGTCTAGCTGCTAGGTCTCGGACCAAAGGAAATTAAGGACCAACAGGGGATTTATCTGTTGGATTCCAGAATCCTTCTGTTGACCTACTTGGATCGCACCTCGGCAATCTGACAATTTGTTGCTTTCATTTGCAGGGAAAATAAAGGTTTGCAAGCCTCAATTTTGTGGATTAGAGAAGCAGTTCTGTGGAACAGGTCGCAAGATCCCTGCGGGCACATTCTACTCAAGCATTTTCTGCTTCCTCTGAAAATTGGTCAGGAATCTCTAGAGGTCTGTAGAGCAGCAACTTGGGCTTCCCCCGCACACATTTTTTTGAAGCGCACATTTTTTGAAGCACCACAGTGTATCTTTCTTCCGACAATCAGGAATTTGGTAGGAAGATTCTACAGATTATTTCTCCTCCCTGAGGTAGGACGCTATTTCTCGTGTATCGGCTAAGCCATCCTGGAGGACATTTGGGGCAAACCCCAGTTAGCTTCCCATTAATGGCATTTATGTTAATCCTCAAGGACAGCGCCCTGCATCCCGCCCACGCTAATTTTTGATATTATGGTTTAGACATGTTTGTTCTGGGATTCCTCGGTTAAAACAATGAGGTCCAGGAGAGCCTATTTAGGTGGGAAGAGCTATGCAGCTAATCTGTCCTGGAGGACTATTGGAAATTCCATTACTGGTAAGCTAATTGGGGGGGTTCTCTTTACAAAATTGTCCCAAAGCCCTCCCTAAAATTGAATAGACTTTGTCCCAGACTTTCAATCCTTTAGGCCTATAGGTTTGTGCCTTGATGGCTTTTACTTACCTTACATAACTTTCTGATCTTTCAATTTTTCAGCCTCCTCCTAGAGGACTCTGAGGAAGAGGATGGTGACTTATGCAGGATCTGTCAAACCGGGGTGACCAGTTCTAGCAATCCCTTCATTGAGCCATGTAAATGTTCTGGTAGCTTGCAGTATGTGCACCAAGACTGTATGAAGAAATGGCTGCACGCCAAGATCAACTCTGGTACGTAAAGCTGGATTCTCTTATGCAGACATTCTATCATTTGCATTGAAGTGATGAATGTTTTGTGATGGGTGTGTGGGGTTTTTTTCAGGTTCTAATTTAGAAACTATAACTACATGTGAATTGTGTAAAGAGAAGCTGGATTTGAACTTGGAAGACTTTGACATACAAGAACTTTACCAGACACATGCAAATGAGAGGGTTGGTACCAGTTTAATGCTTATTGGATATTCCAAATGTAAAGGGCTGTTTTGGTTGAAAAATCGCAAGGTGCGCACTTTGTCTGCAGAGCTGAAATTTTCAAGTAAAATTGCTGTTTACTTGCTTTACTTTGGGGTGTTTGGCAACTCTTCCCTTGACAGTAGCTATGCATGTTGGGTATCGTTCTGTTCTGGGGGCCTTGCTTTTTTAAATTAAACTTGTTTTTTTCTTTTTTTTTATAGTGTTTTTTTATATTTTTTTAGGAAAATGTGGCTTTGATTCTGTGTTTTTTTTTTTTTTTTTTTTTTTTTTTTTTTTTTTTTTATCCTTTTTTTTAGGGAAACTGTTTGCAACCGAAGATTACATTGAGGGATTACTTCCAGAAAACTGTGGCCACATTAACAAGTCCTAGAAAGCTTGAGGTGTGTACTTCCAGAGAATATATATGTTGGGGGTATTTCAAATGTAAACGGTTGCTTTTCTGGAAAAACTGCAAGGTGCGCATAGCGCAGTTGTATTTTATCTGAAAATCCCCTAAAGCTCTGTTTCAGTTTGGGGGAGTCTCCTGGGCAGGAAAGGGTGTCTACCTATACATATGTGGTACTGCTGTAACCGGGAGAAATTGGGGATTTCACATGCAATAAGAATTTTTTGACAAGCTTACATTTTTTATTACAAAAAACACTACAAATTTTTTTTTTTTTTTTTTTCACATTTCACCCAAAAATATTGAGAATAAAATTGAGAAAAACGACAAACAGTATGTTCATGTTAAAGCCCAGACTATGCTGAAAAAAAAATATATAATTTTCCTGGGAAATCCCTGGAAATCCCTTCAAAAATCACATTTGAACATGGGGAGCGCAAAATAGTGCAAAATGGTCTGGCAACAAAGGGTGACAAACTCCAGGTAGGCTGGCACTTAAAAGGGTTAAAGTGATTTAGTAGGTACAAAAAAACTACTTGCCTTTTGTTCCCCACCACTGATTGGTGCTAGTCCGGTGATCAGCAACTCGCCTGATTTCTGGATCCAATCCTGCGCCATTTGGAGCCTGAACATGGGGTTGGTATTGATGGCAACTCATCACACTCTTAATTCATTGCAATGAAGATCATTGGTGGGGCCTGTTAACCGCCCCCCCGCCCGCCCCAATTGTGAATAGAGAGGACCTGTTCATGCAGCAGTCGGGGGGGGGGGGGGGGGGGCATTGCCTCACATGGACAAGCTGGAGTATTGAGGCCCTTGGTGATGCGGGAAGTGAGAGGTGTTGCGCGGCCTTGGCGATCAGCTGGACTAGCACCGAACAGCGGCAGGGGACTGTTTTTAAAGTGGACCAACACCCAGGGGGGATCGGCCCGGAAATCTATAAGATTCCCGGACCGATCAGATCCCTCCCCGCGGGGCATCCGAAATCGGGATGTCCCGCGGGGAGGAACCCCCCAGGAGGCCCACAAGCCTTACCTCAGCCCCGTTCCATCGGTGCATGCGCGAGCCGCGTCTCGCGCTTCCCTCTAGCAGGGCGCGCACCTGTGCCGGCCGTTTGTGAATGGCCGGTGCAGGCGCGCTCCCTGTTAGAGGGAAGCGCGAGACGCGGCCTCCAGCGCTCAGAGCCAGCTGAGCTGGTATGCGCGTCCAGGCGGCCTTGAACGCGCATACCACAGCGGCTCTAAGCGCTGTGATTGGCTGGCGCGGTCACGTGGGAGCGGGGAGAGGTGAGTTTTTTTTGGGGGGGCTTTCTGGGGGGTTTCAGACAGCGGGGCACCCCCGATCGGGGTGGACCAAAACCCAGGATAGTCAAAATCCTGGGTGTTGGTCCTCTTTAAATGCTTTGGAATGATGTGCTAACTTTTTCTCTTCCCTTCTCCACAGGCTGAATATGAATTTATAAGCTCAGGCTTGTACCTGGTGGTCTTGCTTCACTTATGTGAGCAGCGCTTCTCCGATATATTGGGAGCAGGGAATGAGGCAAGCACTCGCGTTAGAGTAAGTTTGTCAGTGAGAAGCTTTTAATCTTTACTCTTTGATTTCCATTTACATTAGGCACTATAAATATAGAGATGTATGTATTAAAAAAAAAATAAAATAAACCTATGGGTCAACCTAATCCCCCTTTAATCTTACTGCAGACTGGCAGGCAACAACACATTCATGTGCTGCAGTCACTAGGATGATGGTGGGGGTCAAAGCTGAGGGCAGGATTATTTATTAAATATTTTATTTCCTCTTGTGCATTAACCGATACTGTGATGTGACACTGCTCTTCTTTTCCTAGTTCATCAACCTTGCCAGGACCCTACAAGCACACATGGAAGATCTTGATAGTAAGTCTATTGGCATTAGCTTGTTTTTTCTGTTGAGCTGAGGCCTCCTTGCTTTTAGGGGCAATACATATAGTACTTATATAATTTAGCAAATATGGGTCAGTTAATTGCATAGAGCCTGATACAATTTGCTGTATAATATTTTTGATGTTGGAAGAGGAAAAGGAATTTTCCATCTTTAATGTCGCCTAAATTCTGTACAGTTCATTTGAAAAGCAGATTTATTTTTCCACCCTAAAATGAATGTTAAAATGTGGTTGCATATATGCACACCTTTTTTAATTCACTTGGTTTACTCTACTCCAAAAATACATGGCACATTTAGACTCGACAATCTGTCTTTGCCAGAGCAATTCGGGCAGATTGTGAGAAACTCGTGCCAAATTTTGGGACTGGATTTAGATCTGGGCTCTGGCTGAAATGGTCTGATTTGGCACGGTTCATAATTCCAGCTGCAAGAAAACCACCCAAATACATAATTTTAGCTCCTCATTTCTCACTTAGAAATGAATAAAGCCCGCACTACGCATAAACCCAAGTTTAGCCTTGGTCTTATCAGACCAGAACACATTTTCCTCAGGCATCCTCCAGGATGGCTTAGCCACCTCTCCCTAAACGGGAAACACAAACTGACAGAGTATTAAAACCCTGTCCCTTCCTCTCTGCCCTCAGTGTGCGTTTCGGTACATGACGTGATGGAGTATGTTCGTGGGTTGATGGCGGGGCCAGGTGCCAGGCTCCCCACAAGATCTCCAAGATGTGGTGTTCCCTGGCAGGGCAGGGGATGTGGAACAATGGGCGCTGCTGCGGAATGCTGGTCCGGTACCTGGTTCGCAGCAGAGTTAGGGCTGTTTCCGACCATTAGGAGGGCAGGTAGGCTTGAAGCGCTTCCTTCTCTTCTGGTTAGTGATGGTGCTGAAGCGAGGGGTGCATAACATCACTTCTGGGTTGGGGGTGCATCACTGCGCCAGGTGTGCATAGCATTGTCAGGCTTTTTGGAGTGCCTAAAAGGGGACATGGATTGCACATTTGCTTCATACAAATCCAAATTGGATCAGTTTTTGCCTGCTCTCCGGGCTCTCGCCCCAGCTGGGGTTGCCCAGGTCAAGGGTCTGTAAGCAAGTGGGTGATTCCAGGGCGAGAGCATCATATAAAGAGTTTGCTTCTTCTGACAAATCTTTTCACTCCTGACACATAGAACAGTCAGCTAAAATGGAGACAGCAGGCAGTTCTAGATTCAGGTTTGCAGTAGACACTCCTGATCTCATTCATATCTATACCATGCTAAAAATTGAAACTCCAGTCTAACCTATGTTTCTAAAGAATTCTTTATCTGAGCTTTCAAGATCCTAAAACACCTAGGTTTTTTTTTGTCCATGACTCTATTAAGGAGATGGAGGAACCCAGAAGCCAGATTCTTCCCAAAATCATTAAAAACACTGCTTCCTCAAAGGGGAACCTAGTGCCTTGGGCTTAGGCTCCCAGAGTAAATGCTCCATTAGCCCAGGTCTCTAAAAGGACTGACTTGTCCTTTGAAGACATGGGGTCTTCAACAACCTTTTTAAGGCCAAAATGTTTCCTAGCTGGGATTTGTCTTTAGCTCTTCAAGAACTAATGTTACCCCTTTTTGAATCCTTTAAGAAAGCAACAATAAAGATGCTATCTTTACTTTCATCCCAGCAATTACGTCGGCCAGGCGGGTTAGTGACCCGCATGCCCTCTCTATTCAAGGACCCTACCTGAGAAAATTACCAGACTTCTTTTAAGACCAGATCCTTATTTTTACCAAAATGACCTCAAAACTTCACAGGTCACAGGAGGTTGTGTTGCAACCGGCTCGGTCAGATCAGGAGAACGGGTCCTTAGATTTATCTCCTGTAATTTGTAAATTCAGCAGAATGAAGAGTCTGATCATTTATTGGTCTCCTTTTGGTGGGATGAGCAAGGGGTTGCAGGCATCCATAGCAAGATGGATCAGGGATGCTATTGCCTATCAAGCAATAGGTTGCCTTGCCCCCCCTAGGTATTAGAGCTCATTCCACTAGGATAGTGTTGGCTTCTTGGGCTTAAAATGGCGGCATCTCATTGGAGGAAATGTATAAGGCCGCCACCTGGTCTTCACCACACATCTTCCTGAGGCACTACAGGGTGGACTTATGGAATCATGCTGAGGGGAGGGGGCAGGGCTTTAATCAGTGTTTCCTGTTTAGGGAGAGGAAGTGAGTGGCTAGGCTGTCCTCGGACTATTGGAATTACTGTTACGGTAAGACTACCAAAACCTACATCAGGCCTGCCAAAAAAATCCCCAGTTACCAGTATTCATTTGTCTGGACTGTGTTTGACAGGCAGTACACAACTAGTACTTGCCATAAATCCCTGCAACTCCTTTAATGTTGCTGTTGGCCTTTAGACTTAACATTTTGTGAGGGACGTCCAGTTCTTCCTAATGTCACATTTTTGTCTTATTTTATTCATGTCTTGATCTTCACTGTGTTTCATGTTATATCAAATGCCTTAAATTCTTTATTCCAAGTATGTCTCACACCCTGCTTCGGAAGATTAATTACACGTGGGTTATGGTCCAGTAGAGGGCGAACTTCTGCCGAGATAAGAAAGAAGCCCCTCCTGGTCCATAAATACCTGGGACCTCCCACACATTCCCCAGATTAGTCTCTGCAGATGGCGAAGAAAGACAAGAAGATGGCTATCTTTCCTTTGCAGGTAAGCCGGGTGTACACCCGGCCCCATTTTTTTCTTCCAATCCATTCCAGGCACTCCTTACATTTGGGATTACCTCCTTGCTGATCACGTGACTGCAAGAAAGAAAACAGGTGCGGCCCCTCCCGGCCCATAAGTAGCAGCTGCCTCCTCACCAGTTTTTCTTTCTTGCAGTGGCAAGTGACTATGAAGGTTGTTCAGGAAATCCACTCTCAAGGATTGGCAGCAAGCGGGGGACTGAACCCTGTCGGCTCTCTGCATAGCTTTATTCCCACGGATCCCTCAAGACCCAAGTTTATGCCTCCACAGCGTTGGCTGTTTTGGGGGTCCGTGAAGGTAAGGTGGAAGCGCCGGGGTCTTGGGGCGCTTACAGAGTGTATATGATCTAGGCTGCAGGCTTTTTTGAAAAGCAAGTCAGCCGCAGGTTTTTCTCTGGTGTACCTGCTGAGGAATGTTTTTTTTTTTTTTTTTTATCCAACCCTTCTTCCAGTTAGGTAGGTTTTTATCATAAAAAGAGAGAAAAAGAAAATAAAAAAAAAAAGTTATGTATGCCTTTAAGGGACGTAGCTGACGTCACGCAGGGGGCAGAGTTTAACCCGGAACCACCAGGCCGTGTATTCAGTTGTCTCTCTCCCTGGGCGAGGAAATCTCATGTTGCTAGGTGTGTGTGTGTATATATAATATATATATTGCGGCCAGATAGCAGTGCGATGGCGGCGGCCGGTTGGGCCAAGGTGCTGGCCTAGAAATGCCTTGTGATTAGGATGGCTTTCGGGGGTTCCGCTGGTTTATTCATATTGCTGCCTCAGGGCAAGCTGAGAGCGGTGGTGGTGAGTGGACATCGCCATTATCAATTTTTATATAACTTTTTTTTTTTTTTTTTTTTTTTAATTGCATTGCATTATCAATTTCATATTTCAGTTAGTTTATATTATGAATATTGTGATATATATATATAATATAATATAATATATATATTTATTTTTGGGATATTTTACTCTGTATGAATATATTTTATTATAATGATTGTATCTTTTTATCAGTTAAAACAAAGAGATTATTGCTTTTTTTTTCTCCGGTTTTATTTTTTAGAATTTGGAAGAAGGATAGAAAAGGATTGTGGTTCCTCCCAGTCCCTTTTGGGATTGGTTCTAGGTTTAGGGCCTTTTAGGTCTGATTGCCAAATTAAAAAAAAACACCATGAGGGAGGCATCAGGGGAAAGTGAATAGGGCATCCCACTTGAGCGGGGCAGGTGCTGCCCCTTATGTAAGCAGGATCCCCTGGGTAGTTTCAGCACGGTTTGTTCCGCTTGCGCCATGAGAATTGGTTAGACCATAATAGAGCGGCGGCTCAGGTCTTTAGTCCAGTCATTTCTGGTGTGAGCGTAACGGCTCACCCATCCCTTACATCCCCCGGTGAGGGGGAAGGCCGCGAGGCACAGTCAGATGTGGTGCACAGGTTGGATAACCTGGAGAGACAGTTATCCTTGGTTATTCCAAAGAAGGCCACCTATAAGAGGAGGCATTGGAACCTGTTGCGGAGAAAAGATTTATTTGGCTCTTTTGGAGAGTGGGAGGAAGAAGAGTATATAGATGAGCAGCTCTCAGAAGGCGAGTTACGCTCTGGTGAGGAAGATAGTAACTCTATTTTTTTTCTATTCTGATGAGGACCCCCCTCGTTGCCGGCGAAACGGTGTCTGCTCTCTTTTTGGTTTTTGAAACTTTGAATATCACTCTCTCCCCTATTGTATCTTGTACTCAGAATATCCACTGTCAAATCTGTAAAACTGCGTTTGAAATAGTGTATGTACTGTATGTTCTACCCTGTCTGTAATTACTACTTTGTAAAGCGCTATATAAATGAACAATAATAATATCACCCCTCCTGAGGTGGCAAAAAGAGGGAAGGATGATCTGTTAAAGCCAGTAAGGCAAAGGCAGGTGTTTCCGGGGCAGCCGCACTTTTCTAAAATGGTGTTAAAGGAATGGGAAAATCTAACAAATTACCGGCTGTTCCTAGGATACTAGACTCTAGGTATCCCTTTCCGGCGGACATGATTAAGCTTTGGTCTTACCCACCTGAGGTGGATTCTCCAGTAGCAGGCTTGTCTAATACTTCCATCATGCCGTCTGCTACTATGGTATCTTTAAGAGATCCCACGGAGAGACGAATGGTTGGCCCGCCATGCTTTTGCTATGAAAGGATCCTTTCTACGTCCTGTTTGAGATGGCCATTATGTCCCTAGCTTCAAGGAGGAAGATGAAGAAAAAGTTTAGCCAGGGCTAAGTCCCGCAGGCTTATTCAAGAGTCCAAAGATTTTAAGGATTGTTTGGACTTTAACTCGTTCGCTATCACTGCAATGGATGATTCAGTCAGGCTAGCTGCTAGAACTTCTGCTCTGCTTGTGGCCTTGCGCCGTTCCTTATGGCTAAGACAATGGTTGGCGGTTGCCGCAGCTAAGAAAGCTCTTATAGATCTACCTTTTTTAGGGAGCAGATTTTTTGGAGAAAAACTGGACGGTATGGTGAAGGATGGCAAACTGCCTCAGAGGAAGAGGACGAATCGGCCTTTTCACAGGACTTCATCATATCGACTCTTTTGGACGGGCAGAGGGGCCTTTTGTCCTTGCTCCCGTAGAGATTTTTGAGGTAGAGGCAGAGCGCGGAATAGGGCAGGAGGGGCCTGGAGAGGTGGGCCTAATCCTCCAGCCAAGCCCACTCCAGCATGAGGGGGCGCCCTCACCCGTGCGGGTGGGGGGACGGCTTTTGCATTTTGCTCATATCTGGAGGCGCCACGTGGCAGATCTTTGGATCCTAGAGGTGGTGTCGTCAGGCTACAAGATCGAGTTTGCAGCCAAACCACCCGCAAGGTTCCTTCGGTCAGGGGCATCCCGGAACCAGCCAAAGATAGATGCCCTGAGATCCGTAGTTCAGCATCTCCTTCAAAAGGGGTAATTTGTCGGGTACCCTTTCAGGAGGAAGGTCAGGGGTTTTACTCCAACCTGTTCACAATCCCCAAAAAGGACTGGTCGATGCATCCCATTTTAGACTTAAAGGGTCTCAACAGGTATATCCGCGTGAAACCTTTCTGCATGGAGACGCTAAGGCCAGCGGTAAGAGTAGTTTGGCCCGGCAATCTTATGACTACTATAGACTTAAAGTGGACTAACACCCACGGGTGATCGGCCCGGGAATCTATAAGTTTCCCGGGCCGATCACCCCCCACCCCGCGGGACATCCGAGATCGGGATGTCCCGCGGGGTGAAACCCCCCCCCCCCCCAAACACCCCAACTCACCTACCTTATCTTCGGCGGCGGCCGGCCGCCGTCGCCTCCCTCGCGCCCCTGTAGGCGTGCGCGCCTCCGCGCCGGCTGTCTGCGAATGGCGGGCGCGCGCGTCAAAAGTGACGCGAGGGAGGCGGCGGCCGCCGCCGCTTAGACGTTCCAGATCTTCCCTTGTACGTCGGCGCTGGGAGCGGGGAGAGGTGAGTTTTTCGGGGGGTTAGGGGGGGTTTCACACAGCGGGGCACCCCGATCGGGGGTGCCCCACCGAAGTGGACCAAGACCCAGGATAGTCAAAATCCTGGGTGTTGGTCCACTTTAAAGTGGACCAACACCCAGGATTTTGACTATCCTGGGTTTTGGTCCACTTCGGCGGGGCACTCCGATCGGGGGTGTCCCGCTCTCTGAAACCCCCCAGAAACCCCAAAAAACTTACCTCTCCCTGCTCCCACGTGACCGCGCCGTCCAATCCCCGCCGACGTCCAAGCGGGTGACAGCGGCGTCCAAGACAGCGCATCCGCCGCTGCCTCCCACGCGTCACTCTCGGCGTGCTCGCACCGGCCATTCACAGACGGCCAGCGCGGGCGTGGGCACGTATAGAGGGGCGCGCGGGAGGCGGCGGCAGCGGATCAGGTAAGGAGTTTGGGGTTTTTTGGGGGGGTTTCACCCCGCGGGACATCCCGATCTCGGATGTCCTGCGGTGAGTGAGGTGATCGGCCCGGGAATCTTAGATTCCCGGGCCGATCACCCCTGGGTGTTGGTCCACTTTAAGGGACGCGTATCTGCATGTTCCAATTTTTTCCAGGGCATCAGAAGTTTCTGATAGCCCCGGCTCCAAGAGTGTTCACCAAAGTTTTGGCGGGTCTCATGGCCATTTTCAGGAGCCAGGGGATATGCATCATCCCATATTTGGAAGATCTTTTAATTTCAGCGGGTCTCTTCACCGGATCATGAAAGATACGCAGATGGTCTATCAACTCTGGAAGAGTTCGGTTGGGTGATCAATTACCCGAAGTCCCATATCACTCCGGCGCCAGTAAGGAACTTCTTAGGAATGATTCTGGACACGGTTCAAGTCAAAGTGATTTCGAATTAGCAGAGCCTTCTGCTCTGGTAGAAACAAATAGTACTTACTGGCTTGCCAGCAGCCGACCATTCGGCTAGGGATGAAGCTAGTAGGCCTTATGATAGCCTACTTCGAGGCCGTACATTTTGTCCAGTTTCACATGAGGCTTCTTCAGTGGAATCTGTTGGCAAACTGGGATCGAGCCCCACAGTCTCTGGATCAAGTTTTGTTCTGACGCCCTCGGCCAGGCAATCTCTTTGTGTGGTGGATGGACCCTCTTCATCTGTCTGTAGGCAGGTCCTTTCTGACACCGCAGTGGCAGATCGTTGCCACAGATGCCAGTCTCACAGGTTGGGGGGGGGGGGGGGCATCTGGCAGACACAGAAGATCCAGGGACAATGGGGGCCGAAGGAGTATCAGCTTCTCATAAAGATATTGGAATTAAGAGCAATCCGACTAGTGCTTCAGTATCTGACCCCCAGCTTAAAGGGGCAGGCAGTCCAGGTCCAGTCAGACAATCGGACGGCAGTAGCCTATATCAATCATCAGGGGGGTACCCAGAGCAAGAGTGCTCTAGAGGAAGTAAGCCGGGTTCTGACTTGGGCAAAAGAGAATGTTCCCTGCATCTCGGCAGTTTACATCCCGGGGGTAGATAACCAGGAGGCTGACGCTCTGAGCAGGAAGGTTCTGTGTTGGGGACAATGGTCCCTCAGTCGGAAGGTCTTTCAAGCCCTTTGTCTTCGCTGGGTGTGTCCGGAAGTGGATCTTTTGCATCCAGACACAATCACAAACGGACGAAATTCATGTCCCTATCAAGGGACCCTCTGGGCATAGTAACGGATGCCCTGTCAGTCTCTTGGGCAAGGTTCAAGCTTCTGTACATTTTTTTTATTTTTTTTTTTTTTCCAGAAGTCTATCGCTAGTAAGAGGCTCATTAAGACTTTTTTTTCAGGGGGGTCACTCATGTCCGACCACCGCAAGTCTATTTTACCAGTGTAGGACTTAATTTTTTAATGCTTAGATGGCCATTGTATGCTTGCGCACACATAGGAGTTTGTCCTCCGCATCTGACCCATCCGTGCAGTGAGTGTGCACATGCTCAGAGCGGTGGGCTGCCCTAGTTGTGGTGCCCGGGGAGCAGTTGCGGGGTTGGGTGCCTTGCTCAAGAGCACTTCGGGCTTGTCCCAGGACCGGGATTCGAGCCTGCAGCCCTCGGTCGCAAGTGCGCTCCCCTTGCCTCTAGGCCACAACTGCCCCCTAATCTGGTGTTGAATCTGGTGTTGACGGCTCTGCAGGGTGCTCCCCTTGATCCTATGATTGACGCTCCATTGAGTATTTTGACGCATAAGGTGATATTTTTGGTGGCAATCACCTCTGTGCGGCGTGTTTGTCTCTGTGTAACTCAAAATAAGGAGACTTCATACATAAGGCAGCTAACTCAAAGTAGTGTTTTTTGACTAGGAGCTAAGCTCCACCGCAAATCCCCCACCAAGGGGTAGGCAGTCGTCAGGTTGGTGATCCTGACATGGGATGCCCTGTCCGTCTTGAAGCCCTCGCTACACATCTAAATGTAAAATGGGGGGTGGGGGGGGCGGTCATGTGTAATGTGGGGCATCCCTTTTGGGAGATAATGTGCAAATTTGTATACCATGTGCACAACAGGCGCTTGTGTGGCAAGCCGGGCCCTGTGCAGACGGTTCAGCCCCGCTGGCCTCATTACCTACACCCCCCACGCCTGGTTATGACCTCAAGTGACGTGGTCACCAGTGAGGAGTCGCAATCTGATGTATGCGCAAGACTGGCCAACATTGAGAGACTGATTGCTAGCTCTGCGGCCAGGAAGGCCCAAGCTAAGAGACGGCCTTTGATTATGCTGATTTTTAACCATTTGACTTGTCTGATTGTTCCCCACTCGAGGAAGGGGAACTGTTCCCAGACTCTGACTCATCTGAGGATTGGCAGTACCCTGGTGCTGATGCCGGCTCAGAGCGTGGGGATACTGTCGACACCCATAGGCTCCTTACTCAGATTTTTGTATTTTGCCATTTCCCCTCCTGCGGAGGCCCCTCCAACGGGAATTTTTTGGGACCACCAAACCTTGTTTGGAGTTCCCGGATCAAAAGCACTTTAACAATCTGATCCTTAAGGAATGGGAAAAGCCTAGTCGGCTCCCTGGTATCCCTCACGGGTGGGATAGGAAGTATCCCTTTCCTGTTGATGTGGTTAAACGTTGGTCTACACCCCCAGAGGTCGACGCGCCCATCCTGGGTCTGTCCAATACTTCAGTCGTGCATACCCCAGATTCCACTACCTTGAAGGATGGTGAGGACCGACGTCTCGATCAATTGGCTTCTCATGCCTTTGCTTGTGTGGGTTCGTCCTTGCGCCCGGCTTGTGCTTCTGCGATCATGGCCGTGGCTACTAGAGCTCTAATTAGGGGCCTTTTGGATGGTTACCAATTGGATCCTTGCAGTGAGGAGTTTACAGCATTGACTCATTGTGAGTTGTTCATTGCTTTTGTCTTATCAGCCTTGGATGATACTATCCGTATGTGTAGCAGGACCTCGGCATTGCAGGTTGCTATACACCGGTCGGTCTGGTTGCGCCAGTGGGCGGCCGATAACGCTACTAAGAAGGCACTCACAGGTCTTCCCTTCGTGGGTCTGCGCCTGTTTGGTGATCGTTTAGACTCGGTTACCAGAGGGGGTAAGTTACCTCAACGCAAGAAGCGGCGCCGGCCCGTTCGGGTTCATTCAACCCGTTCTTTCGTGGCTCTCGGTCAAGCCGGGGAACGTTTTTCACTGCATTCCGAGGAGATGCCTGGGGTAGGGGCAGAGGATGTGCCCGACCCGGGACTTCCTGGGGTACTAAACCCAAATCCGTTGCCAAGCCCGCTCAGCAATGAAGGGACGCCCTCACCCTTGCGGGTGGGGGGGCGGCTGCAGCTCTTTACCTCCCAGATCCAGACATTTGTGATCTCCAGGGTCCAGACCTGAGTAATTTCCTCCGGGTACAAGCTGGAGTTTGCATGCCGGCCTCCTCCCCAGATTCCTCAGGTCCCGGGTTCCGTCGGACCCACGGGCGGCACAGGGCCTTTTTCTGGCGGTGCAAAACCTTGGGATATGGGGATAGTTTGTCCGGTTCCCCCCACAGAGAAAGGTCTGGGTTACTAGTCCAACCTCTTTACGGTGCCCAAAAAAGATGGTTCCATAAGACCCATTTTGGAATTGAAAACTCTCAACCGGTTCATCAGAACCAAAAAATTTCACATGGAGACTCTGCTGTCGACTCACTGCGTCCGGGGGACTTTATGACCTCAATAGATATCAAGGACGCTTACCTTCATGTGCCGGTCTGTCCGGGACACCAAGGGTTCCTCGGGTTCCAGCACTTCCAGTTTGTGGCTCTTCCCTTCGAGCTGACTTCGGCGCCCAGGGTGTTCACCAAGGTTTTGGTGGGCGTGATGGCTCTTAGAGTCCAGGGCATTCGTGTCTTGCCTTACCTGGACGACCACCTCATTACGTCATCCTCTCTCCACCAGGCGGAGCTGGACACCAGAACGGTGGTGACGCTGGAGAGGTTCGGGTGGGTAATCAATTACCCCAAGTCCTCTCTATCCCCGTCAAGGGTGGTTTCATTCCTGGGCATGACTCTGGATACCATTCAGACCAGGGTGTTCCTACCCCAGCCGAAGGTGGATGTTCTCCAGGCTCTTATTCGTTTTCTTCTGTCCAGCCCTCGTCCGTCCGTCAGGCTATGCATGAGGCTGGTATGTTTAATGGTGGCTTGCTTCGTGGCAGTGCCATTTGCTCAGTTTCACATGAGACCCCTTCAGCTCCATCTGCTATCGGTTTGGGACAAATGTCCTCTCTCTGGATCAGACTTGTGTTCTGTCCCCTCTTGTCTGGCGTCCTTTCAGTGGTGTCTGGACCAGAGGAATCTCCTGGGGGGCAGGTCCTTTCTGGCGCCCTGTTGGGGAGACGGTCACCACGGATGCCAGTCTGTCAGGCTGGGGAGGCTTCTGGAGGGAACATCAGTTCCAGGGGCTGTGGGGTCCTCAGGGGGCCCATATCCCCATCAACATTCTGGAGCTGAGGGCGGTTCGGTTGGTGCTGTCGCACCTGACACATCACCTTCAGGGCTTACCAGTTCAGGTTCGCTACGACAATCGGAACAGTGGTCGTTTACATCAATCACCAAGGAGGGACTCTCAGCCGGAGCGCCCTCCAGGAGGTGTCTGATTCTTGCTTGGGCCGAGAGCAATGTTCCATGCATCTCAGCAGTCTACATTCCAGGGGTGGAGAACCTGGTAGCGGACTCCCTGAGCAGAGGAACCTCTCGCCGGGGGGAATGGTCCCTCAGCGACAAGGTATTTCTATCCCTCTGTCGCAGGTGGGGGAGTCCGGAGGTGGATCTGTTTGCCTCTCGTCACAAGCTTCCGGCATTTGTGTCTCTGTCCCAGGACCCTCTGGCTCTGGCAGTGGATGCCATGTCTCTGTCCTGGCGGGAGCTCGGTCTCCTGTATCTGTTTCCTCTTTCCCATGGTGGGTAAGGTGGTACGCAAGCTGGCTCAAGAGGGTGTGCCAGCAATCCTGGTGGCCCCAAGGTGGCCAAGACAGGTGTGGTTCGCAGACGTCGTCCGGCTGGCGGTCGATCAATTCGGGCTGCCTCTGGTTCCGGATCTGATCACACAAGGTCAGCTTTGTTGCCCCAATTTACAAACGCTGGCTTTGACAGCGTGGCTGCTGAAACCTTCATCTTAAAGGAAAAGGGTTTGTCTGAAGCCATTGTCCAGACTCTTTTCAGGGCTAGGAAGAAATCTTCTCTAATATATACTACAGGACCTGGCGGACCTACATTGATTGGTGTGAGGCTAGGGCCTTTCCTTGTCGGGTGTTTTCCATTCCTCAGATTTTGGAGTTTCTTCAGCATGGTCTGGACATGGGTTTTCAGCTTAGCACTCTTAATGGGCATGTGTCCGCTTTGGCGGTTTTCTTTCAGAGATCTTTCGCTTTTCATCCTTTTTTGGTAAGACCTTTTTTCAGGGGGTCACTCATGTGCGCCCTCCTCACAAACCCATGTTAACCTGTTTGGGATTTAAATTTGGTGTTGTCTGCCCTTAAGGGTCCTCCTTTTGAACCAGTGCAGGATTCTGCACTATCCATTTTCACCTTAAAGTTGTCTTTTTGGTGGCTATCACCTCTGTTCGTGTTTCTAAGTTGGCGGCTCTGTCCATTCAGGCCCCCTACTTTGAGAGACATCAGGACATCCATTTTAAACCAGACTTCCTGCCAAAGGTTGACTCTGCCTTTCACCTCAATCAGGACATTGTGCTTCCTTCATTGTGTCCTAAACCTAGCAATGACAAGGAGAGGGCCTTGCACTCTGGACGTCATTAGATGTGTAAAGTACTATCTGGTGGCTACTTCACCATTCCGGAAGACTGACACCTTTTTTGTGGTGCCCTCTGGCCCAAGAAGGGTTTGGCGCCCGTCAAGTCTACCATTAGTAAATGGATCTGTCAGGCCGTTATTAGGGCCTATTCTGCTAAGGGGAGGGATCCCCCTTTCCAGATCACTGCTCCATTCTACTTGTGCTGTGGCGTTTCAGCACCAAGCCTCTGAACAAGTTTGTAAGGCTGCTACTTGATCTTCTGTTCACACTTTTTCCAAGTCTTATAAGGTTGATGTGCGGGCCTCAGCGGATGCTGTTTTTGGCCACAAAGTTCTGCAAGCTGCAGTGGTTTAATTTGTGCACTATTGCCTGTTGGGATCCCCACCCTTTTTGGACACTATTGGATGTCCCACGTGTAATTAATCTTCCGAAGCAGGGTGCGAGATATACTTGGAATAATACCATTTTGTGATTACTCACCTGTAAAATGGGTATTATAAGTATGTCTCGCACCCTGCTTCGTCCCACCCTGAGTTTTATCTTGGATCCTCTATATGGTGAAACTTTTTTCTCATAGATTTTATTGGCTCTTCCTGGTCCCCTTACTGCTTTCTTATACTGGGGAATGTGTGGGAGGTCCCAGGTATTTATGGACCGGGAGGGGCTTCTTTTTCTTGTCATCTCTGCAGAAGTTCGCAGTCTACTGGACCATAACCCACGTGTAATTAATCTTCCGAAGCAGGGTGTGAGACATACTTATAATACCCATTTTACAGGGGAGTAATCACAAAATGGTATTTTTGTGCCCTCCTTGGATGATTTTGACCAATGCCTTTCAGCAGATCACTTGTAAGCAGTTTGGATGTTTTTGCGTTTTTACATCAAAAGCTATGGTCCAAAGAGTATTTTTAAAGACCTCCCCTAGAGACATCCAGATTCGGGCTAACCCGCTGTGCGAAATCCCCAGGATGGCCAGAAACTCATCTTTTCCCCCCCAGTCCAACAGCACGTGCGTGAGCAGCGGCTGCATCCCCCGCTGTTCCAAGCATTTGTGAATGGGCACGCTCCCTGTTAAAGGGTGGCAGGGGATGAGTGTGCCATAGTCACAGCATTGCATCCCCGATCGCGGTGCCCTGGGGCAAAAACTAGGAGTCAAAATTCTAGGTCCACTTTAAACACAATTCCGATTAACCCCATATAAAGTGGTTCGAGTGATATTTTTTTTACAGCAATGGTGTCAAACTGGAGACATCAATCGGCTCCCAGAGGCTCTTAACATGCAAACTGTTCATGCCCAGTTGGAAGCAGACAGGTAGTGGCCTATTGAGAGGGCACACATGCCGTTGAAGAAAATTCTCATGGTAGTAAATAAATTCATGAGAAAATGGCCTGAGAATGTCAATGTTGCTGAATCACCAGATAGGAGAACAAAGTGCCATTGACTTATATTGTCTTCCCTAAGTAGAGAACGGTTTACTCCTTTCTACACTGTAGTAAAAGCTGCCATTGACTTTCATTGCATTATCTGGTGATCCTGTAACGGTGACATTCTCAGGCTTTTTTCTCATGAATTTTTTTTTCAACTTATTGAATCGAGGCCCTTGTTTGTCACCCCCCCCCCCCCCCCCCCATATCCCAATGATTGAATGAATCTAAAATTCTTCTTGGTATTGCTTTGGCAAAAAAATCTGCCATCTTACCAGGGTGTGTAAACCTTGGTATAGTTGTATCGGTTATGTGCAATGTACTTGCTTTTTGTAGTATTTTTATCTCTAACTATATGGTACTTATTTTGACACTTTTTTTTTTTTTTTTTTTTTTCTCCCCTCTCCCTTTAGCTTCGGACGATTCTGACGATGAGAGAGTATGAATAACTTTTTTTTTTTTTTTTAATGGACACCCCATGTGACCTCAGTCAGATTTAAAGATGAAACTACCGGCAGATACGCAGTAACTTGTTTCTTGTTTTCTAGTGCTTGTGATGCATATTGAACCCTTACTCTTGCCCTCTGTTCACTTGTTGCACTTGATAAGCAGCCTGCAACTACTGAATCTTGCCTCAAAGGTTTGCTCAAGTTACAAAAACCAGCCTGGCCTTTTTGTAACCCTCTCTGCCTTTTTTTCCCCCTTTTTCTTGATGCATTGTCTGTGTGCAAAATCTATGTATGTTCTGTTTGTTTTTTACATGTCATTAAGATGGACTGAGCATGTGCAGCTCAGCCTAATCTCCAGTATTGTCTGCACAGTAGAGATAAGCATTTTGGTCTAAATTATCTTGAACACAGCATATCAACCCCCCCCCCTCTCTTAGGAGCTAACCACACCACAAAAGGGCAGATTCCACAATGGTCTTCTAAAGGGCACCTATCTACACATTTTTAGTATTTTTGTGAACGGGACGATATGTGACCTTTAACTTTAAAAAGTTAAACACCATGCCTTATTGCAGGCTCTCATTTTATATAAAAAAAAATGCTTGACCTCCAGTGTTGACTGTTCAAGGGATTTTCTATAGCTGTCTTGAATTTTTCTTCAGGTCTGCCTTGTATTTTAATAAGGGGCAATATTATATCAGACTTGATGCATTTTTAAAATGTGCTCGATCTGGCATTAAATGATCGAAAGAAAAAAAAAAAAGTTCCATAAATTCAATGTAGAAGCTACAAATTTTATTTACTTGCTAAAATTAAAATTGTAGGACCCCTGTATATTAGTTTATAACCCATTCAATGTTGTACAATGGAAATAATAAAGATGTTGTATGGATTATTCCTCCATGAAAGTGCCTGCTTCATTTCTGTCTGTTAACCAAGGAGCGATCTACTTTAGTCAGGACCACGTGTATTCTGTTTGACCCAGTCTGCTACTTTTGGGTGTTTACAGGTGTATATAATGTTCTCAGTAGCTTCTTACATTGATTAAACTTGAACAGTAGCTATTTTTACAAAATGGGTGCTGTTGCTAGTGCAGGGTGGTATGCCAATTGCTAGTGCTCCCTGAACGTTAACCTTGCGAAACCAGAAAAATCTTACTTGTCTGGAAAAATTGAGCTCTGCAACGGGATGCCATGGTCACATGGTCCACAGGCCTCTTGTGAAAATGGGTGGTGGTCTGGTTTAAAGAGGATTTCCAAGCTTTTTGTAACCTTGCAGCCAATTCACCCTGACGCAATAAAAAAAATAATAAAACTCTAAATGGCAGCCTTAGACCTGAGTGAATGACCAGTACGGTCATACTGCTGCACCCAGGTTACCTAGAGACTTCCACTTTAAGTGGACCAACCACATCCTATAGGTTACATTTAAAAGAAAAAAACTTCCATCAGTGTCCTGGTAATTTTTAAAGGTATATTTACTCACCACGCCTGTACGAGAAGCCAGCCCTCAATATAAAGTGCTCACATTGTCTTGTATTGGCGCTGTTGTACACAGACATTCTTAAACCAGACCTTTACCCTGAATAAGAACATCTTATGTTTCCCCCACCCTGTACATACAGATTACTCACATAAAAAATCATCCTACCTGCATCTAATGCATTTTCTGAGCCATTAAACATTCCAGATGGTGACCCATGGAGTTTCAGGCTGCCTGCAAACAGGAAATGTCTTATGATTATGCCGCTCTGTGTTACGGGATTGCTGACCTAGCTCTGTCTGTGCAAAGCGCGGCTATAACCCATATATAACTGCACTTGTGACCCCTCTCCTCAGTATGTTATGCTACTGAGCCAAGATGTCGGCTCCCGTATCCTAGAGTCCTGAACAGAGTTGCAGGCCAGTGGGGGAAAAACAAAAATGAAGTGAATATATTACATTTAGATGCTGGGGAATTTAAGGGTTTGGGCTTTTCATGAAATGACGCTGAAGGTCCGCTTTAAATGGGTCTATAGGAAACCTCCACAAAAGTGGACCTTTACTGTAAGGCAATATTACTGAATCAAGACCAAAGTAAAGAGAATCAGATTCCAGCATGAGATGGGGGTGGAAAACCTTGCTCAGAGAAGTTCGTTTAGAATATATACAATAGACAAGATGTCATATTTTGGTGTGTATGGCTTGAAACGTGCCAAAACCATTTATTTTACCTTGCATGGTTTGATATTTCTTTTGTGGTTTTCATAGTGTTATGACTAACTGGACACAACTTTGTTGCCAGGGAATGAGGGGGAAATCCATCCTGCTTATGAGGGAATTGGGGGTATATTTATCCAATTCCCCATTATAGGCAAACAATTTTGGCTTCAAAGGAAATATTGGGGGGGGGGGGGGGGGGATTTAAATCTCTTGGCTCTATCTTCCTTCTGTTACTATTTTTAGTAGCCTTTAATTGCACCCGGCATAAGATTGCAAGGAGGGGGTATAAACGGCTAGTTTAGGACAATTGTGTTCTATTTCAAACCGGTGCCATAACGAAAATTAAAATCCCAGGAATACCAAGCAGCACCAAGGACAGAAAACATTGGTAATGCAATGCAACTAAAATAGAGGGAACTGGCACTGTCCCTAATATTGAGGACTGATAACCAGCCAACTCTGTCATATGCATAAAAGGGCATGGGTTATGACCAAGGCTTGAAATGTACAAAAATGATTGATTACAAAATATTCTACTACACATTGACTAACAAAAATCCCAACCCACACAAGAATAACATGCAACAACATTGTTTAAGATTAAAAAGATGATCAAGGGGGGCATGGCCGGACATGAGGGAGTGAGGACGCTCTTGCCTTGAGCTCCCTCCAGCCGACAGATTTATTTAGCTTTTAGGGGCAAAATCCCACGTGGAATCACCCCAGAGGAGGATGGCAAAGAAGAGCAGGGGCCAGAAACCTGCTTCATCGCCACAGATGAAAAAAATCAGTGCTTACCTGGCGGCCAACAGACCAAGGGACACCGGCGGGTCGGCGTCCAAGATGGCGGCGACACGTGTGGACGAGAAGTGGCGATGGAAGCGGGTCGCTGAGCAGCCAGGGAGATGGATGGCCGCGGTGTGGAGGAGGCGGCTGCAGAAATGAGAGGACCGGCCGGTCACTCTGAGCCGGGCAGGGACGCTGATGAGGGGAATGGAGCAGCAGCCTCCATGTCCCAGCGGAGAGGCTGCGGTTGGTGGCGGAGAGCGCCCGAGAGGAGCGGTGGTGCCTGCCGTGTGAGGCACGAAGAGACCGGAGCGTCACCCCGAAGCCGGCCAGCGGGGAAAGGTGAGGAGCTGAGGGCGGGGGCAGGAAGCGCAGCGAGACGCTGCTCACGGATGGTCTGACAGGGCGGCTGCGAGCTGCCTCTAATGACGCTGGCTGGGCTCAGTCAGCGTGCAGCAGTGCGAGTGGAGAGGCAAGCCTGGAAGTCTCAAGTGCACGGGCTGGAGGAGTTCCCAAGTGCCACCAGGGTCGATGCCCCTAGTGGTTGCGGGATGCCCCCTCATTAGCTGCAACAGGGGAGAAGCCAGGACAGCGAGCTCCAGGGTCAGATTGGGGCCCCTACCTCCCCATTTCTCTGTCAAGTGATGGCGGGTGGGAGAGCCCATCGTCCATTTCAACGCTGCAATCGGGGTACCCTGGCAGCGGCTCCACCCAGTCCAGACATGGCATGTTGGGAGGCCGGGCCCGGAGGAGGACTGGTTCGCCCCAAGGTTGCGCACGCTTGCACCTGGCTCCCCCATGTGGCATTCCAGGCAAGATTCGGATGGGAGTATTTGGCAAGAGGAATGGGCTCACACCTCGTCGAGCCTGGGGCCGCCTCAAATCTACCTTGCGGGCCCTTACGACCCGGGCCATCACCTCCCTGAGCTCCCTCCGCAGTCACCCACGAGAGCTGAGCGCAAAGTGGGGGTCCAACTGGCACTGCACCCAGGGCCCATGTCCGTCGGCAGCTTCTTTTGAAGATCCTGTCCAGGCTGAATCAGAAATCAAGGCCCTCCCTTCTAAAGCAGACCTGGAAGCCTTTATTCGGGGAGTTGAGAGCTCTTTTAAAAAGGACATTTCAGATTTACAATGTTCAGTGGAGAACCTGGATTCCAAGATGTCAGGTATAGAACAATCTCACCTTTCAGCTTTACAAAGAATCGAAGCCCTAGAAAAAAACATGAACCTCCAGCGATCTATATCTCAAGCAGTGGTCCTGCAGCTCGATGACCTAGAGAACAGGAGTCGTCGGAACAACCTAAGGCTAAGGGGCTTGCCGGAAGCTACGGGGCCGGATCAGTTACTGCATACAGTGATGGGCATCTTCAATGAGATCTTAGGCCATCTGCCTAGCACAGAAATAGTGGTTGATCGCCTGCAAAGAGCCTTTGGCTTTAGACCCGCGGACCCCAACCGCCCACGTGATGTGATCTGTCGATTACATTATTTTTCAGTTAAAGAAGAAATCTTTGGGAAGGCCTGGGACAGAGATCAGATAAGTTTTGATGGGGCTTCACTGCAGGTCTTCCCAGGTGTGTCCAGACGGTCCCTCCACATGAGGTGTCTCTTGAAACCCTTGCTTGGGAGAATCCAGGAGTGTGGTGCATCTTATCGGTGGGGATACCCTTTTCTCTTGATCGTGTAGGAAAAATCAGCCGATTTTTGCCTTGAGGTCTCACGACGATCTCCCGGGACTGTTTGACTTCCTAAACTCAGGGCCATTCGAGGTTCCGGACTGGCTGGACCCTTCTCTGCTCTCTTCGCCTCGGCCAGCGAGGAGCAAGCACGTGGGGTCCGACGGGGAAGGGGGCTCGAGTGTAGCCCACAGAAGAAACGGAAGAAGACCTCCGGCGCCCCCAGCCCATGGCAAACGAGTTTAGACTTCCTGTTGATATCCTTTTTAACGTGTTTTCATCGAGTTTTGAATTGTCGGTTCTGTGTGAGGTGTTCTCCTGGTTGCTTCACTGCGTCCCGGACGGCTGGGCCGCGCCGCGCTGGTATTTGGCGCCCTGTCGGGGTTCGGCTGGCTGGTTCCGGAGGGGTCTGGGAGCGCTCCAGATTGCTGCCTTCAGAAATGGACTGCTTCCTTATCCTTTGCTTGTTTATGTTTCTTCTGGTTTTAAATTGCAGGTTCTGCTGGAGGTGTTCCCCTGGTCGCTTCCCCTGTGGCCCGGGCGACCAGGCCGCGCTGAAGCCCTGCGCGTTGGTGGGGTTCGGCCGGCTGGTTCCCGGGGGATCCGTGAGCGCTTCAGACTGTTGGGTTCAGAGGTGGTCTCCCTCCCGATATTTGTTGGCTAAGATGTGTTACCTTGTCTGAACTGCTGGTTCTGTGGGAGGGGTCCTCCCGGTTGCTTCTCTATGACCCAGTCGGCCGGGTCGTGCTGGTATTCCGCGCACTGTTAAAGGTTCGGCTGGCTGGTTCTGGTGGGGTCCGGGAGCTCCTCAGATGGTAGTGTGTTGGGTGGATGATGCCCCTATGCTGCATCGCCTCACCTCGTGCGTTTTTGCCGGAGTGGGGCTTGGTATCTATTGGTGAAGTCGGCTGGAGGGACTTCATGTACCCCTTTGGTCCACTTCGCACCCACAGTAGGTCTGTTCGGTCGGGTGAGGAGGGGTCCTCCATAAGAAAAGTGTAGTCCCCGCTTAGATTTTGTGTAATACGTGTTTGTTGTTGCTTGCTTGTCCATGTTATATCTCTAGTTTTTTTTCGTGTCCTATACTCTTCTCCTCAATCCTCCCCTTTCCTCCCTCTTCCCCATTCCCCATCTCCGGTTTGCAGAGCGCATTTTGATCATCAAACTAACTAGTGTTTCCCTCAGTATACCAGTGTGGCCAATGTAAAATGTATTTCCCTGAATGTTAAGGGTCTAAACTCCCCCTTTAAGAGATCCTCCATCCTCAGGGAATTGAGGCGCCTAAATGCTCAGGTTGCTTTTCTACAGGAAACTCTCCTCAAAACAGGGAGAGCCCATAATCTCACTGATTGTCATTTTAGAACCCAATACCTCTGTCTCTCGCCTGACTCGAAATCTAAGGGGGTTGCTATCCTGTTAGCGTGTGCTCTGCCCTGGACTCGCCTCGAGACTCTACAGAATCCAGAGGGGAGGTTTCTCTTTGTAAAAGGAACACTTTACTCACTAAAAATTACTTTGGCAACATGCTACTGCCCCAACTCTTATCAATACAGGTTTCTGTGCTCCACGTTAGAGAAGCTGTCAGCTTTTGCTGAGGGGGTTCTCTTATTGGGGGGGCAATTTTAATATCGTCCTGGATCCGGTTCTGGATACTTCCAGAGGGTTCTCACATACCCCTTTCTCAACACTTAAGAAAATTAAGGCTCTACTCCACAAGAACCAGCTTATGGATGCGTGGCGGACACTTAACCCCAGGGAGAAAGATTATACATTCTTCTCTGCTCCGCATAACTCCTATTCGCGCATTGATATGTTCCTGGTCCCACATAAGTTCTTACATTTGGTGGTTAGCATGGACATTGGTCTGATATCTATTTCAGACCACACGCCTGTCTCCTTGACCCTGTCCAGAGGCCAGTGGAGACTTAACAACTCACTTCTACAAAACCCTGAGGTTAGGGCTGATATCCATAGGACCATTGTAGAATTCTTTTCTGTAAATGTTACGGAGGAAGTGTCCCAGATGTCAGTATGGGAGGCCCACAAGTGCGTGGTCAGGGGTCTGTTAATTAAACATGGGTCACGCCTTAAAAAAAAAGGGGGGGGGCAGACACCACTTGACGGCCGATTATAGCGAAGGTTTTCAGGGAGTTTTATGAGGACCTCCTATAGCCTGCCCCAGGAGCGTTCTGTTACCCACCTGAGTCGCATTGCTTCTTATATCCAGGAGTCGGGACTCCCTAGGCTCAAAAAAGGTGTTATTGATGCCCTTGATAAGGAGACCGAGATGGACGAATATCTGAGGGCCATTAAAAGCACGAAGCCTGGAAAGGCACCGGGCCCAGACTGTTTCAACCTGGGATATTACAAAGAGTTTTTTTTGAGATTCTTGGCCCTCAGTTTATTGCTTCCTTCCGTTCTCTGAAAGACGGATGTCCCCCGCCCAGAGACACACTTCGAGCACAAATCAAGATCATCCCGAAGGCAGGCAAGGACCCGATCCAGTGCGGCAGTTACAGGCCCATTTCCCTATTGAACTGTGACCTAAGGTTATTCAACAAGATTATTGCGGACAGGCTCCCCTCATCCCCTCGTTCACTGGGATCAAGTTGGCTTCATCCCCTCACAGGAGGGCAGAGAACACCACTAAGGGTCATCGACCTGATCCATGAGGCATGCATGGGAGGGTCGGGTACCATGCTCCTCTCAACGGACGCAAAGAAGGCGTTTGACAGGGTCAGCTGGGACTTTTTGTTCGCGACCCTCTGTCATATCGGTCTAGGGGAAAACATGACCCACTGGATTAAGGCCTCCTATTTGTGCTCCTCTGCGTCCGTCTTAGTGAACGATCTCCCATCTAGGCCATTTAATCAATCAAATGGAACGCGTCAGGGGTGCCCGCTTTCACCAATGATATTTATCTTAATGCTAGAAACATTTTTGCGCACTGTCAGGAAGAACCCGGATGTTGCCGGAGTGCTCGTTGGCCGTGTAGAGCACAAGGTGGCGACGTATGCCGACCTGATTTTTTTTTTTTTTTATTACATAACCTGAAACAACTCTCCCTGTTTCCAGGGACTTCCAGGCACTGTTGAACTATAAAATAAACTACCAGAAGTCTTCGGCCCTCAACATTAATATTCCACCCAAAAGAATAGAGCAAATTTCGAAAAACTTCCGGTTTAAGTGGGAGGAGGTGACCTACCTGCAAACGCAAATACCGGCCCAGCCTCGGAGGGTTTACAGTCTGAACTTCCCCCCGCTATTAACCTCCCTGGTGTTTTGAAATAGACAAATGTAATGGTAACGAAAGCGTTACCATTGCATTTGTCTCTGACGCACAGTTCCGCCCCCATGAGCCTCTGCGGCTCACCGAGACGGAACCCGGAAGTGGAGACGGACGCCGCAGCCGCGGCTCTCACCTGTGATCGCGGCGGGGACATCGCTGGATCGCAGGGAGAAGGTAAGGAGGCTGCGCCGCCCGCTCTTGCTCCCAAATCGATCCCGAGCGTGACTCGGGGTTACCGCTACTTACAGCGCAAATTAACCCCGAGTCACGCTCGGGATCACCGCTAAGGGGGTTAAGGAGAGTGGAGGAGGACCTTCGGAAGTGGAACAAGGGGGCTTTCACCTGGTTTGGCCGGCTAAATATTATTAAGATGAATATACTTCCCAGAGTGCTATGCTCTTGGGGGGGGGGCCTGGGTCTCCTGGATTGGAAGCTATATTGCGCAGCGACACACCTGGTTAGAGTGGTCGACTGGTGTAGACATTCCAGGCAGAAACAGTGAACACACATTGAACAGGAGGTTTCCCAAGCCTTCCTCCCGGGACTCCCTTGGATCCCGCTTGGCCAGCTCCAGACACTCAATAAACATCCCAAAATAGGCCCCACGAGGAGGGTGGTGGCAAGGGTCTTCCCAAAACCAGACATTTCCCCCTCCCTATCGCCATTAGCCCCGGTGATAGGGCACCCGGACTTTCCGGTTAAACTAGTCTGACAGTGTCTTCCATTCGTGGGCAAAGCGGAATTGCTACAGATCATGCACATGCGCGAGGGTGGCGGGTGGTGTAAGGTGGAGGACCTGGCTGCTAAGTTTGCGATGCAGCTACTCAATTATTGGCGGGCATTCCAGTTGTCACATTATCAGATGTCTATTAACCAACCAGGTGAGGTCGTTGGACACTTGACCCCATTTGAGCGACTCTGCACGGGGATGGGTCATTTTAGAGGGGCTTTGTCATATCCTTACGCTATGCTTATTGGTCCCCCGGACTCGTTTGTTCCTCCGTGCGTGGAAGGTTGGGAGAGGGAACTAAATAGGAACTTCACAGCGGAACAGAGGCAAGCTATGTTTCAGCTCGTTCACAAATCCTCTATCTCTAGCAGATACCAAGAAGCCTTGTATAAAATTTTGACCCGCTGGTATTACGTCCCATCTAGGCTGGCGAAGATGTTTCCTTCTTCCAGTCCTCTATGTTGGAGGTGCTTGAGCGAAAGGGGCACAATGGCCCATATTTTCTGGGAATGCTCTGGCCTCACTAAGTTCTGGGGCAATGTCCGGAAAATTGTGCTACACTTGACTGGGATTGATCTGGGTGAGGACCCGGCAGGATATCTCTTCAATTTGGCCCACGCCTCTCTCCGCAGGAGGGGAAAGTCCCTATTAGCCCCGCTACTGAATGCCGTGAAAACATGCATACCTGCGTGTTGGAAATCTCCCGACCCTCCGACTACTGCTATGTGGCTTTCCAGGGTTAGGGACGTAAGTAGGATGGAGGAACTAACGGCCTCTTTGAGAGGATCCCTTGACAAGTACAGAGAGACGTGGCGCTCATGGGATCAGTTTATCTTTACTGCAGACTATCTTAGCTACCTACAGGAGTGAGGCCAGGGTGTCCCGAGGTGCTCTTTCACCTTTTCCCTTACCCTGCTCTCCTCCCCCTTTTTTCCCACCCCCTCCCTGTCCCCCTTTGTTCTTGTGTTCTTCTTTTTCTTATTTTGGTTCTTCTTTTCTCTATCCTTTTTGTTTTGCTACGTGTTTTAGTTTGTTTTGCTTTTGTTTATGCAAAAATGAAACTAGGAGACTCGGGTGACAGATGTAGGCCTAAAAGGTTTAGTGGGCTGTTCTCACGACTGATGATCAGGGGAGCAGCGGGGTGATGTCTGGTTGGATTTGGGGCAGGTGCCTGTGGGCGCTAGACGCTGCAGGACTGCCTTGTCAGCTTTGCAGCTCCCTTTTGAGTATGTGCCCTGTAAAACGCTAGTATGATGTGAGTTGTATTGCTCGCCATGTTTATGTTGCCGATGATTGTCTGTAATGTCTGTCTCTTCAATAAAAATTACAATTTAAAAAAAAAAAAATCAAAAATAGAAAAATGCCTCCGATGATTCATATTGCTCACTCAAGTTCATAGGAGATTAGTCTCTGCTGGTGCTAGTTGTTTTTTGCAGTCCCAATCGTTATTCCAATAGGAACTAGCATGCTTACTTCCATTGGAAAGTTCAGTACTTTTTAGCTGCATAGGACAGGTGTTCACCGGAGATTTGTCAAGGTGAAGTGGCCAGTTGCGGGGTCTGTTCTTATTCACCGACTCCTCAACGGCGGTGCTATTCATTAAGAACAGACATGGACAGCAAAGCTTCACTCGCTCTATTCAGCTGATAAACATTAACTTTTAGAAAAACCTGTATGTACATAGCTAGGGAGATGAAATAAAATTACACATATTATTGATGGTGACGTGATGTTGGAGATGGCTAGGACCCCTCAAAGCTGGGTCACACAATGGCTCTAAACAGCCCAATCAGACTCAAAGTGTAAAGAGATCTGTCTAAACATACACCGCCTATGATCAGGCTGACAATGCAGGTTAAAGCATATAGCAAGATTGCACCGATTTCTCATGCACATATTGCATATCAAGATGCTTGTGCTGCATAGGGGCCTAAGCGGACCTAAACCAGTGGAATTCTTTGCTTTTATGTTTTCCCTTAACACAAAACAGATGTAAATCTCATCACGTGTACAATAATCCCAGGTGGCATCCCAGATACCAAATGCCCACTCTAGAAAGGCACGCAGGCCTGTATCCATATTCAGGCATGTAGGAACCAATGTACCTAGCTCAGCGAGCGTAATAAATCTAGATTCAAATTGCTGAAGTGACCATTCCCTCTAACAATCTGAATTCCACAAGCTTTCAACCCCACCGAGGACCCCCGATGTACTAATAAGAAATGTGTTGCCATAGGACTTTTCATTGTGTGACAAAATGTTCTGCTCCCTCAAGTGGACCTTAAACTCCCACTTGGTTATTTCCTACGTATTTATTCTAAGTATACAAGCACGTCCTGTTCCAGAAGATATTCCTTACACTTGGGTTATACATCCAGTAGATGAGACAGAAAAGTGGCTCCTCCCGGCCCCACATTTACCAGGGACCTCCCACAAAATCCCCAGTTCTTCTCTGCAGTCCTGGCTGCGATGACTAGAAGATGTCTCTCTCTACTCGCAGGTGAGCGGGGCTATTAGCCTGCAGCCCTGTAGGACTATTCCCACCCATTTCCTTTTACTGCCTCCCAGCTTAGGCTGCTCTGGTTCGGGTGAAGGTAGGCAGCACCGCTGTCAGGTGCTAAGGAGCGCTGCTGCAACCGCAGTCCCCCACCAAAGGGTAGGCGGTATAGGCCCATGGCCCATGGTGAGCCTTATGGGATGCCCCTCCCGCGTCTTATGCCCCTTGCCCCCTGTCCCCGCAGTTGGCTCCCTTTAGGCTGGGGCCATCGCTTCCCCTTCGCTCTCCCTGGTAGATCTCGGGGGGGGGGGGGGGGGGGGGGTTGCATGTCTTTACTATATGGTTGTGTTTTGATCCCTTGATTGCACTGGTTTCTTTTGCCGCCGCACGCTTGTACTACGCTACGCAGTCGGCTGCGACATCATTGGCTGGTCTTGTCAGGTGGGCGCGTTTTTGCGCTCTTCGGGGGGGGGCGGGCCTTGTGGCTGACGCGTTCTGCATCACTGTCTCCGCGGCCCGCTCCTCGAGGTATATGCGGGCGCCATTTTAGTTCTTTGCTGCGTGTGCCTGCTGTCTCCCTATCGCGGTCCGTAAGTGCCCCTGCGGGCTGATTTATTTTGTATTTCTCTGTATTGCATATTGCTTATGGGATCTTTTTGCTTATGTCTTGCAGGCGGGTCAAACTTGGTGGTTTCTCCCATTCCTATACCCTCTATTTAGTGTTAACTCTTATTGGAGGGCTATTATATTCCATTACTCCCACTTCCCTAGCGGGTTATTGGGGCATCCTGGGTTGCTATTGTTAGTGTCTATCGCTATTGGCCTGTTGTGCCATGATAATCACCATATGGAGGCTTCTCAGGATAATGTGCTTGGGGTTCCTTCAGGACAAGCCCGGCTGTGTGTGGCGTATCCCCTGTCAGAGACGACGTCAGGGTTTGTGTACCCTGCGCCCAGCAGACGCGCTGCAGTCTGGGTTACCTGCGGCTGGGCCTAGTGCTGCATCCCCTCTGGCTTCGCCTACCCCCCACACGCTTACATCTGACTCCCAGTGAGGTGCATACCAGTGGAGAGTCTCAACCTGATTTGGCTGCCCGGGTAGCCAGCATTGAAAGGCATATTGCCGGGTCTGGTCCCCGTAAGGCTCCTGCTAAGCGGCGGCATCTAGCACTCTGTGTTTCTCTCTTTCCTGTGGAAGCTGAGGAGTTTTTTGATATTACTGGATATACCCCCCTGGAAGAAGGGGAATTATTCTCTGATTCAGAATCATCTGAGGATCAGCCTAGGGGTTATGCTGAGTCTGGATGTGACCTATGGGCTTCAGATGATACTGACAGACTTTTGGCTCACATTTTTGAAGTGCTCTGTATCTTTCCTCCTGCCGTGGCCCCGCAGCAGCAGGGGGAGCTGTTTTATACTGTTAAACCACGCTTAGTTTCCTGAACAAACTCACTTTAATAATCTGGTGCTCAAAGAGTGGGAACGCCCTAGCCGACTTCCCAGTGTACCAAAGAGTTGGGATAAGAGGTATCCCTTTCCTGCTGAGATGGTTAAACGTTGATCATGTCCTCCCGAGGTGGATGCACCAGTTCTGGGGTTGTCTAACACATCCGTCATGCATTCCCCTGACTCTACTACACTGAGGGATGGGGAGGACAGGCGCTTAGATCAGCTGGCTTGCCATGCCTTTGCCTGTGTGGGGACCGCGCTACGTCCGGCCTGTGCCTCTGCCATTATGGCTGTTGCTATTAAAAGCCTGCTCAGGGGTCTCTTAGATGGGGCTCCTGGTGATGCAGGTAGTGAAGAGTATAGAGCTCTTCTGCGTTGTGAGGAATCTGTTGCATATGTTCTCTCCTGGAATGATACCATTAGAATGTGTGGCAGGGCATCTGCCTTGTTGGTGGTGATACGCTGCTCGGTCTTGCTGCGCCAGTGGGCAGCTAATAACGCTGCTATGAAGGCTCTAACTGGGTTTCCCTTCAAGGGGCTGCGCCTCTTTGGGGAACGTTTGGACTTGTTTGCTAAGGGAGGCAAGTTGCCTCAGCGTAGAAGGCAGTCCCGGTCCTTTCGGGGTTCAGGTGCCTTTTCTCCTTCCTTCAGGGGCTACAAAATGGACGGGGAGCTTCCTTTGCTGGAGCCCGTGGAGATTTTTGGTGCAGGGACAGAGGACGTGGCTGCCCTGGCCCCCCTTGGGGTCCCAAGACTAAGTCCTTCCGCAAGCCCCCTCAGGCATGAAGGGGCGACCTCACCCATCCGGATGGGGGGACGGCTTCGGCTCTTGGCTCATGTCTGGAGGCGTCTCAGACCGGTGGATTCAGGAGGTAGTATCCTCTGGTTACAAGATAGTTTGCAGCCTGGCCGCCTCCAAGATTCATCAAATCTCGGTTAGCTCAAAACCCCTTGTCAGCTCAGGGTCTGTCCCTGGCTGTCCAAGCCCTTCTAGATCTAGGTGTCATCTGCCGGGTGCTCTTGAGGGAAAGGGGCAAAGGCTATTATTCCAATCTTTTCATTGTTCCCAAAAAGGATGGGTCCATCAGACCTATCCTGGATTTAAAACTCCTTCTCAACAAATATTGTCAGATTCAGACACTTTTGCATGGAGACTGCGCTCTGCTGTGACTTTCCTACGCCCAGGGGACTTCATGACCTCTTTAGACATCAAGAATTCTTACCTTCACGTACCTATCTTTCCAGGTCATCAGAGATTCCTCAGGTTCGCTCTGGAGGATCAGCACTACCAATTTGTGGCCTTGCCCTTCGGTCTCACCTCGGCTCCCAGGGTATTCACCAAGGTGCTGGCAGGAGCGATGGCCCTGCTGAGATCTCAGGGCATTCGCATTCTTCCCTACCTGGACGGCATGCTTATCGCTTCTCAGTCCTTCCATCAGGCAGAGCTGGACACTCAGCTGGTGTCCACACTGAAATCATTCGGCTGGGTGATCAATCACCCAAAATCTTCCCTGTCTCCTTCCATGGTGAAGTCCTTTCTGGGCATGATTCTGGATTCAGCTCAGGTCAAGATCTTTCTTTCTCAGCAGAAGGTGGAGGTCCGTCAAGAGAAAGCTCAGCTCCTGCGGTCTTGTCCTCATCCATCCATCAGGCAGGGAATGCAGCTGGTGGGCCTGATGGTGTCCTGCTTCGAGGCGGTTCCATATGCTCAGTTCCACACAAGGCTTCTTCAGCTTCACCTCTTGTCAGTATGGGATCGGGACCCTGTGTCCCTGGATCAGGTGTTTGTCTTGTCCCCTCTGGTCAGGCGGTCTCTAGTGTGGTGGGCTGGACTCAAGGAGCCTGCTGGGGGGCAGGTCCTTTCTGGCCCCCTGCTGGGAGACTGTCACCACGGATGCCAGTCTGACAGGTTGGGGGGGATTCTGGAAGTCCCTGAAGTTCCAGGGTCAGTGGGGCCCTCAGGAGGCCCATGCCCCTATCAACATTCTGGAATTGAGGGTGATCAGGTTGGTTCTCGCCCACTTAACCCCACACCTGAGGGGTCGGACTGCTCAGGTCTGCTCTGACAACCAGACAGCGGTTGCCTACATCAATCATCAGGGAGGGACCCGGAGCAGGAGGGCCCTCAAGGAAGTATCCCTGATACTGTCCTGGGCGGAGGAAAATGTTCTCTGCATCTCAGCTGTGTACATCCCGGGGGTGGAGAATCTGGAGGCAGACTCTTTGAGCAGGGGACCTCTCGTCTGGGAGAATGGTCCCTCAGCAGCAGGGTGTTTCGCTCCCTGTGCCACTGCTGGGGTCAGCCAGATGTGGATCTGTTTGCGTCCCGTCACAATCACAAGTTTCCAGTCTTTGTCTCTCTGTCCCAGGATCCTCTGGCCTTGGCCACGGATTCCCTGGCAATGTCTTGGACAAGGTTCCAGCTCCTGTATGTGTTTCCCCCGTTTCCACTGCTGGGCAGGGTGCTGCGCAAGATAGTTCAGGAAGGGGTGCCAACCATCCTGGTGGCCCCCTGTTGGCCAAGAAGAGTGTGGTTCGCAGACATCGTGCAGTTGGCAGTAGATCAGTACGCCCTGCCACGGGTTCCAGATCTGCTCACTCAGGGACGCCTGGCTGTTGAAACCTCCATCTTGATGGAAAAAGGGCTGCCTGCCTCGGTGGTGAATACCATGATCAAGGCTAGGAAGAGGTCCTCTTCTTCCATCTATTACAGGGTTTGGCATACTTACATTGACTGGTGCGAGTCCCACTCGCTTCCCTGACGTGTGTTTTCTATTCCTAGGATTCTGGAGTTTCTCCAACATGGTTTGGATCTGGGTCTTCAGCTCAGTACTCTGAAAGGCCATGTTTCTGCTTTGGCTATTTTTTTTCCAAAGATCCTTTGCTCAGCATCCTCTGGTCAAGACCTTTTTCCAGGGGGTTACTCACGTGCATCCCCCACGTAAGCCTATGTTACCAATCTGGGATTTGAACTTGGTCTTATCTGCCCTACAGGGGTTTCCCTTTGAGCTCTTGCAAGGGGCTCCTTTGTCTATTCTCACGCTTAAGGTGGTCTTTTTGGTGGCTATCACTTCTGTTAGGCGTGTTTCTGAGTTGGCGGCGCTTTCCATCAAGCCTCCATATTTTGAGAGACACCAGGACAAGGTGGTGTTTCGTTAGCCAGATTTTCTGCCTAAGGTTGTTTCTGCCTTTCATCTCAATCAGGACATTGTTTTGCTTTCTCTGTGTCCTAATCCCAGTAACCCTAAGGAGAGGGTTTTACATTCTTTGGACGTAGTCGGAACTCTGAAGTTCTATTTGGTGGTTACTGAATCCTTCAGGAAGACTGATGCTCTTTTTGTGCTTCCGTCTGGACCTAAGAAAGGTCTGGCTCCGGCTAAGTCCACTATCAGCAAGTGGTTACGTACAGGCCTACTCTGCTAAGGGGAAGGAGCCTCCCTACCGCCTTACTGCTCATTCTACTTGTGCTATTGGTGCCTCTTGGGCTTTTCAGCACCAAGCTTCTGTTGAACAAGTTTGCAAGGCCTCTACTTGGTCATCTGTTCATACTTTTTCAAAGTTTTACAAGGTTGATGTTAGGGCCACAGCTGATACTGCTTTTGGGCGCAAGGTTCTGCAGGCGGCAGTGGTTTAAACTGTCTGCTGTTACTTTTGGGGATCCCACCCTACCTTACGGACACTGCTATTGGATGTCCCAAGTGTAAGGAATATCTTCTGGAACAGGACGTGCTGTATACTTAGAATAATACAATTCTGTGATTACTCACCTGTAGAATTGGTATTATATGTATACAGCACGTCCTGTTCCACCCCACCCTTGTTATCATTATCTTTAGTTACCTCTTTATTGTGATTGTTCTTATGTTCAAATTTTCATATAATGGTTATAGTTCTCCAGGTCTCATTTTAACTGCTTTTCAATACTGGGGAATTTGTGGGAAGTTCCTGGTATATATGGGGCTGGGAGGAGATACTTTTCTGTCTCTGCAGTCCAGCGCCATCTACTGGATGTATAACCCAAGTGTAAGGAATATCTTCTTGAACAGGATGTGCTGTATAAATATAATACCAATTCTACAGTGAGTAATCACAGAATTGTATTTTTCTTTTTCTACAGGGAAAAGTAAATGGGTACACTAATACCTTTTGTTAATTGCTAAATCCCTTAACCTGCTACTCCACCAATTATTCCAAACCCACAAATATTTTGGTCTGTTCACTGTATTTACAATGTCCACATTTAAAGGAACCTTCAACTTTATTTTGCTGTAACTAATTTGATGCCTATTTGAATTGTAGCGCACTTCTACATGGTCCCTGATCTTTATTGCTCTCCAGGCTACTAACATTGGATGGCCCACTGCCTTAGCAACCAATGGATCAGTTAGTGTACCTCTGCAACATTGCTGCTATCTTTGATTTCTCCCTGGCTTTAAGACTGGGGTTCTTGACTAGATCATGTCCTTCCCTGGCCTTCATTATAATGAAGCTTGGGCAGGACGAAATTCCTCTGCCTCCAACAGTCAAGATGCCAGTTGGCTGCCACCATGGAATGGCACCATATTATTGAAATTGTTACCCATTTTACCACCAAAGATGGGGGACAAGTGTTCAATCTATATTTAGATTGTGACAGGCAGAAGTAAAGCCTGGATTAAAGTCTAACCATTACACCTTTCACACTACATAGATGTTACCGAACAATTACGTTATTCCTATTTCCTCATTTCCTTTGTTTGTAGTGACTAATGTCAAAGGTTCATCCTTGAGGCTGGTTTCAGCCTCAGCCGCCATCTTGGATGTTTAAAGGCTCATAAAATGCAGTAGATGCAGGTAGGATGATTTTTAATGTGGGCAATTTGTATGTACAGGGTGGGAGAAACATATTAGATAGGCTCTTATTCAGGGTGAAGGTCTGCTTTAATGTACTCCCAGTATACTTGCATCACTAAATCTTTAGCCTGATCCGCAAAGTTTTTAATTCTGTGCCAACATGTCACACAGAATAATAACCTTATATCTTGCTTCATGTGGAAAGGCATTGGGAGTAGATGCACCCAAACCAAACATGTCAAAGAGTTTTGGTTAGTATAATCTCATTTTACCTCTGTAGTAGCTGCCATCACTTATCTGTACCCAGTGAGCCGTGTCACTCATCTGCGAATACCTGTCCATGATCGCCTACACAGCAGGTCAGAATGTTTTGAGTCTTGGTGCTAACTGGTATTCCTTGATGTAGAGTGCACGCAAGGCTGTGTATCACCACTAGATTGTTCTTGCCACACAATGCCACTGCTTGGCGCTCTCTATCCCCCTAGCAATCCAGATGTAATGAGAGATTGTTGATATCCCAACACACACACACTCTTGTACCAGGCAAGGCTCTGGTACATGTAGCCGACAGCTGGAGGGGAGCAGCCTAAGGGATGATGGACATTCTCCATTCAGCTTTCTATCCTGCTCATTAATATGCATGGCATAAACACTGATTGGAAGAGAGCCTGTACATGTGCTGTGGAAGAAGGAAGCAGACTTGGCCACCTGGGGAGTTTCACACAAGGTGAATCCTAAATCTGGATTCCTCAGGGGCAAGAAAAGAAAGTGAAAATCTTGGGGTTTTGTCATATTTAAGACCTACAATAATTACTTGCCTAAATGGACATAATGGATGTTTAATTTATGGCACAGTAAAGCAAACAAGCATTTTTATGACATAAGGGTGCAAGTCCAGTATTGGGGACTGAATAGAAGGGGGGGGGGGGGGGAGAGAAAAAAGGGGACAATTCTGAAGTGTGTTTGCAGGGCTTACACGCATGAGATTACTGGTCCCAGATCACCACATCTCCTCCGCCTCTGCTCCATCCACCCCCACTAATCAAAATTAGTGGTCAGGTATTCAGGTCAGTTACTGCATCATTTTCAATTTAAGGACATTAGTCCTTTTAAAATTTCAACAATGAGTCATTCTTGGAGGCTCCTTAAACCAGACCTTCACCCTGAATAGGAACATATCTTATGTTTCTCCCACTCTGTACATACATATTGCCCACATTAAAAATTATCCGTCCTGCATCTACTGCATTTTCTGAGCCTTTAAACATTCAAGATGGCGGCCCATGAAGTTTCAGGCTGCCTGCAAACAGGAAGTGTCTTCTGAATGTGCCACTCTGCATTCTGGGATTGCTGACTTTTTATAACCCCAGCTCTGCACTGTCTGTGCAAAGCACAGCTATAACACAGCCTCCCCTGCACTTTTGACTCCTCTCCTCGATAGGTGATGCTACTGAGCCAAGATGGCGATGCCCATATTCTAGAGTGCTGAACAGATTGAAGGCCAGTGGGGAAAAGAATAAAAAGTGATTAAAAATGTTAAATGTATTAATTTTAGATGCTGGTGAATCATTTTTTAAGGATTTGGGCTTTTCATTAAATGATGCTAAAGGTCCAGGTTAATAGAAACCCTTGACTCGTACTTCATCACAAGCGGGAGTAGTGTCCCCTAAAATAATTGCAGCAGTTTGTTGCCTAGCCATCATTCTGGGTAGTATTGCTGAAGCTCTTCCAGGAAGTTTAGGCATAGTCCTCACTCTCCATTGTGTCCACCAGTATTTCATTGTCGCTGTATGGCCGTATTTGTGCTACGCCCAGCAGCTGGCCTGATGCAAAACTTGAGCTTAAAATATTTTTCTTGTGCAGAACACATAACAGTAGCAGCAGTCCTGGTATAGCCAGAGCAAATGTTGTGATCACGATTATCATTAATTTTCTCGGAGCTGAAAGAGAAAGTTTGGAATTTAGATAACGTGATCTAGGCCAGAGCAAGGCAGAAACTTCCATACCTAATATTGGTGTTGCTGAAAACATACCTGCATTATTGTCCTCATTAGGAAGACCTGAGAAAAAAAAGATGCATTTGTTAGAAACAAGCTACAGGCTACATGATATGTATTTTTTTTAATGTAGTAGTATTATTATACAACAAGTGGGCTTAGCTAACAGTGGCCACGCCTTACCATCTAATTATACAGATCCTGTATAACCCTGCCAAATATTTACAATAATAGAATGTAATCTATTCAAACTATAATTAGGGCTCGTACACTACAAAGATTTGGGGTAAGTTGTTAGATTTAAAAAGAATGCCCTCATAATACATAGTGGCATGTGTGTGGCACAGACCTTACAATTTTAATGTACATTCTTTATATAGCGCTGCTCAAAGACTTACAGTAATTACACACAGGTAAAAGATACAGTACATAAACTATTATATACAAGAGGCTACAGAGTTCAAGTTAAATGGTTATGAGCTTACAGTCTAAATCCCTGGTTCCCAACCTCTGGCTCTGGCTCTCAGCCTACCTGGAATTAACTCCCTAACTGTGAAATAGAAAAAAGTCAAAAACATCCAAAAATGTGTCTCTATTAGTGGGGCGGCTCCAGACACAGTGAGTGTGGGGTCCTGGCACAATGGGTAAGGGGGCAGTAAGGGTAAGCAGTCTGCTCAACTAAACCTAATTTTATTAAAAGGGCAAAACACATATTTGCAGATTCCACTGGCACAATTCCCAGACTCCTATTGAGTGTTGTGCTGGAAGGTGCAAGTAAGCCAACACATCTGCCATTTAAACCTTTGGAGGGAGATAGGCTTTTTTAGGGGCAAATATTTTATGGGGTATGCAGGATTTGCACATTCTGTCTTCACTTGTGCAATATCTTTACAACGAATGTGGCTCAAGACACTGTTGGTGATAAAGGTGGTGCACAGGGTAAGAAAGGTTGGGGACCCCTGGTCTAAAGGAAACACGTTGGTGGCAAAGAGGAAAAACCACAAGTAGTCATTATTACATTTTCCCTGCGAAAGTTAAAAGTATTACTTTAACCAGGTTATATACTTGTCTAAGGAGGTGAGTTTTGAGGGCACTTTCATAAGCTTGATTGATTAGGGAGTGACAAATTAAGGGGGGAGGGCATTCCAGAGAAGTAGAGAGGCAAGGGTGAAGACCTGAAGGTGGATGAGGCGAGCAGCAGAGTTCAGAATAGTTTTGGAGGTTGTCAGTCTGCCTGTTTGCAACCCACAAAGGAGGGTGTCTCTGTTATCCATTCAGGACATGTACTAACATTTGAGTGGGCCTAAGGAGGGGACAAAAGAGAGGGATAGTTTATGGTAGGGGGCATAGTAGTGGAGCAATGTGTCAAAACATCATATCTGTGAATGACAGAAATTATTATACAATAAATATAAATTATACAACGTCTAGGTTAGGCCGTGCAAGCCAATTGTAAGGCACATGGTCCTCATAATAATACTGCGAAACATAGGGTAGATCAAGGGGTTTCCAAACTTTCCATGTACCACCTAGGTGGCATGTATGGCTCTATCGCAAGTCATTAAGCCACCCAAGCCCGTTAACTAGTTCCCACATTTAATGTACTTACGCAGTTTTGTTTTGCACAGTGTTGCAGATTTGACAAAGTTGTCGCACTCAGTGGTGTCCCATCCCCCAGTCAGCATGTCCATTTTCACACAGGTGTTCATGTTCTTCTCCATAGTTTCTCCTTGCCTCCAGTTAGTGAACGTCACACGTGATCTGTCAAACCATTTGAAGCTGTCATCTGTCAATAAAATATTAAACAATTTGATACTGAAAGCAGAACAAATACCAGGATTTTGACTAACCCAGGTTTTGTTCCGTGCCCCTGGGGCATCCAGAATTAGGGTGCCCTGCTGTGTGAAACCCCCCATATACTCATATAAACAAAACCTTTTTCCTATAGCTCGCGCCCAATCAGAGCTGTTTGATGTGCATATGTAATGCTCTGCAAACGGCTCTGTTCCCATGCATGGCTTCGGTAATAGGAGCGAGCACAGCCGCATCCCCTGCAGCGCGCTTTACTGCTTCCAGCCTATCTGAATGGCTAGGGGCGGGAGAGCATCACAGCCTGAAGATGCGGGGATGCATCGCTGGGGACGCCAGGAAGCAGGTGAGTTTTGCGGCACCCTGGGGGGTTTCACATAGCAGGGAATCCCAATCGGGGATGTCCCTAGGGAAGGCCAAGAGCTGGGTTTTGTTCAGCTTTAAAGACATGAAACTATAATCTCAGTGTTGTGTATATTTGCCCTTTGATAAAGGTGCTGTAATTACAAACTTTTAACCTCGCTCTCTAATTTATAATTTGTTTCTGCACCTTTTGGTATAGGAGTGGTTATGACAGTACACATGGCCTCACTGATGACCGGTGGGAATTATGGAGGACAGGGTGCTCTAGTTTGTATTTTAGTCTGTTCTGTATTTGCATGTTCTGCACAACCCCGAAACGTAGGCATGATACGAAATAAAAATGATAGAACTATGATTTTGCAGTGCTGTCTTTTCTTCTGGATTTTTTACTTAATATTTTGAGAATTTTTGGGGGGCCCAGAGGTCAGTACGCCCAAGTTGATGTCCTCCAACTTTACTTACAGAAACTTGGAACCTTTTGCAAAGCTTCTATGCAGAAAAACATGTATGCTGAGCACCAAGGGACAGCAAGGTCAACTTTTTTGATTTTGGTCCACTGCATAGCCCCAGCACTCAGCTGAGACCACATAAATGGCACACCATGTAATGGTATTGATTTTATAAGAGTGTGTTAGTATAAAAAAACCATGCTCACACATTTGGGTGCCGAAAAAGAGAATTTGTCCAGTAAAATATAAAATGTGTCGCTATTTCCACTTTGGTCGCTAGTTGGGCATAAGACCATAAATGAGACAGGCAGATTTTTATTCAAGCTCAGAATCATAACTCAGAGTTGCCCTTTATGAGTCAGGGGGCATAAGATACATTTGGGGAACAACAGGAAACTGCTGAGATTGGTTGTGAGGTTTTTGGAGGGAAAACTACCAGTAACATTGAAACATAGAAGGTTGGCAACAGAAGGGGACCATAGTTTATCTAGTCTGCAATCTTACAGCGAGGGACAGCAAAAAAAAAAAAAAAAAAAAAAAAAAAAAAAAGTGCTCCAGGATGATTTCAAAAAAAGAAAATATCTATTTCCAGTTGTACACCCTAAAAAGGAAATATCGACAGGGGCTATGGCCAAATGTATTTTACAATTTCGGTCTGTTTTGGTCTGCGTTAACCCTTTTGCTTCAAACATCCTTATGAACCTGTGCTGTGCTGGTTTTCTACAAAGCAATGCAAGTTTTTCTTTTTTTCTTTTCATGACCCTGCAACAATAAAACAAACTGATGCTTTCACTTATCCTGCTTGCCATTGAGTATTTGTCTGCGGTGATACCATTTTGTCTTCTTCCCATGATGTGGTCCCATTAACCCTTACACTAGGGTACCCTACCTTTGTGCTGTGACATTGTAACACCGGTACATACATACAAGCTGACCGTGATTACTGCTGGTTAACCCCAATAACTACCGTTACAGAGCACAGCTTCCTTGCTTTCAGTAGAAACTGGGCTCCACTTTGACTTTAGAGAGTGTGTTCCCCAACCCTCTCCTCGTGAGTCACCAACAGATCAGATTTTGTGGATCTCCATACAGGCAGCTTTATAAGCTCATGGTTGAGCACTAATTACTTCACCTGTGTGTCTGTGTGTTGGTGGCTCCCGAGGAAAGGGCTGGGGAACATTGCTATAGGCTAAGCCTCTGACTCAGTTCTACTCAAACCTGGCTATATTATGACTAGGACAGCTTTCCCCTTGACATCTAACAGAGTGTAGGTTTGTTTAAAGTGGACCATCACCCTCCCGTGATCGGCCCGGGAATCTATAAGATTCCCGGGCCGATCACCTCCCTCCCCGCGGGACACCCGAGATCGGGATGTCCCGCGGGGTGAAACCCCCCCAAACACCCCAAATCCCCTTACCTTGTCGGCCGCCGCCTCCCTCGCGCCCCTCTAGACGTGCGCGCGCGCCCGCGCCGGCCGTCTGTGAATGGCCGGCGCGCGCGCGTCAAGAGGCAGCGGCGGAGGAGCCGCTTGTCCGCGGCTGTCAAATCGCTTGTCCGTCGGCGCTGGGAGCGGGGAGAGGTGAGTTTTTCGCGTGATCGGGGGGGTTTCACACAGCGGGGCACCCCGATCGGGGGTGCCCCACCGAAGTGGACCAAGACTCAGGATAGTCAAAATCCTGGGTGTTGGTCCACTTTAAAATCCTATGTTGGAGATTTAGCCTCACTAACTGGATATCAGTAACAGAACATCCACAGGGTTTTCAAAATGAACCAATTGATGCCCTTATCCTTGAGATAAAAGAGGCTGTTTTTGTTTAATTACTCTTATGTTAGGTCATTGCTGACAGGAAGTAAAGCTCAATCTTTACAAAGGGGGTCACAGACAGTAAGAACAGCATTAACGTTGTCTTTATCCCTTCCCCCACTCTACAAATGAGAAACAAAAACCGTTTTGGGAGTTACTACTACTTTTAATATCAAGATATTATTTGGGTCATATAATGGGTGATGATGTCTTTGCATAGGGGGTATACTAGGATTTGCATTTATAAAGTAGATTCTTACCATCACTATCATAAAACATGCCCAGCAGCACCTCGGTGGGTGCCTTCCATTTTGTCTTGAATGTCCTCAGCAAGAACGAGTTTTCTTCCTGACTGTGGATGCTTATGATATCGGCTCCAATGTCTAAGAAACTAAAGAGTTAGATTTCCAGACAAATTACAGCTATGACAAGTTCCACCCGCTTTCAGTGTAGGTATAGGGACTACATGGGGCACAGTCAAAAAGCCATGATTGATGGTATCTGGCTATGGTGAACAGCCCTTATTTTAATAGTGCATTTGATTTAGGGTTCATTTCCACAACTCGTATGCAGTCATCTACAAGATTCCCAGGCTGATCCGATTCCTCCCCGTGGGGCATCCAAAATCAGGATGCCCCGCTGTGTGAAACCCCCCAGGACACCCACTAACCTTACCTTACTCCGGGTCCAACAGCGCATGCGCGGGCCACGGCCACATCTCACGCTTCTCTCTAGCATGGCGTGTGCCCTGTTAGAGGGAAGTGCGAGATGCGGCCACCAGCGTGCTCGGAGCCGCTGTGTTTTGACGCCGCTTTGACACGCATACCACAGCGGCTCAGAGCGCGCTGATTGGACGAGCTGCCGCGCATGTGCTGTAGGAGCGGGGTGAGGAGTTTTAACCTAAAATCTGGGGGGTTTCACATAGATCGGGGTGCCCCGGGGAAGTGGACCAAAACCCAGGATAGTCAAAATCCTGAGTGTTGATCCACTTTAAGAGTAGGCGTTTTGTAAAATTGCCAAAGAGGCAAAGTATCAAAAAAATGCTGTGCTTTTGATGCGTTAGCAATGCGTTTGCGTTGCGTTTTGTAAAAGGAAACCTTTTTTTTTGCCTAATACGTAAATGGTAAAGTCTATGGCAATGCAATGTAGGCACACTGCGTTTCACATGTGTTGCCCTTGCGCTGCCGTAGACTTCAACTGACCTGCACTGTTGTAACATTGTATTGAAAAAGGTGTCTGCAATGCTGTTTTAATGCGTTGTGAAATGCAGCACTGATATGTGAACTATCCCATCTAGAATAATGTACAGCGTATCCTCTGCGTTGCAACGCAGCACAACAACGCAGAAAAAGCGCAGGTATGAACAGAGCCCTACTTCTCTGCATTTCACTAGTGGCAGACTGGGGCCAAAGATTAGCCCTGGATTTTACCAGCCCTGGCTGGCCTGAAATGGCCCTGCTGAGGCCCCCCAACCATGATGCCGGGGCTATAGCATTGGGGGCTGGGGTTCCTTGCCTTGTGGGTACAGTGGGGCTGGGTACAGGGGGCTGATATCGAGACTAAGGGGGTATGGATTAAATGTGGGTATTAAAAGCAGCAGCCCAACTGGCCCTAAAGCAGTGCAGCCCACTGGGCATTGTCCCAGGTCTCCCTATGGCCGGTCCTCCCCTGCCTTACACCCTGTTTAGCAGGCAATAGTTATCTGACTTACCTTTACAAAGCTCCCGAGCTTTTTCGATATTAAGAGAAACTCTTTGGACGGTATAAAGAAATGAATAACAGTTGCCGTTAAACTGCACCCATTCAGAAGGACAACCTAAAAAACAATATGGCTTCATTGCAGGAATCATGGCTCATTTTAAACTTTTACATTTATTCAGAGATGGCTGTTTACTATATGGACAAAAAGATGTGAATAACACACCCACACATGCTATATGAACATCCTCAAAGCTATAAGCAATAATATAAATTGGGCTGGTACTCGGTTTACTCCGCCCATTTCTGGGCGTGGCTGTGGGATTTTGCTCCCATCCAGACACAATGAGTGTAGTAAAGCAATTATACTTAGGAATGAAGCATTGCTCCTAGCTGTCTGTGTGCTATTGAGTTATAATATATAATATAATATATAACAGCTACAACTCTGATCCACATCCCACAACCACAATGCCCCAATTAGTGAAACCACCCCGAGGGGCCACTACACTCACTGCTTCCTGGCTCCCTCACAGATGTAAACATGGGGCAGCTGCATCCCACCGATATTTAGGTAGGCTGGGGGTAGAAGCGCGTGCACGTACCGCAGGGGATGCAGCCACTGTGCTCCCATTGCCGAGGCTCTATGTGTAAACAGCTGAGGTTAAGGGAAACCTACATAGGAGGGGATTCTTTACTGTAAGAGCAGAGAGACTATGGAACTCTCTGCCAGAGGAGATGGACATTAAGAAAACACCAAAAAGATTTAAAAAGTGGCATAGCCCACTAATACACAGGCTGGACTACATGGAATGAAAGAGTTATTTCTAATTTTGATGGCCTTTTTAAACATTTTCATTATTGTGTGCCAGAATGATGCCCTAAAGGTGCTGAGCTTTTCTGTTCATTTTTTTTTTTCTTTTCTATTGATTTGCAACTCTGTGTTATAAAAACAACAGTGTGTTTACTTGGTGTACAGAACAGAGACTTCCTGACTCAGGCTTGCTGATCATCTGATTGGCTGAGGCAGAGACAATGCGCCACATTCCTCAGCTCAGCTCACATGTTTAACCCCTCCACAGCTGTAATTCAGCTTATTCAGGTGAGAGGATCACAATCTTGTGTTGCAGTAGCTAAAGGGTTACTGGCAGTGTGCTCACCTGAGGAAGTCATAACTGCTTTATTTAGCCAAAACTGCTGACAAATTTACTTGTTACAGTGGTAGGATTCTGGTACTTGTAGTCAGTTATTTTTTTTATTTTAGAAAAGAAGCCCCCACTATAGCAACACAGAGCCGTGGGAATATAAGAAGCTTGGAAACAGCAATTGGGGGTTAGGTGTCTTATTCAAGGGCACTTCAGTCATGTCCCATGGCCAGGAAGCAAACCTGTCACCTTCTGGTCACAAGCCTGCTTTCCTCCCAATAGGCAATAACTGCCCCTAATGCCCCATGTATTTTAAGTAAGATACTCATCCTGGCCTCCTGAACTTTCTACTTTGTACAACACCATAGAATACAATGGCACGTTATAAATACCAAACTTAATATAATTTCAGCATAAAAAAGACGGTGGTTGCAGCATCATGGTTTAGGTCTGTTTTGCTGTATCTAGGTCAGGGCGGCTTGCCAATATTGATGGGACACGTCATTCTGCATTGAACTAGCAAATTCTAAAAAGAAAAACAGGATTCCTGTCTGTGAGCTGAACGTGGATCATGCAGCAACACAATGACCCGAAGCACACAAGTCGCCCTACCAAAGAATTGCTAAAGAATATAGTCGGCGTGGCCAAGCCATAGTCCAGACCTTAATCCAATAGAAATGTTGTGAAGAGACCTGAAGTGAGTAGCTAATGGGAGGAAGATTTAGACAGAGTAATGGGCTAACATTTCTGTGACCCATTGTACAGGACTAGAGTTGGGCGAACCCCTAGAGGCTCGGGTTCATCAAGTTCAGCCGAACAAAAGTTCAGTTTGGGTACCCGAAATCAATGGAAACCCGAACTTTGGGGGGTGATTCTGCCTCTGGGGACCCCATCACCACCTCCCACTCCTTACTCACTCGGGTGAAGGGGGGCCCATCTGTCAAGGGGCCCCCAGAGGCAGAATTGCGACATGACTGTAAAAAAAAAATTGTGGTGGGGCACTTTAAACGAATGCAGAGTGTGCAGAAATACACTTACCTGAGCCCCACTATCCAATTCTTTCTGCTGTCAAATAGGCTATGGCCGGGGCTTCAGAAAGATGGCCACTGCTCCCATGAGTGAAGCAGCAGCTAGCAACACTTCTAGTGGCAGTTGCAAATGTCCTCACTCATAGGAGCGGCAGCCATCTTTCTGTAGCCTATTTGACAACGGAAAGAAGGCCGACCACCGATGGGATGGCAGGGCTCAGGTAAGTTGTAAACACTTTAGGTTAAGCTGGTTGATGGACAGCTTTTCCAGGTTCGGGCCAAGATGGAACATGGACTTCTGGCTGAGGTCCGTGTTTGTGTTTGGGAACTTGACGTTCGGGTTCGCCCAACACCATGCAGGACTAACCAATAATGATAAAATGTGTTGAGATGAAGTTATCACTGCAAAATGAGGACACATCACATACTGGAAGCAAAGGGTCCCATGGTTTTATCACTCGGGTATGGTATGTGCCATTGGATCACAATAAATAAAAGTCCAAGTTCTATGTTTGACTCAGTTGTTTGATCTGCTTCTGTTTGAGGACTCGGCATTACATTAGAATAAACATTCGGACCAGACTCCGACTCAGGACTAAAAAAATTATTTCTTCACAAAACTAACAAAACAAAACTAACGATTTCTGACAAACTTTGCTCTATTTCACAGCGTTGTGACAGACTCCACATTTGTTAAACATTAATTGAGAGTGTTAAAGCATCAACCAAAGCCTTTTTTTAATAAAAAAATTGACCAGTCATCAACCCAAAAAACACTCTACTCACCTTTTATCCCCAGTAGACCATCGCTCATAGTCCAGTGCACGGACACTTCCACGATCTAAAAATCTGGCACGCCCCCTCCATTGCAATGAATGGCGGGGGTGTGTCATAGTACTTGCGACGGATGGCAGGGCATGGTCCATCTACTACAAAAGTGGCGGATGGTAGTGGTGGGAAGTACAGGACCTGGATTAGGAGATCTGGTAAGTGTCCGAGCGCTGGGCTAGGAGCAATCATCTACATGGCATAAAAGGTGAGTAAAGTGTTTTTTTTGTGTTTTTTTGTGTTGATGTCTGGACAATGACTTTAAGAGCTAACCTCACTTCCTGTCTGATCAGCAGAGACCAGTAAGTATTAAAATTACCAAAAGTCAATGATTCCCCATTGGTTTCTGGGACACCTCTTTTTTTTAAAAAAAAACATTCAATATTAAAAAGAGAGTCCAGGTAATAAAAATAACAAACCCCACTTTCCATACAAGCAGGCCCATATTGATTGTGTGATGTACAATCTTTGCCATTTAACAAGGAAATCTGCTCCTATGTGACCGGCAGTAGGGAAGTGCACTGAGGCCGGCCCAGGATTTTGCTCTGTGCCATGCCTGGGGCATCCAAAATTGTGGTGCCCTGCTGTGTGATACCCCCCAAAAAGCCCAGTAACACTCACCTCTCCTCGGTCCAACAGTGCATGCGTCGGATCTTGTCCAGTCAATGCCCTTTGCCTTGACTATGTCACCCAGTAAAGGGCACTGATTGTAATGAATGGGGAGCATGCGCTGCTGCATCCCCACTATCCCCATCTGATCTATCTGAAAGGCCGGGCTGGGAGCAAACTCACACGCTGCCAGTGATGCAGCAGTGCACTCCGCAATGTAAGCAATCAGAGCCATTTGCTAAAAGGAAAGCAGCTCTGATTGGACAAAAGCCCGCAAATGCACTATTGGAGTGGGAAAAGGGTTTCACACAGTGGGGCATCCCAATACAGAATGGCCAGCCTTAGAATATTTTAGCTTCCAGGGAAAGCGACACATCTGTTTTAAAGTTTGGTCTCTTTAAAATTTGAATTTCAGGTCCAACTCTGTCTTACCCACCACAGACTACTTTTCTTTAAAGCAGACCAACAGTCAAAAATCACTTAAACCAGACCGACACAACCAACAGTGCTCATATGAATCCCTCCCCAGGGCAATTCAGATTGCTGCACATAAATATTCATTTATCTTTTTTTTAACTCCTGCTGTGGTAAATTTTAGAAACAAAATGGTGGCTCATGCATTTGCAGGCCCCCTGCAAACAGGAAGTGCTGCTGGGCTTCCTGTTACTGTGCATTGGCAGTTATGTCAGCTGAATCCAGGCAGCAGCATGGCTGAGATGCTGGAAGAGGAAGCTCTAAAATGGCCACTACCTTTCTTTTCCAACAATTCCAGGCTGTTTGTCTGATTTAAAGTGGACCAAAACCCAGCAGGATCGGCCCAGGAATCTTATAGATCGATTCCCTCCCCGCGGGGCAAAATCAGGATGCCCCGCTGTGTGAAACCCCCCAGGTCGCCCGCTACACTTACCTTAATCCAGGTCCAACAGCGCATGTGTGGGCCGTGGCCGCATCCCCACTATCCCCCTAGCAGGGCGCGCACCCGCGCAGGCCATTTGAGAATGGCTAGCACGGGCGCACTCCCTGTTAGAAGGGAAGCGTGAGACGCAGCCGCCAGCGTGCTCAGAGCCGCTGAGCTAAGACCATCGGCTTCGAGCGTACTGATTGGACGAGCGGCCGCGCATGTGCGGTAGGACTGGGATGAGGTGAGTTAATGCACAATCTCTAGGGGGTTTCACGTAACGGGGAAAGGACCAAAACCCAGGATAGTCAAAATCCTGGGTTTTTGTCCACTTTAAGGCAAAGCGTGTTCTAATTTTCCCTCCATATGCTCCACCTGCAGCTGCAAATGGGCATTCTTACAGGTGAAGTACATCATTGCTACAATGCGGTAAGGATAGTCAGTGAATAATTTGGAAAACCCAATTCTATGGGCAGGGGCGGACTGGCTATAGGGCATACCGGGACAATGCCCAGTAGGCTGCCAGCTTCCCTGCTCTGGATGGCTGCCAATTCCCTAGTTAAATGTTGGCTCCAGCATCTGCTCTTGCGGCAGGCCGGGTGAATTGGACCTGTTGTGGGCCATACAGAGCATCTGGACAGCCCACGGTGCCTACAATTTACCCGGCCTGCAGTGGCTCCCATTTACCCGGCCTGCAGTGGCTCCCATTTACCCGGCCCACGGCATTAAAGTAAAGGGCAGACAGCCAGTGCGAGGTAGATGTGTTGCGGCCCGGACAACATTGACTGCTGCACACAGCCATGGACAACCTACTCCGACAGCAGTCAGCCCTGTATCCCCTCCCAGCGGCAGACGGCCCTGGAACCTCAATCAGCCCCGGACTCTGCCTCCTAGCAGCAGCATCCCTGACAACAGGAAGTGAGGTAAGCAGAGGGAGTGGGGGGATTCTGCCACTCAGCATGTTATGGGGGATTCTGCCACTCAGTAAGTTATGGGGGGTTCTGCCACTCAGCATGTTATGGGGGGTTCTGCCACTAAGCATGTTATGGGGGGTTCTGCCACTAAGCATGTTATGGGGGACTTTGCCACTAAGCATGTTATGGGGGATTCTGCCACTAAGCATGTTATGGGGGATTCTGCCACTAAGCATGTTATGGGGGAGATTCTGCCACTAAGCATGTTATGGGGGGTTCTGCCACTAAGCATGTTATGGGGGATTCTGCCACTAAGCATGTTATGGGGGAGATTCTGCCACTAAGCATGTTATGGGGGGTTCTGCCACTAAGCATGTTATGGGGGATTCTGCCACTAAGCATGTTATGGGGGATTCTGCCACTAAGCATGTTATGGGGGAGATTCTGCCACTAAGCATGTTATGGGGGATTCTGCCACTAAGCATGTTATGGGGGAGATTCTGCCACTAAGCATGTTATGGGGGGATTCTGCCACTAAGCATGTTATGGGGGGTTCTGCCACTAAGCATGTTATGGGGGAGATTCTGCCACTAAGCATGTTATGGGGGAGATTCTGCCACTAAGCATGTTATGGGGGGTTCTGCCACTAAGCATGTTATGGGGGAGATTCTGCCACTCAGCATGTCTGGCACTCAATGTGTTATGGGTGGGCAGACACTGGGTCCCACTGCAGAAGGGCCGGTGTGACCATAAAAGCCCTGGATGTGTTTTCACCCCAGTCTGCTCCTGCCTATGGGCTATGCAGAAACAAATCACCAGGGCCGGCTCTAGGTTTGTGGGGGGCCTTGGGCAAGAGAGTCTTAGTGTGAGTTACATGATATCACCTTTCATCTCCTCTGCCACAGATGGGTCATATTCTGCTGCTGATCACCCTCCAGTCCTTATTGCTTTTCCTTATAGCTATCATCGTCCTCTAGTCCTTGTTGCATTCTCTACTGCCACTTTAGCCCTTACTGCTTGCTCCACTGCCACTAAAGACTCCATCATTGCTGTCAGTTGTCACCTGGTTCTCACCCCCTTCTGAGCTTCCATCAATTGCTCTCCATTCCATGCCACTTTCTCCATTGTTGCTGATTATCCTCTGTTGCTGAGGCCAGCCATGAGTAGGTCTGCACACAACACCTGCCATTCGGTGGTTCGGGACCACTGTAAAATAATACCATGGACAAGTGTGAGCCTGAGTAGGCCCCTAAAGATGCCAGGGGCCCTGGCTATTGGCCAGGTTTGCCCTGTGCTGGTAGCAGCCCTGCAAATCACATATTTATTCTGCATACCCCATATGGTGCTATTATCTCCATGTTTTACAAAAATTATGTATCCTGTCTGCCCTTTAGTTAGAAAAGCTAACTAGGATGCAGGTTGCAATTTACACCCAAAACAAGCCTCACCCAATAATTAGCATCACCCCCAATAAAGCCCCATTCCATACTATAGTGTCTCCAGCACTAAGCAAGCATATTGGCATTACTTACCTTCTGCTTCAGGGACAGGTTGGCCATTTATGCAGCAGGCCACAGAGTAGAGCAATACAAGAAGAGCTGTGATGGGTTCTCTGTTAGCACTGATCTGCATCCTCCTCAAGTCTTCCTAGAGCTGTGGCTGCTGGAGTGTGAGGACTTCTATTTACATCAGAGGAAGAGCTCTAGGAAAAGGTTAAAGTTTTGATTTAGCAGAAAATATATTGCACAATAATGGAAAAAAAAAGTTGTGCTGGTGAATGGGGGCAGAGGGGAGGAGGTCCGCAGTTCATGGCTGGATGGACTAACATCTGTGTAGTGGGAATCCAGCTTTGTATTTTTCCACACAGTCGCATATACAGTAAGTGCAGAATATTTGGGAAAAGTCACCTTAGATGGTCAGTGCAGTAAAATCCCTTCATCATATAAAGAAAAGCGGAGAGTGGAGAAAAAAAGAAACAACGAGTGATGTCAATCCATTGCCACAACAGAGGAAATATTTATCAATTCCAGCACCCCAGTCCCCTTCTACATGTAGGTGGTCTTCCACACATCCCAGCCCCCCTCCACTCACATTTACAACCCCTGGCAAAAGTTATGGAAACACCAGTCTCTGAGGATGTTCCTTCAGTTGTTGAATTTTGTTGAAAAAAAGCAGATCACAGACATGACAAAAATATAATTCTGTGAAACTCACCTGTAGAATTGTTTTTGAATATATCCAGTCCAGGTCGTCCCAGAAGTAATGACATGTGCGTATTCCGCCCCCAGGGGGCGCTCGACTGCAAGATCAAAAGCGGTCGCTCCTCCCGGCCCCCTATAAAAGCAGGTGTCTCACAATGATTTCCCAGTGGTTAAACAGCAGTAAGAAAAAGAGACAGGCCGGGAGGCCAAGAAACCATGTTACTTCACATAGCTTCAGCATGTACTCTCTCCAACAAAAAACTTAAGAACAACGGTCCAATATAAAAATGGTAATCACCATAACAGGCAAACAAGAGATAATAAAACAAGGGCGGGGTGGGACGACCTGGACTGGATATACTCAAAAACAATTCTACAGGTGAGTTTCACAGAATTGTATTTTTCCTATATCCAGTCCAGGTCATCCCAGAAGTAATGACATGTGGGACATCCAAAAGCAGTGTCCATTAGGGCGGGATCCCCAGTGCGGAACAGCATGTAGTTCATTTCACTACCGCCTGAAGCACCTTTCGGCCAAAGACAGCATCAGCTGAGGCCCTAACATCAACCTTGTAAAACTTGGTAAAGGTATGAACTGAAGACCAAGTGGCAGCCTTACAAACCTGTTCAACAGATGCCTGGTGCTGAAAAGCCCAAGAGGCACCAATAGCTCTGGTAGAATGAGCTGTGATCCGAAAAGGGGGTTCCTTCCCCTTGGCAGAATATGCTTGCACCACCGCCTGTCTGATCCAGTTACTAAGAGTGGACTTGGCTGGTGGCAAACCTTTCCTAGAACCTTCTGTTAGGACAAAGAGCAAATCCGATTTCCTGAAGGATTCAGTCGCAAACAGGTAATACTTAACGGCTCTGACCACATCCAAGGCATGGAGGGTCCTTTCCTTAGAATTAGTCGGTGCTGGACACAAGGAAGGCAAGACCACTTACTCATTAAGATGAAAGGGAGAAACGACCTTAGGCAAAAAAATCAGGTTTAAACCGAAAACCCACCTTATCCTTATGCTGCTCAAAATAAGGAGGCTTCATACAAAGCACGGCCAGCTCTGACACGCAACGCACCGAGGTGATCGCTACCCAAAAGACCACCTTGAGGGTCAAAATAGGTAATGCAGCATCGCACAAGGGCTCAAAGGGAGGACCCTGGAGAGCATAAAGTACCAAATTCAAGTCCCACACCGGTAATACAGGCTTACGTGGTGAATGTACATGGGTGACTCCCTGGAAAAGAGTCCTGATCAAAGTATGATTGGCAAAGGATCTCTGGAAAAAAATGGGCAAGGCAGAGACCTGGCCCTTGAGGATGCTCAGCTGGAGACCCAAGTCTAAACCGTGTTGTAAAAACTCCAAGATCCTAGAGATAGAGAATGTGCGACAAGGGAGACTCCTGGATTCCCACCAAGCAATGTAGGCATGCCAAACTCTGTAATATATCATGGAAGAAGAATTCTTCCATGCCTGAATCATGGTATGCACAACCGTGGCTGACAGCCCCTTTTCCATCAGGATTGAGGTCTCAATAGCCAGACCGTCAAAGCCAGCGTCTGTAAATTGGGGTGCCGCCGGGACCCCTTCGTGAGAAGCCCTGGGTCGTTCGGGCATGATGTAGCGATCTACTGACATCTGAACTATGTCCGCAAACCAACTCCTTCTCGGCCAGTGAGGAGCCACTAGGGTGGTTCAAACCCCTTCCTGGGCTATCTTGCGCAGCACTCGGCCCAGGAGTGGAAACTGAGGGAATGCATAAAGGAACCTGAACTCCGTCCAAGGAATTGCCAGAGCGTCTGTAGCAAAGGCCAGAGGATCTCTTGACAGGGAGACAAACCTTGGGAGCTTGTGATTGTGTCTGGACGCAAACAGGTCCACATCCGGCTGACCCCAGCGGAGACACAGAGCGTGAAAGATCTTGTAGCTGAGAGACCATTCCCCCAGATGTGAGGCCCCCCTGCTCAGGGAGTCTGCCTCCTGGTTTTCTACCCCGGGGATGTAAACCGCCGAGATGCAAGGAACATTCTCCTCTGCCCAAGTCAGAATCTGGGTCACCTCCTTGAGGGCTCGCTTGCTCCGAGTCCCACCCTGGTGATTGATGTAGACGACAGCCGTCTGATTGTCCGATCGAACCTGGATCGCACGACCCCTTAAATGGGGAGTCAGGCGAAGAAGTAGAGGGCAAATCACCCCTAACCGCAGGAGGTGCTGCACGGCCATTCTCAGGCCCTGTGCCTTCACTGGGTTCTGGCATATTCGAGACTGAAGAAATCTTGAGGGTGGCCCGACTGCCAGCTCTATTTTGTAACCAGAGGACACCACCTCCTGAATCCACCGATCCGAGACGTGCTGTCTTCAGATATGAGCAAATAGCAGAAGCCGTCCCCCCACCCGGATGGGTGAGGGCGCCTCCTCATGCCTGAGGAGCCTTGGCAGGGGGCTTGGACTTGGATCCCCAGGAGGGATTGGATCGGCAGCGGGACCTACCTCGTCCCCAGAAATCTCTGCGGCCACCTGAAAATGAAGAGCCTCTTCCTCCTCGAAAGGAGCGATAGGCAGAAGAACCCCGAAAGGGCCGCGCAGGCTTCCACCGCTGAGGGAACCATTGCCGCAACCAGAGCGAACGGCAAAGCGCAACAAGCAGGGCCGAAACCCTGGCACCGAGCCGGACACCATTGTCCATGGCAGCAACAACGAAGGCAATAAAATCCACACAAGCTTTGAGGTCTTTTCATGTAAGGAAGCAGTATCAGGTGATGGCATAATAGTAGTGTTGGACAACCCCGACACAGGGGCATCCACTTTGGGAGGACGAGACCATAGCCGGACCAGCTCCTCAGGGAAGGGATACCGCCTATCCAGGCCCTTAGGCACCGACGGTAGCTTGTTAGGCTTTTCCCATTCCTTGAAAATCATATTAGAAAAATGGGCCTGCTCTGGAAAGACTCGCCTCTGTCTCACAGGCCGAAACAAATCACCCTGCTTCCTCTTAGCCGCTCTAGGAGGGACAATTTGCAAAGTCTCAAAAACGGAAGCCAGCAACTTCTCCGTATCATCAGGGAGCCACCAGGGAGACCCAGGCCCACTGTCATAACCAGCAGAATAATCCACAGTGAAAATGGAGTCCTCCTGCAACTCGCCTTCCTCCATGGAGCCCAGATCATCATTATCATCATTATCCGCATAAACGGGCTCGATGTGCCGCTTCTTACTCGTGGCCTTCTTAGAAGCCATTTGCGAGAGCTGTCTCTCAAGGCTGGCCACCTGGAATGCCGAATCAACTTGGGACCCCCTGCTAGCTTCCCCCCTGCTGGGGGCTGAGTGCAGCAGCGGGGGATCTGGAGAGGCCGCAGGCAATAACGGGCTAGGGGCAGATACGCCCGCCCGATCATGCTCCAAAATGACGCTCCTGGCGCACATGCAAAAGAAGGGGCCATAAGCATCCCACAGCGCAATAACGGTAACACAATAGATATTAATAACAATAGGGACTCACGACAGCGACAGTGAAGTCACACCGGAGGGGTCCCAGGCAGCAAGGCAGGAGAAGTAGAATCAAAATGGTGCCGAGTCAGCAGCTCCAAGCGTTCCCCGATGGTGCAAAAGCAGTGCCCGCCTCCTGCCTCCTCATAGCCCTGCGTCTGCCAACGCCAAGATGGAGGAAGTCCTCAAATAAGAACAAGCACAGGGAATAATTTATTCCCTGTGCTTGTTCTAAAAATGTAACTGTTACTGGCTACCACAATTATTTTTCTTGATTTATTTTAGTATTTCTTAAAGCCAGAAAGTTGCCAATTGAAATGCCTTTAGTTTCTTGTCATGTCTGTGATCTGCTTTTTTTCAACAAAATTCAACAACTGAAGGAACATCTCAGAGACTGGTGATTCCATAATTTTTGCCAGGGGTTGTATGTGGCTTTCCACACGGCCCAGCCCCCCTCCACTCACATGTATGTGGCCTTCCACACGGCCCAGCCATCCTCCTCCCACATGTATGTGGCCTTCCATGCTTCTCAGAACCCTTCCACCCACATGTACGTGGCCTTCCACACCTCCCAGCCCCCTCCGCCCACATGTATGTGGCCTTCCATGCAACCCAGCCCCTCCTCCCACTCTGTGGAGTTTCAGCCCGTGTGAGAGCAGCTTGACATAAGTGTAGCAGGACATAAGTGTGTAGTTTTAAAAACTGCAGTAGTTACATTGGATTTGGTAAGTAATTGCTGGAGTTTTTGGAGGCTGATCAGGCCGAGCTGGCTCATCTAAAGGTAAGTAAGGCGATGGGCCCAGATGGAATCCACCCCAGAGTTCTAAGGGAACTTAGATCTGTGATTGCAGCCCCATTCCCTTTCAACTAGTGAGGTTCCAGATGATTGGAGAATGGCCAATGTTGTACCAATCCATAAAAAGGGGAGCAGAGAAGACAGTAATTACAGGCCAGTTAGTTTAACATCTATAGTGGTCAAATTAATGGAAACGCTCTTAAAAAAAACAGATAATTTCCCATCTAAAAATTAATGACCTGTTGGACCCAAAACAGCACGGCTTTACTGAGGGCAGATCATGTCAGACCAATCTTATTGATTTCTTTGACAATGTCACTAAAGTGTTGGATGAAGGTGGTGCTGTGGATATTTGGATTTTAGCAAAGCCTTTGACACTGTACCACATAAAGAGCTTATAGATAAGTTATTGAAGTTAGGACTCAATCCCTGGATAGTTCATTGGATTTCCAGTTGGCTGAAGGATCGGTATCAGAGTGTTGTTGTTAATGGCGTGCAATCTGAACAAAGGCGAGTTACAAGTGGTGTGCCGCAAGGCTCTGTCCTGGGCCCCATTCTTTTTCTGTTTCAATCTTTTTATTGTCATTTTTGTTATAACAACTGGATTGCACAACATAATAAAGTGTTGCAGGAAAAGACTTAGAGTTACAAATATTTGTTCTGATAGAAATTTCCAGTCACACTGATCATCTTCTTTCAATTATCAACACTCGCGTAACCTCAAGTATTAACACTATTAAACATTATCAAGTGCTGTTATCAAAGAGATGAGATTGACGCTGTCTGTTGCGTAATGGTCATATCACAGACCAGTGGGTCGGGGGGATAAACCCCGTCCCATCCAGTTTTAGGTTTTGTGCATCGCCGATCCCCTTCTTCAAGATGAGGGGGAGGGGGGTGCATGGGCCGGGAGTAGGGGCGTGGGGAAGGGAGAAGGGAAGGAAAAAAAGGGAAAGAAAAAGAAAAAGAGAGAGAGAAAAAAAAAAAACAGGAGGGATTTAGGGTCAGAAGGGGTTAGAGCCATCCCTCACTGCAGCAGAGCATTCCCTATATCTGGAAACGAGTATTCCACCCACGGGCCCCAAATTTCCATGAATTTTACGTGTGAGTCCTTTAAGATACTGGTCAGTTTTTCATTGATAAAGATCCCTTTCAGCCGTTATTTTTCCGCTTGAAACGGAACTCTGGCCTTCTTCCAGGAAATTGTAATTGTCAGTTTTGCGGCCAACATGACTTGGGTCAATAGGGCGTGTTGAAATTTGGTAATGCCACTCGGCTTTACATGCAGCAATGCCACCCAGGGGGCTCTGCGTACATTAGTATGCAAAAGGGTGTATAGCAAGCCAAAGACCCTTGACCAAAACCTTCTGACCTTCGGACATTCCCACCAGGTATGCATGACTGAGCCTTCTGCGGGACAACCCCTAAAGCAGGATGCAGGGTACCCAGGGACTGCCTTAGCTATACGTGTTGGTACTAGGTACCATCTCGTGAGCATTTTATACGCTGCCTCCTGTGTGGTTATATTTATGGAACATTTGTTGATCCCATCCCAGATTTCCGCCCAGCCTTTCCTATCCCTCACTAGGTTTAGATCCGCCTCCCATCCAATCATGTACCCATGCTTCGAGTCAGGAGGTAGCGCCGTGAGGTGGGAGTAGAGCATGGATACAAGGCCGGGTGTGGGAGTCCCCCCGCAAGCAAACCCTCTCGAATGCAGTAGCATCTGCTCCTGGGGTTTTACTTTTGAGTAAGGGGGTGAGCCAGTGGCGAATCTAAAGGTACCTGTACTGTTCGGTCGCTGGTGCGTTTACCTTCACCGCCAATGCGGGCCAGGAGATCATTCTCTCCCCGTCCATGAGATGATGAATTCTCCCGATGCCTACCCGCTCCCACCATGCAAATGTTTCTGGGTTCTCATTTCCCGGAGGGAACCATGGGTTCTTGACCAATCTCATTACCGGGAGGTGCGGCGAGATTAGGCCTCCAGAGTACTTTATTCCATCCCACACTTGAAGGGAGTGGCATAAGATTGGGCTTTGTATACGGGGTCTAAATTGTGGCGCGAACCATATTAGGCCGTCGACTGTAGTGGGGTCGCATGCACGGGCCTCCAGAGATACCCAGAGGGGGATTTCTGTCCCAAGGTGCAGGTTATGGAGCTGAGCTATTTGTGCTGCCTGATAGTACCTGTGTATGCACGGTACTCCCAGACCTCCTTCCCTCCTGTGTCTGAACATAGTGGTCTTTGCTACCCTCGGTCTAGTGCTCCCCCATACATACTTCGTGATACTATGCTGCATACTTTTGATCTGATGTAGGGGGATATGCACCGGGCCCCATTCTTTTTAATATGTTTGTAAGTGACACGGGAGAAGGCTTGGTAGGAAAAGTTTGCCTGTTTGCGGATGATACAAAGGTTAGTAATAGGGTGGATAGTCCTGGAGGTGTCTGCAACATGGAAAATTATTTAGCGTTACTGGATAAATGGTCAAAACTGTGAAAACTAGAGTTTAATGTCTCTAAATGTAAAATCATGCACTTGGGTAGAAGGAATCCCTGCTCCGAGTACCGTATGGGCAGCACTGTGTTAGCCAGGACCTCGGAGGAGAGAGATTTAGGGATACTGGTTACTGATAGCTGCAAGATGAGTGGACAGTGTAGCCAGGCAGTGGGAAAAGCAAGCAGGATGCTCGGCTGCATAGCTTGAGGCATCACCAGTAGGAAGAGGGAGGTTGTGATGCCGCTGTATAGAGCCCTAGTGAGGCCACAGCTAGAATACTGTGTGCGATTCTGGAGATCTTACCTGCGAAAAGACATTATTCAAATAGATTGGGTCCAAAGGCGGCAACAAAAATGGTAGAAGGGCTTAAACTTAAAACTTATCAGGAAGACTTAAATAACTTAATTTGTACAGTCTGGAGGAAAGAAGGGAGAGATGGGACATGATTGAGACCTTTTTTATATGTGAAAGGATTGAATAAGGTTCAGGAGGGAAGTGTTTTTAAAAAGAAACTTAATGATAGAACAAGGGGGCACAACCTGAAGCTAGTCGGGGGGAAGATAAGGAGAAATGTTAGAAAATATTATTTTACAGAAAGAGTAGTAGATGCTTGGAACAAACTTCCAACAGAGGTAGTTGAAAAAACGTCAGTCAGTGAATGTAAACATGCCTGGGATAAGCACACATCTATCCTAAGATAAAGAGAACATACAGTATACACATAAGGGCAGACTAGATGGACCGTATGGTCTCCTGCTGTCAACCTTCTATGTTTCTATGTATGTAGTCTTCCACGCATCCCAGTCCCCTCCTCCCACATGCATGTGGTCTTCCACGCATCCCAGTCCCCTCCTCCCACATGCATGCTGCCTTTCGCAAGTCGTGGCCTTCCACATGTCCCAGCTCCCACCATTCACATGCATGTGGCCTTCCACACAACCCAGCCCCCTCCAACCCGATGTATGTGGTGGTTATATATATATATATATATATATATATATATATATATATAGTGCCATATGAGGCAACCACCACAGGTGGCACTGCAGAGGGAGTGGCAATCACTGGATCAGTTTTTTTTTTATCATTAATGGTTCAGTGAAAATAAGGGGCACGCTGTATCATGTTTTTAGGTCAATAATTGGTGGATCAGCAGCCTCAGCCTATCCCCCACTCCTGGATTGCTCTATTGAGGAGTGGAGCTAAACCTCTTGGAAGAAACCTTTCTATAGTTTGCAGCAGGCAGCAGAAAGACTAGGTTCACCCCTGTTCCAAAGCCCTTAGTTACAATGGCTGAAACTTACAGTAATGTAAAGGGATTGTTAAGGCAAAACCAAAAATGTCTATCCTCACCTGCAGCTCCTCTGTGCAGGTCCGATGTGTCCCCGCAGCTCCTCCATGCAGTGCCGGCATCTTCATACTTATCAATGGTGGGGAACCCGTGATTCTATCTTCCAGTTCCAGCGACCTCTCATGAAGGTGTTCATGGAGCCTCGTTCACCACCCCAAAAGCCTAATCCATACTTTGCCATGGAGGGGTCATCCCAAAGCATACCTGACCCCTCCATTGCAATAAATGGAGTAGGAATGTTAGGAGGTAAGTCCATATTGATGGACGCCACCATGTCTGCCTAGCAAGCAACCTTTTGATGCTCTCTCCATTTTGACTGTGAGGGGCTGCATCGTTTACTCAGCCTGCTTTATATTTTTTTATAAGACCTAGTAAACTCCCTCCCTTCTGATGGGCCTCCTCAGCAACAGAGGTGACTTATCTATGTATTCTTTAGTGTAACAGTCCCCTCCAAAGTGAATTCATTTTGAGGACTAAGATGGGGGAATCAGAAGAAACTAGCAGCAGTTCAGCAGGGTTTTTTTAGGGAATGCAAAGTGCTGGTGAACGAAAGACATCCCCCCTGCTAGCCAGCATGGGGCAAGCAGCTAATTTAACCCTTTTCTTGAAAAGACCCTTTAATTCACATATTCTCAAGCCATCTGATGTGGCCCCCCGACCTGCTGTGGGGAAAGTGGGAGGTTTAAATAGAACTGGTGTGTAAAGGTAAATAGTGGCACTGAAAGGATGAGAGGTTGCAAGGAGAGCGATATAGGAGGAGCCCATTGACAAGTAACGGCGACAGTGATGGCTTGGAGGTACGTGGTGACATTGATAGTACAACACTACCCCTGAGTAAAATCTCTGGCACCATGATAGTTAAGAGTTCTTTTCTATATAGAATTGTATGTTTAACATTGGTAGGTGGTTAGATTGGTTGAGTGTTAGGAATGAGGTTACTATTTGGAATTGATGGGGGGAGACAATCATCATGTGTATTATTGGCATATGGGGATTATTACATATAAAGGTGGTAATGTGGTGGAAGGACATATGAGTAAAATAAATCTTATGGAATTTGTGGAGACAGTGGGGATCCTGATTGGTGTAGAAAATCTTTGTTATGCTATTTTAGAAATGTAAAATTATAAACCTATTCACTGTGGCCCGCGGACAGTTTTCTAATTGCTTATATGACCCGCACTCTTTAAAATGTTGAGCACCCGGCTTTAATTTGTTCAGGAATTATATTCCATAAATATACTTTATGATCAATATAAGTCGCCCTATAGCTTATATATTGGTGACAAAAAGCCAGAGGTTACCAGTTTACTACAGGAAATGTCTTACTATTACTGCCAGCCCTGGTTACCACTTTCACATTCCCTGACAAGTGATTGTCACTTGGGCACACTCAAAACGATTCCCATTGTGTAGGGCTACACGTGGAAATGCTCTCATTTATTTATTGCCAGAGTAATTTTTAATTTAAGTTTTTCCTAGCATTCCTCATGTTCTCTGTGATGGAAGTGGCAGGGCTAAGTCATACAGGCACACTGAGTGCATTGCATTATATTGTGCTGGGCAATCCCGGGCATTAGAAGCAGTCGGACAAGGTGAAGGATCCATTTGGCTTCCTCCCTCTCCAATCTCTTACACAAATTATCTTCCCTTAGGCCCAAATTAACTCTCTGAATTACTTGGACCATGATGGTGCTAATATTACCCAAATGGACCTGTAAGATGTGCCGGGCCACATTCAAGCAGGGATTAGTAGCTCTTTAATCACAAACATGCTCCATCACTCACTGTTATAAACCTCTGCTTGTACAACCAATATACTGTAGCTGGCACTCCACACATGTGACCTATATTGCATACAGATTGTCTTACAGTTGGTATAAAAATTAACTTTGTGAGATTTCTTTGTGACACATACTGTGACACATACAGTGACACATACAGTGACATATGGGCCTTTCTCGATGAGAGGGCAGCAAGGACATTGTGGGGCTTCACAAGGGAAGCACCCTTTGACATCCAGTCATCCTGGCATACGGGAATCCTCTGATGTCACCATAGATGGAGGCAAGCTGTTGGCCAAAGCGGGGGCCCTTCTGGCCACCACCTTGACTCCATCGGCTACAGTAGTTTGATCGTCTTAATTTGAATGGTTAGAAAATTTTGAGGGAGGGCCATCATCGTCCAGCTGAGAAGGCCACTATATTAAACAGCGATAGGAGGGGGCAGGGACAGATTAAGTGTGATGGAGGCCCCTGGGCACAGAACCTGGTGGAGGTCCCAGATACAGGTTTTTTTTCCTTTAAAATAATAGTCCAGTTAAGTAACTGATTGGTGGTTGTCTGGCACCCGCCTACTTACTGGAACATCAGATCGAGTCCCTTGTGCCACCCTTGTGGCTACTTTGCCATTCTGGGAAGGAGTGTAGTCACCCAACTGGTCCAGCAGAAAACAGTTCCCTGCATTGAGCTGCTAGCGGCTGTGCTTGGCGGCTTATGTGTAGTGATCGGCCGCCGACTAACAGCAAAACAAAAATCCCAATTAGCTTACCGGTAATTGGTTTTCCGGTAGTCCTCCAAGACGGCCCAGCCAAGTACCTCCCCCCTCCTACAGGAAACACAACTGAACATCATAAATACCCCTCCCCTTCCTCCAGACCCTCAGTGTTTTAACCGAGTAGTGCCGAAGGAAACATTCATATAACAATAAAAATACTTCACCTCTAATCATACTTACATACTTTTGTCCTACTACGGCGGGTAGTAGGACGCCGTCCTGGAGGACTACCAGAAAACCAATTACGCCCTCCAGGCCGATGATAAGCGAGTAACTATATATGCGTCCTACCTCAGGGAGGGGTAACCTTCTGAAGTATGTTTCTGCCAAAAGCTTGCTTGGTGTCTGAAGCCAAATCCACTCCGTAGTGCTTCAGAAACGTGTATGGGGAAGTCCATGTTGCTGCTCTGCAGATTTCTTCCAGCACAATTCCTGTCTGATTAGCCCAGGAAGCAGAAATTGCCCTAGTAGAGTGGGCCCTTACTAACCCAGGGGCCTGCTTACCCATATCATAGGCTATCTGTATGTCATCCCGAATCCACCTAGCAATAGAGGCCTTAGAAGCTTGCAACCCTCTATTTCTACCTGAAAAGGTTATCAATAAATGATCTGACTTTCTCCACCCAGCAGATCTCTCCAAATACATTAATACAATCTTCTTAGCATCCAAGAGCTGCATTTCCTGCTGATCACCAATATCTTCAGGCCTGAGTCCAGGAAGATAAATCTCCTGGGGACCTGTGAAACTCTGTAGAAATCTTTGGCAAATAAAGTGGATCGGGTCTGATCGAAAGATGATCCGGAAATACACGAAAATAAGGCTCCTTAATAGATAATGCTTGCAATTCTTCTTGCTGAAGTAATCGCAAGAATAAATACAACTTTCAGGGTCAAATATTTAAGAGTTGAGTCAGCAATTGGCTCAAAGGGTGTCTTAGTCAATCCATTAGGAATGATGGATAGATCCCAAAGTGGAAAGGTCTTAGGATTCACTGGCCTTTCCCTAGCGATTGAAATGAAAAATCTATCAATCAATCCATTGGCTCTGAGCCTTGTGTCCAAAAATACAGATAGAGCCGCCACCTGCACCTTCAAAGTGCTTATGGCTAAGCCCATTTCCACACCTTCTTGTAAAAATTCCAGAACCGAGGCCACCTGTGAAGGGCCTAGGTTATGGCTCTTACAGAAAGAATTGTATGCTTTCCAGACTTTACCATAAATTTTCCTGGTCACCACCTTTCTACTCTGAAGCAGAGTCTTAACAACTCTTGATAAGCTTGATAAGCCCTTACTCCTTAAACTCCATTCAGGATCCAGGCTGTCAGCCGAAGGTTCTGGACCTGAGGATAAGTGAGTGGGGCCTTGCTGAAGCAAGACTACTGACTCTGGTAGAATGAAAGGTGGACCGGATGTCATCTGAATCAGAAGAGAGAACCACAGCCTCCTGGGCCAATGTGGTGCTACCATAATTACTCTCGCTCCCCTGTCTTTATCTTTTTCAATACTCTGGGAAGTAGATGAAAAGGTGGGAATGCATAGCAAAGGCTGAATCTCCCCCAATCTTGGGAGAATGCATCCACTGCCAGGGCTCCCTGACCCTGGTACAGCGAGAAGAAGTTTTGGTATTTGGAATTCCTCTTTGTGGCAAACAGATCTATCTCTGGTGAGCCCCAAAGGTCTACTACCTGCTCGAAGACCCTCTGGTTCAGCTCCCATTCTGAAGGCCTCAACTGACCCCCATTGAGGAAATCCGCCAGTAGATTCAATTGTCCCTTGATATGTACCGCTCTCAGAGACCTTACCAAATTTCCCAGTTTGGCACAAATGATCCTGGAGAGAGCTTCTAGCGCCACTGACCTGGTGCCGCCCTGGTGGTTGATGTAGGCCACCACAGTGGCGTTGTCCGACACAATCAGGACATCTTGATTTTGTATTTGGTCTCTGAAGTGATCTAATGCTAGATCCACAGCTTTTAGTTCTCAAAAATGTGATGATCTTTGTGACAGATCATTCGACCATGCACCCTGTATCTGATGTTGGGAGCAATGAGCCCCCACATCCCCAAGTGCTTGCATCGGTTGTGATCCTTATGGGGTCCAGCTGATGCCAAGGCTTTCCCCTTTCCAGATTTCCCTGAACTGTCCACCAATGAAGGGACCTGCAAACTCTTTCTGGGAAAGTTGTTATCATATCTAATGACTTCTGATCCTTGTTCCATGTCTTTAGGACAAATTCCTACAGGGGCCTTGAGTGAAACTGAGCCCAACTGACCGCCGGAATGGCGGAAGCCATTAGACCTAGCAACCCCAGATATATATACAATCTGTTTGGGGAAGCAAACTTGATTTCCCTTTGTTTATTATCCATCCTAGCTCCTTCAGAAGAGACAATGTTCTTTTCACATTGCTTTCTAGTAGCTCCCTGGACAGTGCAAACAGTAACAGGTCGTCCAAATAGGCTATGATGCCTATCTGATCCTTTCTCAGAAAGGCCATCACCTCTGCCAGGACCTTTGTAAAGATCTTTGGAGTGGACGAAAGACCGAAGGGCATTGCCCTGTATTGCCAGTGAAAGGTCACTGCAAACCTTCGAAATTTTGTGCCGGCAGGATCAGGATATGCAGATACGCATCCTGAAGGTCTATGGAGGCCATCCAGGCCCCTTTGGACAGAATTTCCTTGATGGTAAAAATTGTTTCCATCCGGAATCTTTTGTACCGGATATCTTTGTTTAATCTTTTTAGATTCAGAATCATTCTGAACTTTCCTGAAGACTTTTGAATCAGGAATACATGAGAGTACACTCCTGTCTGCCTCAGGTGCCATGGGACCTCCTTTATAACCGCCATCTCCTTTAGTTGTGGAATCACTAAAGGAAGAGCCTCTGCCTTGTCCCGTTCTTTGGGGCACTGGGTTACCTGAAAATGATTCTCCGGCCATGAGACAAATGCTAGACGCAGGCCGTCCTCAATTGTCTGAAGCACAAAGGGGTTCTGAGATATCTTCTGCCAGGCCGGAAGAAATGACAGAAGTCTCCCCCCTACCGGGCCTGTATCAGGGCTGTTTGAGGGGTTGTGGGGGTTTAAACAATAAACCTCCCTTCCCCCTCAATCTCTGAGAAGCCCATGGCTTCCCAGCATCCTGAGCCCGGCCCGCTCTCTGCATAAATCTAGGCCTCTTCATTTCCCATCTGGGAGGCTGATGATGCTTTCTTTCCCGCTTCAGTGGATCTGGTTAATACCCTTTCTAACTCAGAACCAAACAAAAGTTTTCCCTCAAAAGGGATACCACACAGATGCGACTTGGAAGTTTGGTCGCCCTGCCATGTCTTGAGCCAGAGTGCTCGGCAAGCAGAATTAATCAGAGCCATATTCTTTGCTGTGGATCTGACTGCTTCTGACACTGCATCAGAGATATAATTCACTGCTTTACACACAAACACTAAAGCATCCTCAAGCTCCTCCTTGGGAGCCCCTTCCTTATTATTAGTCCTTACTTTCTCTAACCATACCTCAGACACCCTGCTGAGGCAATCAGCTGCAAGCAGCGATCTAAGCAAAGAAAAATCAGTATCCCAGGCTCTTTTGAGGAGGATATCTGCTCCCTTATCCATTGGATCCCCTAGTGAACCCATATCATCAAAGGACAGATCCGATCTTTTAGATACTTGTGCCAGAGGGGCATCCACTTTGGGACATTTTGCCCACTATTCAACATCCGATTCCTCAAGGGGGAATCTTCTCAACAAGGATTTAGGACAGAAAAAGCGAGCTTCCGGGGGTCCCCATTCCCTGGCCAAAAATGTCTTTAAGAGATTGGTGTTTAGGGAAACATGGCTCATCTTTCACAGTTAAACCTCTATACAGAGAGTCATGAAGTGAAAGTGCTCTGCTCTCATTCCCATAACTAAGGGAAGCCCAAACAGCCTTAACAAGATCGGGAACATCCTCCAGACAGAAATTAAATCTTTCTGGCTGGTCCAAAGCTGAGGGCCCTGATCCCTTCTCTCTAGCAGAGGAATGGCTCGACTCATCCGAAGATATCGTTCACTCCTCTTCCCCCTCCGGCACCACTCTAGTGGGTTCCTCCGAAATCTGGGTGGAAGGAAACTCCTGAGCGGCTGGTAGCTGCGAACAAGAGGGCCCAGCTTCTAAGTTATCCCCAGGGACCTGCAAAAACCGGGACCTGAACTGCTCCAGAGTGTCAGATAATTTTGAGTCAATATTCTCAAAATATCTTTTCAGGACCTCTGGTACACTATCCCCCGCAGCCTTCTCCAAACATTCCTTACATAGCATTTTGGAGTGCCCCTCAGGGAGAGGACCCAAACAATTGTAGCATGACCTAGGGTGACCCACTCTATCCCTGGGCTCCTTCTGCTCCCTGGACTCCCTATGGCTTCTGGAGTCTCTTTTGGGGTCCTTAGTGGCTTTAGCCTCCTTTACTTTGGACTCTTTAGCCTACAATACCATTAGTTATTGTGAGAGTGGGGGGGGGGTTGGGAAGGGAGTTTGGGGGAACTCAGGAGAACCCGAAGGCCCCCCTTTATTCCCCGACTTACCCTATTCAGGGAACCGTCCCCTACCATCGGTTTCAGCAAACCCACCGGTGGTGCCGCCGGTACCAATTTGCCCGATCTGGAGCGCTTTGTTCAGCAGCACGAGGCCAGTGTCTCCCTTAGGCCTTGCTGGCCTTAAAATGTACTCGGGGGCAGCATCCGGCCACCCGGAAATTAGTCACTGGAACGCATAGCCCTGCCCCCCAAAACAGGAAACCGTATGGCCGTATAGCTTCTGCACGTGTGCTCCGGCCGGCCTGATCAATCACCTGGAACAGCTGCAGCAGCGTTCCAGCGGACCCCTGACCCGGAGCCCAGGAGGAACAGGTAAGTCCTTGCAGGCCCCCTACTTAACCCTTCCCCGCTTGAGTCCCTGGAATGGGGGGGGTCCTCACCCAAATCCCGTAATCCTACTAACCTGTAGTGGATTAGATGGGATCCAAAGCTCCGTCCTGGAGACTGCCACCCGGACTAGCTCCAGGATGAGGAATTCCCTCGGTATCAGGTTCCAGGGGGGCATCTCCGTCTGTAGCAGAGCAGAGCTAGAGCATGGAGAGGGAGTCCGGACTGGCCATTCTCCCTGGGAATAAAACAAAAAATGGGACGATGTCCAGCATGTTTCCTCAGGAGGATCTGGAGGAAGGGGGGGGGGGGTATTTATGATGTTCAGTTGTGTTTCCTGTAGGAGGGGGGAGGTACGCGGCTGGGCTGTCCTAGAGGACATCTTGGGAAAAAAGGCTTGCCCAGGCACACCCCCACTGCTGCCGATAGCTTTGTTGCTGGTCCCGCGGCCTTTCAGACCAAAGACTGAAAAGTCTCCAGGACCAGACCATAACCCTAAAGGTTAGTGGAGGCCCCCTTTGCAGGGCAAGTGCCCCTTGTGCCCCCCTCATAATCGGGTCCAAGGAGGGGGTGAGATCGCTATAAATATGTTCTCTGTAAAGGAAAGGACAGTGTCCTCATTTTATGCTATGGCCAAGATTTTAGAAGTTAGGTATCTGCCTTATGAATAAAAAGGCTGAGCCTTATTTTAAAGCAGTATCACACTATGAGCTGGTTTGTTTTTGAATTTGAAGTAAATGGGTTTCTGACATATTGGAGCTTTGAAACAAGTGTTAAGCATTGGAATCTATTGGATTTTATGGGCTATTGGAGTTGGAAGTATTTATATTTATTAGGAAGTATATGATGAGCGCTATTGTAACGACCATCTGGTAAGAGGATACTAAAAGGTGGTGGGATCACTAAATTGAAATTGATCCACGTGTTGCCAGTATTCAGATGCTCTGCAATTAAGTGGCCAAATTTATTTGGACACTTTGCTTTCATCTAATAAGTTTGCTGAATCACCGCAACCAATTAGGCGCTTATGAATCGTCTTACATTCTGCTTGAAAAGCAACCTCTGATGAACAAATTCCTTATAGGGGATCGCTTTGATCGTGTGGGCAGGATGACAGCTGGCCGCATGAAAAGTAGTATTGCCCGCCACTTACATCTAAAAAGTCTATTGTGTGTTCGTGACTGGTTGCTGTGAAACTCAAGTTCATATTGTTGTCATTCAAATAATCCAAGAGATGATCTACCAGTGAAACATCTCCCTTGCAGACCCACAGTGTATCATCAATGTACTGCCCCTAGGAAGAACACCCGGTCATGAAACGAGTTCCCATCTCTAAAGATATGGCTCGCCTCCCACCAACCCATATACAGGTTGGCGAGTGAGGGTGAAAAAGGAGCCCCCATTGAAGTGCCACATCTCTGAAAATATAGTACACATAGTCAAACATAAAATAATTACATTTCAATAGATACTGGACTGCCATAATAATAAACCTGACATGGTCCTCTGAATAGCCAGCAAATCGACGAAGACGTGACTCTAAAGCAGCAACGGCCAAATCATGTTGAATTGATGAATATGAAGCCTGTACTTCACATGTGAGCCAAAAGGCCCCCCCAAGGGCCACCTGAGATTGCACAAACAATGCAATACATGTGTTGTGTTTTTAATAAGGGTGGGACTCTTTGAGAGGCCAGAGCTGAGCAGCAACCCATTACCCGAGCATCTTGTTGAGTCCCCCGAGACAACAGGGCAGCCCCTAGGCGGTCTAACTGATTTGTGCACCTTTGGCAGGTGATGGAAGATGGGATCCAAGGGCAACCACATCCTCCAACACAGCCAGTAGCTCCCTTTTTAAATTTCTTAGTAGGGTCTCTCTCTAGTTGTCCATAAGCAGTCTCATCTGACAATTGTCGAAAGGCCTTTTGCACATACATGACCACTATGGAACCACCCTTGTTCGCACTCCGGACAACAGGTTCTTTCGCTTTCTTTAGTTGTGTTTATGCAACTTTCTCATCTAGTGAAAGGTTATTTTTCTTTATTGGGGTCACAACAGTGTATGGACTATTTCCTGAAATCTCTCAAGAGGTGGAGACCTTGCATTAATAGGATAGAAATCTAAAGTTTTACATTTCCCAACCTGCAGTGGAATTACAGGCTAATGTGAGTCCTGCAATTCCAAAGATGGATGAGTCACTTCCTGTGTATAAGTAATCAAATTGGACTGGAGTACTGGAAATACTTCCTATCTGCACTTCTTCACCAGAGTCTGTGCCCTCACCTTTTTTGGGCAAGCTGAGCACTTTAGTCCATCTGTCTCTCTAGTTGGAGATGCGACATTGGAGCCTACCCATCTCTCCTCCTGTGAGTGGTGCTGTTACGCCCCTCTCCATCTCGACTCCACTAAGTGAGCAGGGAGGGTGGGTGTGCCTTTTCCATCTGGTATGTCCCAATATGGCTAGATAGTCGGGCCTCGCTGCCCGGGTCGACTCATAAGGAGTGTACCAACTTTTGATCCTCAATTAAGACTAAGGGGGCTCCCCCTGAAACGCGTCACCTGTCCTTTCCTGTAAATTGTTTGGGATTGCCATAGATCAATGATTTTATGCTTTATTAAATGTTCCGTTTTAATGACACCATCTGAGCCAGAGAACTTTCCTTTGTATGCTGCATGTGGATGCCAGTCCTTCTCACATTCACGCTAAGTGCAGACTTATGATCTTCACTTTATTTGCATTGTGAACCGGATGGTGTGCACAGAACTAAGGGTTCAGGTTTGGCGCTGAATCCACATCTTCAGCTGCCCTGAGGTCCCACACTAGAAAGTTGACCAGATGTCCCACTTTCGGTGGGACAGTCCCACTTTGGGGCCTACAGTTCCCCCAAAAACTCTGGGGGCACATAAATGTCCCACTTTGCTGACATGGGAGTACTGTCCCACCAAATGCAGAATGCTGGATGTCTGGGTGATTTACAACTGCTCTGATTCTTTGGTTGAATGGTGGTAGTGGAATGCGTAGACCTCACCAGAGGCATAGCTAGACTTTACTGCAAAACTCATCTCTCCTAGGTCCAACGGCACATGTGTGTAGGGTGCTGGGCATTGGAGGACCAGCAGCCAGCGAGCAAGTGTTCCTTAATTGCTTCCTGCCCACTGATCCTCCATTGTGCCCTCTCCTCGCAAATGTGATGGGGGGATGGTGCTTACTCGATGTAATGAGAAATACCACTCACTGGCTTTAATGAGGCATTTTGCACACTGCCTGTACTAAGGGATGCCGCATACTGCAGGTAATAAGGGATGCGGTAATGGAGGATGCTGCTTAGTAGTAGTAGTAGTAGTAAGCTGAGACTCCAGGGTGAGTTTTAATCCACTTTAAACAATTGTGGGTCCAGTACAGAACCCAGGGGTGCATCATTGACTAGAAATTATTAAGCGCAAACACGGTCCTTCAGTCAATTTTCAATTCAGTTACAAAATATACCGTATTTTTGCCCTATAAGACGCACCTAGGATTTGGAGGAAGAAAATAAGAAAAAAAATATTTTAAACCAAAAACACACCATTACAAACAGTGTGGCATTCCTCCGATTCCATTCCTCATGGGCAGTGTGGCATTCCCCCATTAGTATAGGCAGTGTGGCATTCCCCCATTTCCATAGGCAGTGTGGGATTCCCCCTCCCTCTATTTCCATAGGCAGTGTGGCATTCCCCCATTAGTATAGGCAGTGTGGCATTCCCCCATTTTCATAGGCAGTGTGGGATTCCCCCCCCCCCCCCTCATTTCCATAGGCAGTGTGGCATTCCCCTAGAAGTTAAAAAAAAAAAAAAGGAAATTTAGAGTATTTTAAAATCAAGAACAGAAATAACCAAGCTGAATTCTTTATTAACTCTTGGGCAAAGTCCATCTGATCCTGGAGTCTTGTGCACATTTAACCTGTTTAGCCTAAAACTACAGAAAGAATAGAAGAAGAAGAAGTTCCCCGACTATCCCTTTTCTAAAAAAAGATATGGTCAAAGGCACCCATCCTCATTTACATCCAAAGAGAATATAAAACCTAAAAGCATTAACAAAAAGGTTAGATTTGAGTATTGAGTATTTACACATTCCATAATATACAACCCCCTAAAAATACACAATATTCAAAATGCTCCATGTTCTAAACAGTAAATACGGAACTTGCAAATAGATTTGGATATTAATTTTTTATTTAAAAAAATCAGTAGCATAAACATAGTGCAAAGACATTGATTGGCTAAACCAGGTAAATATAGTGCAAACCCAGTGTACAAAATGCAAAGATTTTAGTGTTAAAGAATAACTTTACTATAACAAAAAGTAGGATATAATTCTATCATTTCTTTCATCAGGGGTTTAGCAGATAGAAATGCAATATATTATGTGCTGCCTTCCACCTTTAAGGAATAAACTCTGACAGCATATTGCACACTGCTTAATGCGCAGCTAAAGGTGCAGAAAGCCGACCAACCTAATTTAAAACTGGTCTTTCATAGCATGATGTATTGGTGCACTAATGAGTATATTAGGGTGTTGTGAAAAGCTAGAAAGGACAAAAACTAAAAGCCTCTTTAGATAGATACACAGGTATAAAAAAACATTGTGACACTAATATTTAGGGGGTATTGTGATGTATGGATACAGCAGTAGGATGGTTCATGCTGAGACCAGAAGCAAAAACTACAGGGCCCTGTGTGGAGATCACCGAGATGCTGACCCCCTTAGAGAGTTAGGAATGTGCCACAATGGTGATTCTGACCTTTGGTCTGTTGGGAAAAGGTCAGTAGACCCTCTGCCTTCCCCACTCCTCACCTTACGTGATTTTTCTGCTGTCCGGCTAAGTATTTGCCTCCCTGCTTGCTCTATTTGTGCCAGTCTATTTGGATATGTCTGTTTTGTATTTGGTAATTTGTGTCTATGACCGAGATTGATTTGAATATTTGTTAACACTTATTGCACACTTTTTATATCATTATCTTTATATGTATAAGTTGTTCACTCATTGTATAGATCCCACACTCACTGAACTTTTGGGATTTGTTATTGTTGATATGAATATGAATTGCGGTTTTGTGATTTGTGCATTGTCACTTTGTTGATTTAGTGGGGGGCCCCCCCTCTCCTCTCTTTTTTTGGGGAGGGGTTTTTTCTGTGCCGGCACAATAATAGTGGTTGTTTAACGTATCAATAGAATAGGAGTTTCCCAGGTAAATGTTGCTGCGTTGGCAGCACTGGATGTATTTTGGGGATAGGCAGTGTTTTTAACGTGTTTTGTACTGCATGTTATGTCTTAGTCCTGTTGATCTAATGAGATTTTGTATAATAAATAGCAATTTTTATCATCATTGATTGTATTGGTGCTCCTGTTGCTTGGGTTTCTGGACTAGGGTCCATGAGCCCAACTTTTTGCATTAACTAAAAATGTTAAAACACCTTAATTGCGAAGCACTTTTGAAGAAAACTATTTACTAATCAACTACCAGCAGGTGACATAATTACATTTAAAGTTATAAAGTGACAGGGGCAGAATATTATTTTTAAAATACTTATTTATTTTTACTTTCGTGCGGTTTGTGAAGTCGGTAGTTGGTCCTTGTACAGCCAGCTCCCACTGAACACAAAAAGTGTCCCATACATGGAAATTCCTGGAGTATGGAGGTGCCCATTGTTGTTAGAGGGAGCCGGTTGTACCAAGACCACGGTCACCGACCAGCCAGAACCCGGAAGTGCTGCTCCAGGCTTCACAAACCAGAGCTGCAGGAGGACAATTGGCAGTAAGGGAAGCGGAGCTGCTAGTTACTGCTGGTCCTGCCCTCTAAGCTTTCCTTTAAGTTAAGTAACTGCTCGATGTGTTACACATAAAAACAAAATCAAACACTTAACTTTGCATTTTGCACACAAACACTATAAAACAATTAAGATACTTCCCTTATCACATGTAAACCCTCTGAGGGGTAATACAGACCTAGTTGGCAGGCACTTTAAAGAAGAACTCCAAAAGCATGGTTTAAATAACGCAAACATAATTGTTTTCTTCTTTCAAAAAGTTTACATTTTTGGTTTCAGAATTAAAACCAGACCAGGTTAAAGTTTGGAGAGTGGGGCTATGTGGCGTGCGCTGTTGGAATGAGTGACATCCGTCTTTGTACTGTGAAATCGAAGAGCACCCAATGCCACACAACTAATAGAATAACCCAGTATTCCAGGCTTCTCTATGAATACCTAATCAGCCATTTTATTTTTTAAGAGACAGTAGCAGATTTTTCCTAAAAGGTTTGCAGGTCAATAAAAACCTTATGGACAGATTTTTTCAAATTAAAATTATGAACTGTGTTCCATGGAGTTCTTCTTTAAAAATGTGTTAACAATGTTTTACATCTGTTAACATCCACAACCCAGACAGTCACCTGATCACTAATGTATGTGCTATCAATAAATATACACATTTAGCAAAATCAATTGGTATTAAAAACACATATAGTTACACATCTTATATGAATACAAAGCTGGAAGAGTTATTGTACACAGTAACACACATACCAAGAACCATACTAAGCCAGAACAACCTGTGGAGGTTAAGTCCCAGCATGCCTGTTTTTATGTAGGTCTACATTTCAGAAAGCTATAGGTTGCGGATACTTCACCTGGTCATCTAGGCTTGGTTTGCCCCACACAGAAATTGATTCACAATAAAAAGAACCCTAACTAAATCCCTTTTTAGTGAGCTAATATTAGAGGGCAGTAAATCTCATAATAACCCGGCAAACCTGCGCAAGCACCACCTGCGCAAGCACCAGGGCCCATTGCGCCTTGGGGTGGCACACCGATAGCAGAGGCTTCTCGGAATACTAAGATGACATCTACATAAGCAGCATTTCATAAAATTAAGAGCCGACCTGCATCTCAGTATAGGGTTACTAGCCCCAAAATAAAGCCAGGAAAGAGGTAAGGGGCATTTACTCTACCACCCACTCCTTTTATTTCATAGGGGAGCCCCAGATGTTCACAGAAAAAAAGTAGGACAGACAGAATGTTGCTTCTTCTTTTGAATACAATGAATTAGACTTATTTCAGGCTATAGTGTTAGAGTGGACCAAAACCGAATCTATACTTTAGGATACTATGGTACATGTATGGTCGGCAGAGGCATCTACTGCATCCTGCTACAGCTGTGCACGTCTATACCCACCACAATGGAATGGCTGGCACAGCCATGCAGGCGATGTCGCTGCTGATCACAAAATGGGGCTGCGCTCCCATTTAGCTTGTTAAACCACTTATTGATATGCACGACCAAATAAGCTGAATGGAGGAGAGCCGCAACTGCTGCGTGAAATTGCTGGCAAGGTATGTATAGTGGGCCCCAGTGAGTTTCAAACAAGAGTAGTGGCCAATGTATAGTGAAAATCCTAGGTTCTGGTCCACTTTATTCTCTTCTAAATTGTTGCCTGTGAAATATCTAAAAAACAGGGGTTCCCAACCAGTGGTATATGCAGCAAACCTCCAAACTGATCTGTACCCAAACTTTATCTGCTTTGTGCCTGTGTGTGTTTGTGCCTTTTTTTAACACTGTTGTAGGTGCCTGACAACCCATCTTGACCACTTGAGATAATTAGAAAATGGAAGCAGTTACTTAATTAAAAAAAGGTTGAGAAATCCTTCTATTGAGCACTATAGTAAAGGCAGTTGGGGGCTGAAACCTTGATTTAGTTTTTATTTTTTAGATAAGCCCTGATGCTGAAGCCGAGCTTTTTGAGTAAAACTCAAATCAACAGGGAGCTCCAAAGCTTTGAGCTAAAGCCATTCTCCTGAATGCTCCTCATCAAGAATACCATACATTTGTACTACTGTATATACTTCAAAATAAAATAATTGTAGTAGCACAATAAGTGGACAACTTCTCTAGAAGATAAGAGTTATCTGTTGCTGTATATTTAGGCAGCTATGCCAGCGAGACAAGTGCCATTGCTGTGAGCATGTCATTCAACTCCTCTAACTGAACCAATGGGATAAGACAAGGCTGACATAAGCAAGGTAATCCCAATGGACAATGGGCAGGAGCAGTATGACAAACTGCCGACAACAGTGCTCTATTTAATTGAGCAGTTTCTGTCAGCTGAGCCTCTTCCACTTTTCCTTGGAAATCTGCAATTCTGCTTTGGCAACTTTAGAAAGGCTCTACTGATTGGATACAGACAATGCACTTGTTTGGGATTTCTGGCTACCAGGATGCTCTAAAGAAACAGTAAGAGGGTCAGCAGGCTTTGCTCTGGCATCCGTGCCTCTGTTTTGGCATTCATAAAATAAGGGGGGAATATAATTTGCACTGACGTGTAGAGTTTTCTATGGACCAGCAACAAACATCTATGAGGGGTCTTCAAAATGTTTCTAAACTTGTAAGAAATAGTTAGCAAAAAGTGTAGAGACTTTTTGAAGACCCTGCGTAACTTAAGAATTCCCACGCAATGGAAACAGGAGCCTGGCAGCATTTTCCATCATTGTCGACCATAATAATATAATGTATTTTATACTGTAGGTTTCTTCTTTAAGCTTCCCATTAGCATTAAAAGGATACAGAAGGCAAAGGCAATTGTTAGAGCATTGTGTCGCGCTACATTTGGCACTGTGCTAATCTGTTTTCCATTTTTAATTGAAGAAGAAATGGGCGAGATATGAAGGTTTACAGTTTGACCTTATGATTTATCTTTTGAATTATTTGGGTGTGGCCCTTGGCTCTGTGATGCCGCATAATAATCAGCATTATGGGCGAGGTCTGTAAGACAGGCATTCTCATCACCCTGGCTGTTCTCCCTCTATCTCAGTGGCCACAGTCTGATGATGCAGAGCTTTAGACCACAATCTTAGCTCTATTATTAGTGGTCTATGGCAAAGGAATTCAGGGGGTGTGACACTGCTTTTTGCCTTGTTTCTATTATAGGAGCAGCTGCGTTCTGACAGGAAGGCAGAGCACAGCCATGATGAGGTGAGCTTCTGAATGACAGTTCATGCACTTTGCCAACAGAGTCCCTTTAAGCTTTCCAAATATTTTAGAAGTTTTTTGAGTACCATATTTAAAATTCTTCACACTGCAGCATAAACATGTTGTTTGCCCTAACTCCACTAGATTTCTTCCACCATCCAACTTGACCATGATCCTCCTGAGGACACATTATTTCAAGCATGCTTAAATTGGGACAGGAGAACCTATGATGCTTCATGCTTCAGTAGAGTGCTTCCAAGATCATGTTAAAATAAAAGCTTTAAAAAGTCCTTCCTGAGTGCTGCTCAAGGCACATGTTTCTTTTCTCAATTTTGTGCAAACTAGAAATGCAGGAAGTCTAATGTTCTAAGCATAATCAATCATTGACTCCATCTGATCTTCTGCCCGGCGATACCGAAAGGAAGAGAAGAACAAAGGGTGCCGCCTTTTGTAGAGGTAGATGACAAGTCCGAAGAGGAGGATTACAATGATGAATATGGCGAACCCTACAGCAAATCCTAGTGTGCTGGATCCTGGGAAAAAAGACCACATTAAAGAAGAATTATTGGCTGCACAAAACTGAAATTAAGCCAAGTTAAAAAAATTAACTTTTGGGTTGGGATTTGGGATGCCTGCGCAGTTAAAGATCCTTAGGAAGCCAAAATGAGACATTTGTATTAAACTGAGATGCTAGGGGTTGAGGAAGTATTATTGTTCAAGATTTCAATAAACTGGGTAAAGGTTTGTGCTTCTGTAATGTAGCCTCAAGTTCTTCCTGTCATCAGTAAACAAGGCGGCTATTAAAACCCAACTTCAGTCAACACTTTTGTGAATAGGGTCAGGAAAGAATTGGTTCCGATTTAGTTTAGTTTTGGAGTTCTGATAGATTTCACTTCATTTCCTGTTAGCAGTGACCAGGCCAAGCTTGTATCGATAGGACAAAAGAGGTGTTGTTGGCACAGTAAGTCCGTAAGTCTAGATCTTCACCACAGGGCCGTGGACAGCAAAAAGTGGCGTTAAGATAACTGTTTTAACTATTCTTTTCTTACATGTATTTGAAAGCGAAAAAATACAATTCTGTGAAACTCACCTGTAGAATTGTTTTTGAATATATCCAGTCCAGGTCGTCCCAGAATTAATGACATGTGGGTATTCCACCGCCAGGTGGCGCTCGACTGCAAGATCAAAAGCGGTCGCTCCTCCCGGCCCCCTATAAAAACAGATGTCTCACTATGATTTCCCAGTGGTTAAATAGCAGTAAGAAAAAGAGACAATCCGGGAGGCCAAAAAACCATGTTACTTCACATAGCTTCAGCATGTACTCTCTCCAACACAAAACTTAAGGACAACGGATCAATATAAAAATGGCAATCACCATAACAGGAAAACCAGAGATAATGAAAACAAGGGCGGGGTGGGACGACCTGGACTGGATATATTCAAAAACAATTCTACAGGTGAGTTTCCAGAATTGTATTTTTCACTATATCCAGTCCAGGTCGTGACATGTCATGAGGGACATCCAAAAGCAGTGTCCCTTAGGGCGGGATCCCCAGTGCGGAACAGCATGTAGTTCATTTCACTACCGGCTGAAGCACCTGTCGGCCAAAGACAGCATCAGCTGAGGCCCTAACATCAACCTTGTAAAACTAAAGGTATGAACTGAAGACCAAGTGACGGCCTTAAAAACTTGTTCAACAGATGCCTGGTGCTGAAAAGCCCAAGAGGCACCAATAGCTCTGGTAGAATGAGCTGTGATCCGAAAAGGGGGTTCCTTCCCCTTGGAAGAATAAGCTTGCACCACCGCCTGTCTGATCCACTTACTGAGGGTGGACTTGGCTGGTGGTAAACCTTTCCTAGAGCTCTCTGTTAGGACAAAGAGAAAATCCGATTTCCTGAAGGATTCAGTCGCAACCAGGTAATACTTAACGGCTCTGACCACATCCAAGGCATGGAGGGTCCGTTCCTTAGCCTTAGTCGGTGCTGGACACAAGGAAGGCTATACCACTTCCTCATTAAGATGAAAGGGAAGGGGGGTGTGGCTTGACAATGGCGGTGTAAGGACACACCGGGAGGGAGCTTCGCGTCCAGAAGCTGTAGAGCTGAGGCAGAATACCGGCAAGCCACCCGCAAACCCCATGACTAAGTGGGGGAAACTGCGGGGATCTATCAGAAAAGGCAGATCCCATACTATCCCCGCATTATTCAGCACCAGAGGCGCTGACAACAAGGAGGCAGCGGCGAGAGCTGAGGAGCGTGCACGTGGGTGCGAGACCGCAGCGCAGCAGGAGGAAGCGCTTACCTGCACACCGACCCCGGCGAGAGATCCTCCCGTACATCGGGGAGCCTGCAGAAAGGCTCAGAGCGTCCACCCCGGCATAGAGATAGAGCGTCGGGGGAGCAGAGGCCGGATGACAGTTGCGGCGGAGGTACACAGCGGGGCGGACGGGAGGGGGAGAGCACCCGGCGGGCCTCGGGCTAGTCATTCGCCCCGGCCCCCCCTGACCAGCCCCCGCTCGGAGAAGTCGGTGGCCCCGCTCCACACCACACTGAGCCAGGCTGGGAGCACCCTAGGGGGAGGAAGTGGTGGCACCCCTTTATCCCACAGCATAGAGCACGCCACTCAGACCACGAAGCAGTGCAGTGTGGGTTCCATGCTTGGGGGCAGCTGCAGTCCTGATTCCCCGCCACGGAGCCATCAGAGGGACCCCCCTATTCTGCATTGACGGGGGCGGAGTTGCACTTCCCCACAAATTGAGGAGCTGCCGTCGTGTGCAAGCTCTTTGACGGGCACCCCTTCGCCTCCACTGAGCCCACAGCCGAGTTGGCAGGCCCGCTCTGGGTCCCCTCCTGGCAGTTCTGCAGGGGGTTTAGCGTTCTCAGAGAATGCCCCTGCTCTGTGCACCCTTTGGGAGGAAGACGTGATCCCGTCTGCGCGGGGATCCCTGAGGGGGGGCGAACATCCGGGTGCCCATCTGGTCATGGGACCACCCTCGCCAGGGAGAAGTACATCGGCAATATTCGCCCTGTGCCGCCCGCCCTCCGTCGAGTTATCTCCTCTGCAGAGCTCCACAGCTGCCCTACCAATAGATCTACTTTCCCATTCCATCGCAGAGGCGGTAAAAGTCAATATCAAGGAGGCCCTTCGGGGACTCCCAACGTGTGGGGATTTTGACGGATATGTTTCCAGGATGGAGGGCACCATCAAGAGAGAACTGGCGGCTTTGCAAGGCACGGTGGCGGAAGTTACAGAAAGAATGGATGGGGTTGAAGCCTCGCATAGAGCCCTGGAGACGCGCGTGGCAGAATTGGAGCAGCAACAGGACCGGAACAAGCGCCTCCTATCTGATCTTTCCCTGGCTCATGATGACGTGGAGAACAGGAGCCGTAGGAACAATCTGTGCCTTCGGGGGGTCCCGGAGTCGGTGGGAGCCGCGGGATCTACTGGGGGCAGTCACCTCTATTTTCAACAAGCTCCTAGACCTTCCCGACACAAATCATATTGAATTGGACCGGGTTCACAAGGCCCTGGGCCCCTGGCCGCAGGACCTAAATAGGACCAGAGACATCATCTGCAGAGTGCATTTCGTCAAGATAAAGGAAGATATACTTCGTCGCACGTGGGAGAAGGGCCCGGTCAGATACAAGGGCGTGCAGGTGATCATACTCCAGGACCTCTCTCGAAGGACTCTGCAGATATGAAAGCTCCTGAGGCCCCTCCTGGATACCATTCTACAGGTGGGGACACCCGTTCCAGCTTTTGGTGCGTAGGGGTGAAAACATATTTGCCCTCAGAGCGCCCGGCCAACTGCCGGACCTACTTCACTTCCTAGAAGCCGAAAACGTGGATGTCCCGGACTGGACGGTTCCGGATCTAGCCATATATAACAGGCAGCTGCCACAGCTTCTGGGGGGAGGTCCCAGGGGGGACAGGGGAGGCGTGAGGGGCCGTAGGAGGTGAAGGTTGATGGTGCCGGGACCCGCGCGGAGCCCCTCGCTGCCGGTGACTTAGCCGCATAACATCACCCAGCACTGTTTTTGGTACCATCTGTTCCGGTGGCGGGGGGTGTCGCGGAGGGGCTCGACGCAGGGGGGGGGGGGGGGGGTCGTCTGGCGGCCGGGGGGCATGTCGCCTTGTGGCTTTGGTCTTGCCTTCTGCCCGGGCCACCGGCCTGATTGCCGGGCCCGGGCCCTCCCCTGTTAAATTTGTTTGTTGTTGTTGTTGAAGTTTCTTTTCTTAAATTGTTAGAATTATATGCTTGAATAGAATTGCTTGTGATCTAGTGCCCCCCTTGGGTGGGGGTCCTCGCTTGGGATGCCACAAGGTTGCGCTGCTGAGCTCCCCAACCCCCTATGCAGCAGAGTTTTGGTGCATTCGAGGTATGCCTCGCTGAGTAGCTACAATCGGGGTGCATCTCCTGACCCGTTGGACGCGTGCCTAGTCTTCCTACCCCCCCCCCACGCATTTGGTTCACCCCTCTGGGGAAGCTTCCTGGCCTTCTCTAGACGGGGATAGACTTTGCTACGGGCTTGCATGCCAATGGATGGGTGACCCTCTGGTGTCCCCCTCGCTAAGTGCATATCTTAAAGGCACCGTTTCCGCCCCCCGCTCTCCAGCGGATAGCCGGCGGACTACCCGTTGGTCCTTAGTTTCCCTTTGCCGTTTGTGATTTTCCCCCCAACCTCCAGTCCGTCACTCTCCGGCCCTTAGAGCACGACTGCTCCCTCTCTTTGACCCCTACCTCCCTCCACTGGCCCCTGCTTTCCTTGCCTTCTCTTCCTTTGGCATGTGGGACCGGGTGAGGGACAAACAAAGCGGCCACACACCCAAGCCCCAGCAATTTCCTCTTCCTTACCGCGCCACAGGGGCAATATGACCCCAATAAAAATAGTGACCCTAAATGCGAAGGGGCTCAACACTCCAGAGAAGAGAACTATCCTAGGGCAGGAGTTAAAAAGATGTAAAGCAAAAATTATATTTCTGGATAGTGGATTGGGGGAGAAACGCGAAAGGGAAGAAGTGGGTTGATATGGAGGATAACTGCACAGATGCCCCATTGAGAGAGATACCATGGGCAACGGAGACCTCAAACCGTTGGAGCGGATCTAACCTACTGATAAAGGCCACCCTAAGTGTTTGGGATGAGACCAGGAGGAATAAAGAGGTCTCGCCCTGGCCATCACCTCTGATCCCAGTAACTGGGAACCCAGAATTACCCACTTGCCGGAAGCTGCGTGCCAGAGGGGGGTGGAGAGACTTGGGAGCGGTTCGGTGGAGAGACCTGGTGAGAGGACAGGAATGGTGTAGCATCGAGGAGCTTAGGACTCGCTGGGACTGCCCGCACTTGGACCCCTGGCAGCTGCTTCTCTTCCAACACTTCTTACAACGAATGGGACCGAAACACTCTCTAGGCCGAGACCTCACACAGTTCGAATCCCTGGCCACGCAGGGTGATCCACCAACAAGGGTGATATCTCGGATATACCGACTCCTAAGTGGGGAGCGTGAGACACCGCCCCCCTTCTGCAGGGATTGGGAGAGGGACCTGGGAAGGGAATTCACGAAAGAGGAGTGGGAGAAGATATTTCTGCTCTCCCAGAAATCTTCGATCTCATCCCAGGTACAAGAAACGAACAATAAGTACTTATCTAGATGGTACTACACCCCCAAGCGACTGTCCACGATGTTCCCGAGCTCCTCGCCTCTGTGCTAGAGATGTAAGGCAGAGGAGGGAACGCTATTACATATCCTGTGGACATGCCCCAAAATCACAACCTTTTGGAGGAAAATAGCAACGACTATAGGTAAGATTATAGGATCACGGGTCCCATGCTGCCCGGCCCTCATGTTGCTGCACCACACCAGTGATAGTGTAGCGGCTTATAAAAAATCAATACTGAGACATCTTCTGAATGCCGCCAAAACGATAATTCCCAGATACTGGAAAACTGAATATGTCCCAACAGAAGAAGACTGGGCCCGAGAAGTAGATAGGATAGGAGAAATGGAGGAGCTGACGGCTGTAGTCCAGGATAACGAAGAGAGGACCCGCTTGCTTTGGACGCCGTGGTACGTGTTCCGGTCCCCGGCGGCTCGCCCTGCCTCCCCCTCGGCCCCTACGGGCCCATCGATTGACGGTGACTCGGCCTAATAAGCATACGACCCCCGACGCTGCAGTTGCCAAACTTTCCCGGGCGTGTACCCGCACTTTACTCGCTTCCCTTCTACCCTCTATACACTCTTTCCCCTCAATGGGCTAGATAATATCAATGACACGCGATCAACTATCCCCTGACACATTCAGCTATTGGAGCTGAAATTCAGCGACCTCATTCCACTAGATGAGGATTGCTTATAATACACAGATGTATTTCAAATTGAGATGTAGACCCGACACATTGACCTTATCATTACACGAATAGAAGACAAATCATTCGGGGGGCCGGGGCCCTCCGGGGGGCTGCCCCTGCGCCCCTCGCGGAGCCTGGACCCTCCGACTCACTACTGAGACAGGAGGTTCCCTTGGAGAACGCCAAACATCCAGACATGGGGATAACCTCATATGTAACATCCAGCCCTACGACTGTTTACATATCCTTATTGTACTTACCTTATATTGTCTCGCTTTCTTCTGTAATACTTGACTGTTTTGTATTGAAAAACTAAATAAAGAATTAAAAAAAAAAATTATATTTCTACAAGAGACACATTTTAAAAGAGATGTGGCTCCTAGGCTCTGTAATAGGCAGTTCCCTCATGTGTTCACCAGCTGCGCGGCAGACACCAAAAAGAAGAAGAGAGTAGCCATCGTGCTTGTGAGAGATTTGCCCTTCATCTCTAAGGCGGTTTGGAGGAATCGGGCAGGGTAGTACTGGTCAAGGGTCTGATTAATCATAAAATGTACACATTGGCCTCTATATATGTGCCCAATCAAGGACAGATCCAGTTTTTAAAACACACATTGGATAAGATAGAGACATTTATGGAGGGAGAGGTGATTTTGGGGGGAGACTTCAATTTAACCATAGAGCCCCTATTTGATTCATCGGCGGGCAGATGGACACCCCACCTTCTCCTGGATGGGCAGGGTCAATATAATCAAAATGTCGATCTTGCCGAAACTGTTGTACCTATTCCAAGCACTCCCGATTAGCATTCCTAGACCTTTCTTCAGGGATCTGGATAAAATCCTGATGGGATTTGTCTGGCAAAAAAAGAGGGCAAGGCTTAAGCGGCAGTTATTGTGTGGGCCCAAACATCTAGGGGGCATGGCGATGCTGGATGTTCATTCATACTGGGTAGCTTCCCATGTACAAAGAGTTTGTGAATGGCACACATGCAAGGGAACAAAAAGAGATGGGTCCAACTGGAATGCGCCATGGCGCCGGCCCCTTTAGATACCTCTGCTTGGAATAGAGAGACCCACATCCCGGGGATGAGATCTCACCCAACCATAGCACCCACACTGGGGGTCCTGCGGAGCGTCAGGAATCGACCTGACATTTCTCCTTGGCCCTCTCCCATGCTCGCGCTGGTGGACAACCCACTACTTCTGGCAAATTGCACTAGGGCGGACCTTAGGGAATGGGGAAAGGTGGGTCAGCTGAGAGGTGGCGATTTGTTAACGGAGGGAGGATGGGTCTCCCTGGCTGAACTAAGGGCTAAGCTAAAGAACGGGGACCTGGACCCTTGGACCCTGCTGCGATTCCAGTCAGTGCTGTCTCTGCTGGGCTTCCGAAGACAGGGCGTAAGGGGGCTCACAGAGTTCGAGAGGTACTGCCTGGAGGGACAACCATGCCCCCACCTTATCTCCAAATTATACTTGCTCCTCATGGCTGAGCAGGTGGTCCCCTCTACATTCTGGAGAGATTGGGAGTCTGATCTGGGCAGACAAGGAGAGGAGCAAAATAGCGACCTTAGCACACAAATCCTCGGTAGCCACGAGAATTCAAGAGGTCAACTACAAACTGTTGACAAGCTGGTATTATACCCCAGATAGACTGAGTAAGATGCTCGGCACGGCTGACCCAAGTTACTGGAGATGTGGTCAGGGGCGGGGGACCCTGTTCCACATATTTTGGACGTGTCCCCGGATCCAGGATTACTGGAGAGCAGTCCTGCCCATAGTCACGGAGCTTACGGGGGCACGATTGCAGGAAGACCCAGCCCAGATCCTGCTCCACTCAACGATGGTCCCGACGAGGAAGTATAAAACAAAACCTTCTGATTCACCTACTAAATGCAGCCAAGCAGACTATACCTAGGTTCTGGAAACAAAATAAGATCCCCTCTGTAAGTGATTGGGCGAAGGAGGTTATGAGTGTTAGGGAAATGAAAGATTTAACGCTGGCTATACATGATAGGAATGAGCAGTATAGAACTACTTGGTTGCCCTGGCTGATATATGAGGAATCAGCAGAGTTAGAAGCCTGTTTGAACAGTAGGCCCTGGTTGGTGACCGAGACGCTGTTTTGCGTAGCTCTCTACGGGTAGAATGGAATCCGGGTCATCTCGGGTGATATTAGTTGCTGTTGAGCCGGAGTGAGAAACCGGCTTAGTGCTGCGTCCCACATGCCATATACCCTTTTCCTCCCACCACCCTAATCATATTCTTTCACCACCCATACCCCTTTGATTCCACCCCACCTCTCCCCGGGAGGGGCACATGGCTACACCTAGTGACGGGAGGACGCCAACCCCCCCTATAAAAAGTAAAGTAGTAGTATATTTTCATTCGGTGAGAGGTGGGTTTCGATCGATATCGGCGGGAGAGATCTATACACTGCCAGCCATCGGAGTGCAAGAATATATCCAAGGGGACCCTCTGACCCTCATGGCGGGGTTGCAGCTGAAGATCCCCTCCACCGAGTATAATGTATTGAGGGGCAGCTGTTGATTGGAAGATATGATGTAACTTTTGCTTTACCGGGGAATGTTCCTATGTGCCCCCCCCCCCACCTTTTGTGTAATGTTTTGTAACCCTAAATGTCTGTAATGTTTAAAACTGCAAAATTCTTAAATAAAGAATATAAAAAAAAAGATGAAAGGGAAACACGACCTTAGGCAAACAATCAGGTTTAAAACGAAAAACCACTTTATCCTTATGCAGCTCAAAATAAGGAGGCTTCAGCCAGCTCAGACACGCGATGCACCGAGGTTATCGCTACCAAAAAGACCACCTTGAGGGTCAAAATAGGCAAGGCAGCATCGCACAGGGGCTCAAAGGGATGCCCCTGGAGAGCAGAAAGCACCAAATTCAAGTCCCACAGTGGTAATACAGGCTTATGTGGTGGACGTACGTGGGTAACACCCTGGAAAAAGGTCTCGATCAATCTATGATTGGCAAAGGATCTCTGAAAAAAAATAGCCAAGGCAGAGACCTGGTCCTTGAGGGTGCTCAGCTGGAGACCCAAGTCTAAACCATGTTGTAAAAACTCCAAGATCCTAGAGATAGAGAAAGTGCGACAAGGGAAACTCTTGCATTCACACCAAGCAATATAGGCATACCAAACTCTGTAATATATCATGGAAGAAGACTTCTTCTGTGCCCGAATCATGGTACACACAACCGTGGCTGACAGGCCATTTTCCATCAGGATTGAGGTCTCAATAGCCAGGCCGTCAAAGCCAGCGTCTGTAAATTGGGGTGCCGCAGCAACCCCTGTGTGAGAAGCCCTGGGTCGTTGGGCATGATGTAACGATCCACTGACATCTGAACTATGTCTGCAAACCAACTCCTTCTCGGCCAGCGAGGAGCCACAAGGATGGTTGGTACCCCTTCCTGGGCTATCTTGCGCAGCACTCGGCCCAGGAGTGGAAACGGAGGGAATGCGTAAAGGAGCCTGAACTCCATCCAAGGAATTGCCAGAGCATCTGTGGCAAAGGCCAGAGGATCTCTTGACAGGGAGACGAACCTTGGGAGCTTGTGATTGTGTCTGGACGCAAACAGATCCACGTCCGGCTGACCCCAGCGAAGACACAGAGCGTGAAAGGTCTTGTTGCTGAGGGACCATTCCCCCAGGCGTGAGGCGTTCCTGCTCAGGGCATCTGCCTCCTGGTTTTCTACCCCGGGGATGTAAACCGCCAAGATGCAGGGAACATTCTCCTCTGCCCAAGTCAGAATCGGGGTCACCTCCTTGAGGGTTCGCTTGCTCCGAGTCCCACCCTGGTGATTGATGTAGGCGACAGTCGTCTGATTGTCCGAGCGAACCTGGATCGCACGACCCCTTAAATGGGGAGTCAAGTGAAGAAGCACCAACCAGATCCCTCTCAGTTCCAGGAGATTTATGGCCAAGTGGTTCTCCTGTGGACCCCACTGACCCTGGAGTCTCTGCGTCTGCCAAAAACCTCCCCAGCCAGTCAGACTGGCATCCGTGGTTACTATCTCCCACCGGGGAGTCAGAAAGACTTGCCCCCAAGCAGTTTTCTGGGGTCCAGCCACCGCACGAGGAACTGTCTGGTCAGGGGGACAGTGAGAACTCCCGTTCCAGCAACTCCTGCCTCCGGTCCCAGCCGGCTAACAGGTTCAATTGAAAAGGTCTCATATGGCATTGGGCGAAGGGCACTGCCTCGAAGCATGACACCATCAGGCCCACCAGCTTCATCCCCAGACGTATCGACGGCCGCTGACAAGACAGCAAGGTCTGCACCTGCGTCTGAAGGCCCAACACCTTCTGCTGTGGCAGGAAAACCTTGACCTGAGAGGTGTCCAACGTCATGCCCAGGAAGGACCTCACCATTGAGGGAATGACCGAAGACTTGGGGTAATTGATCACCCACCCGAAGGCCTCTAGAGTGGATAACACCATCTGTGTGTCGCTCTCGGCCTGCTGAAGGGACTGAGCCGCAATCAGTAAATCGTCCAGATAAGGCAGCACACGAATGCCCTGAATCCTCAGAATAGCCATGATGCCTGCCAGCACCTTGGTGAAAACCCGGGGGGCTGAGGATATCCCGAATGGCAGAGCCACAAACTGGTAATGCTGGTCCTCCAGAGCAAATCTCAGGAACTTCTGATGTCCCTGGAAAATCAGGATGTGCAAATAGGTATCCCTGATGTCCACTGTGGTCATGAAGTCGCCAGGCCGAAGCAAGCTCACCGCTGACCGTAAGGTTTCCATGCGGAAATGTCTGACTCTTACAAACCTGTTGAGACCCTTCAGGTCTAGGATAGGGCGTAATGTACCGTCCTTCTTGGGAACTGTAAAGAGATTGGAGTAGAAGCCTTGGCCCTGTTCCTGACGAGGCACAGGGCAAATTAGCTCCTAACCGCAGGAGGTGCTGCACGGCCATTCTCAGGCCCTGTGCCTGCACTGGGTTCTGGGATATTCGAGACTGAAGAAATCTCTATTTTGTAATCGGAGGACACCACCTCCTGAATCCACCGATCCGAGACGCGCTGTCTCCAGATGTGAGCAAATAGCAGAAGTCACCTGAAAATGAAGAGCCTCTTCCTCCAAAGGAGCGATAGGCAGAAGAGCCCCGAAAGGGCCACGCAGGCTTCCGTCACTGAGGGAGTCTACCATCCTTGATCAGGAGGTTCAGACGATCCCCGAACAACCTGTGCCCCACGAAGGGGATACTAGTGAGCATCAGCCGACCATTGCTGCAACCAGAGTGAGCAACAGAGCGCAACAAGCAGGGCCGAAACTCTGGCACCAAGCCGGACACCATCGTCCATGGCAGAGGCAACAAAGGCAATAGAATCCACGCAAGCTTTGAGTTCTTTATACTCCTCCGCCCGCTTGCGAGACTTAGCAATATCCACAAGACGTCTCACCTTCTTTCTGATGGCTAAGGAGACAATAGCCATGGCACACACAGGGCGAAACCCAGCACCAGCAAACATGAAGGCATGAAAAACTAGCTGATCCATACGCCTGTCAGCTGGATCATGCAAGGAAGCAGTATCCGGTGACGGCATAACCGTAGTGTTGGATAACCCCGACACAGGGGAATCCACTTCGGGGGGACGGGACTACAGACGGACCAGCTCCTCAGGGAAGGGATACCGCCTATCCAGGCCCTTAGGCACTGACGGTAGCTTGTTAGGCCTTTCCCACTCCTTGAAGACCATATTAGAAAAATGGGCCTGCTCAGGAAAGACAAGTCTCTGTCTCTCAGGCCGAAATAAATCACCCTGCTTCCTTTTAGCCGCTTTAGGAGGGACAATATGCAACGTCTCAAACACAGCAGCCAACAACCTCTCTGTATCATCAGGGAGCCACATATCTTCCCCCGAGGAAGAACCAGGCCTGCTATCAAAGCCGGCAGAATAATCCACAGTGGAAATAGAGTCCTCAGGCAACTCACCCTCCTCCAAGGAGTCCAGACCTCCAAAAAGATCATAATCATCGTTATTCAAGTAAATGGGCTCGATATGGCGCTTCTTACTCGTGGCCTTCTTAGGAGCCGTTCCAGAGATCTGTCTCTCAAGGCTGGCCACCTGGTATGCCAAATCAACACGGGGCCCCTTGCTGGCTTCCCCCTCGCTGGGGGCTGACTGCAGTAGCGGGGGGTCTGGAGAGGTTGCAGGCAATAATGGGCTAGGGGCAGATATGCCCGCCCGATCGTGCTCCAAAAAGACGCTCCTGGCGCAAGTGACACAAACCGTGCCAAGTCCACCCAGAGGACTGGCACCACACATGGGGCAGAGCTTCAGCCGCCCAGATGGGGCCCCTGGCTCATTATCCCCAGAAGCCTCCATTATGGTGATTAATGAGTAATGGTATACAGGTTACAAGGCACTGCCGGCCCAAACCTAATAAACCCTCAGAATTAGTCCCTCTTAGTGGTCCCTCTTAATAGGGAGAGGGCGCGGAGGGGGGGTCGGTGATCGGGAGGAACCACAACCCTTAATCTATCAAGGGGGCCTACCTAGAAGACATAAACAGAAAAACCATAAGCATCCCACAGCACATGCACAATACAACACAATAAAGTTGTTTAGCAAGAGGGACTCATGACACCGACCGCTATAGCATCAGCTCAGGGGGCCGACCAACAGCGTGCAGGAAGAGCAGGGCAAGATGGCGCGGAGAAGGCAGCTGCACGCGTTCCACGAGGGGCAGGCCGCACAGCAGTGACGCGAAAAGCATCATCACGCGGCCCCGCCCCCCCGCCGACGGCGAGGGGAGAGGAGCACGAGCCTTGAGGGAGCGAGGGAGGTAAGTAGCCAAAAACACAGTGCAAGCCAGCGCACTAAGGACTCCGCAGAGTCCAAGACAACAATAAGTAAAAGTGAAGTTTACCAAGCACAACACAATAATAGAGCTTGTGGGGCAGGGAGGACTATGAAACCCCGTGGCCATGAGTGGTTCCCCCCTCATAGGCTCACCATCAGCCTATGGCCGGCTACCCTTTAGGCAGGGTCTGTGGCCCAGGGCCTAGCTCTGCCAACGCTTGACCCCGGCGTTCTCCCTAATTTCACCATCCCAATCAGCCAAGGATGGGAGGCAATAGTGGGTCCACAGGGAAAAGTGGGAATAAGGTTGCAGGGGCCGACAGGCTAGGAGGCCCCGCTCAGCTGCAATATCCAGGAGAGAGTATCCAACGATCCTAGCAGCAAGACTGCAAGATGAACACTGGGAAATCATAGTGAGACATCTGTTTTTATAGGGGGCCTGGAGGAGTGACAGCTTTTGTTCTTGCAGCGCCACCTGGCTGTGGAATACCAACGTCATTAATTCTGGGACGACCTGGACTGGATATAGTGAAAAAACCCTGATCCAAAACCCGGGAAAACAAATGGATTTGTTTTATCTCAGTTACGCCACCAAATTATTAAAAAAAAAAATATATATTTATTTCATTTCTTCATTAAAATTATATGAGTAAATCTTGTTATCAAAAAGAATACATCATATTTACAATCAATCATACATGATCAGCTTGATAGTTCATGAAGATACCAGTAATATTTTAATACATGATTGCGTGGCATTTGCTGGAAAAGAGTAGTTACCATGGCTGATATGTTTCAATGTGAATTGTACTCCTCGGGTAAGCCGGTTGATATACATATGTACAGTTTTTTTTTTTATTGGAGGTATTTTCTTTCTTGTTGTCTGTTTGTTTCTGCATGATTTTGTGTTGTATCCTTTAGGTGGTATTCTTTCACGCCGTAGTGTCTCCTCAGCAGCTTCCAGAAAGCCAAGTCTGATAGCCATGCCGGGGCGAGCCGCCATGAACATCAACAATATCATGCAGGAACGAACAGACAACAAGAAAGAAAATACCTCCAATGAATGAGGTGTGTTAAAATATTACTGTTATCTTCCTTGAGAAAGCATACAGGCAATATGCATTGGATGCATCAGCAAACTGCACTTGGGTGAGCTACCAAGCTGATCATGTATGATTGATTGTAAATATGATGAATTCTTTCCGATAATAAGATTTATTCATATGATTTTTATGAAGAAATTAAATAAAAATTATAAAATTTAAATTATATATATATATATATATATATTTCCAGCAGGAAGAGATTATAGTCAGTAATACCTGGCTGCATTGAAAGCACCTCAAAAAAACATCAATCCTCTGATCTGATGCACATCTAGACAGGCATTCTCTGATGCCGCACATGACTGCGAGAATTGGGTTTGCTAAAATGTCATTTAAGCCGGAGAGCTCCCTCTTACCCCCCCCCCCGTTCTTTTTCGCTTTCCTCTTTTCCCTACACTACCCCCCCCCCCCACATCCCTATTTCTCCCTCTGCTTTAACCCTTTAAGTGCCAGCCTACCTGGAGTTTGTCACCCTTTGTTGCCAGACCATTTTGCACTATTTTGCTCTCCCCACGTTCAAATGTGATTTTTGAAGGGATTTCCCAGGAAAATTATATATTGTTTTTTTCAGCATAGTCTGGGCTTTAATATGAAATGTCTGTCATTTTTTTAGGTGTATTCTCAATGGTTTTTGGGTGAAATATGTGAAAAAAATACAAAAAACATCTATTTTTTAAAATTTGTTGTTTTTTTGTAAAAAAAATGTAACTTTGTCAAAAAAAATATTATTGCGTGTGAAATCCCAATTTCTCCCATTTACAGCAGTACCACATATGTATAGGTAGACACCCTTTCCCGCCCAGGAGACTCCCCCAAACTGAAACCGAGCTTTAGGGGTTTTCAGATAAAATACAACTGCGATATGCGCTATGCGCACCTTGCAGTTTTTCCAGAAAAACAACCCTTTAGATTTGAAATACCCCCAACAAACTATATATTCTCTGGAAGTACACACCTCAAGCTTTCTAGGTGTACCAGGCTTGTTGATGTGGTCACAGTTTTCTGGAAGTAATCCCTCAATGTAATCTTTGGTTGCAAAGAGTTTCCCTAAAAAAGGATAAAACAAGCAGAATCAAAGCCACATTTTCCTAAGAAAAACTATTTAAAAACCCCCCCGAACAGAACGATACCCAACATGCATAGCTACTGTCAAGGGAAGAGTTGCCAAACACCCGAAAGTAAAGCATGTGTGTAACGGCAATTTTACTTGAAAATTTCAGCTCTGCAGACAAAGTGCGCACCTTGCGATTTTCAATCAAAACAACCCTTTACATTTGGAATATCCCCCATAAACCATATATTCCCTGAAAGTACACATGTTTAGCTTTCTAAGCGTAACCAGCTTGTTGTAGTGGGCTCATCTTTCTGGAATTAATCCCTCAAAGAATTCTTTGGTTGCGCAGGGTTTCCTTAAAAAAAATGTATAAAAAAAGCTGACCTTTTCCTAAAATATAAATATGCAAACAAGAAAAAACAAGCTAAGTCTGAAAGCGCAAGGTCCCCCGAACAGAACAATACCCAACATGCATAGCTACTTTTAACCCTTTTAATTGCCAGCCTACTTCAGATTTGTCACCCTCTGTTGACAGGTCATTTTTCCCCATTTTGTGCCATTTTTGCTGGAATTTTCAGGAAAATTATATATATATTTTTTTGCAGCAGAGTTTAGGCTTCAACATGAAATGTCTTGTTTGTAAATGTAATTCTGTTTTTTACAATATTATTATTAAGTAAAAAAAAAAAAAAAAAAAATTTTGAAATAAATACAAAAAATTGTCTCCTTTATTTTTAATAAAAAATTTATTTTATTAAAGAAAATCATATCTCATGAGAAAGCCCCATTTCTACCGATTAGAACGGTACCACATATTTATCAGTAGCCCCCCGTTCCTGCCCAGGAGACCCCCCAAACTGAAGTACTTTATAACATTTACAAATAAAATACAACTACCACCCACACTACAAAGGGTTAAATCGAGAAAAAAAAAATGACAGAGCCCCCCTTAAAAATCCAAAAATGACATAGGGTCCCCCTTACCCGAAGTAACCAGTCCGGGACCAGCTATGCAGGGCTTGTAGGAACAGGGCGCAGAGGCCAGCTTTTGTGGCCCCTGGCCCTGCAGACTACAAGCCCGCATAGCCCATGGCCATGGGCTCTTCTGCCCCCCCCTGGGCTTTGGGGAGGCAGGTAATGGGGATGCCGGGGGTTAATGGCAAGTCACCCGCTAGCCACAGGTGACTTGCCAGCCCCCAAGTCACAATATACTAAAGGTAAGCACTAACACTATTGACAGCAAAAACGGCCGCAAAATCACTATTACCAGACCAATACCAACTGTAAGCTCCTCACACCTATACTGTTTATACACAGCAGAGAATTATACTGCATTGAATATGAGGACATCCTGACATACTACAACTCCAGGCACCGGGGCATTTCCTCCCCTCTCCCCTCAAAATTGCATGTAAGTTAACTCCAACATTATTCCTGGAAAAAGTTTTTTTTCTATTAGAAACACTTTTATTTGTTTGTATATTAACATTATGACAATATCACCTATGTAATATAATTTCAATACCATTTACTTGAGCCTTTTTATTAGAAATACTTTTGACTGTATATTTACCTTGTACATTATGAAAATAACACCTAACCACCAATTGTACACAACTATATGTTGTAATAATAGATACCAAGGACTCCCACACTGAGGAAGCCATAGGCGAAACACGTCTGTGATGGTGTTCCATCCTCTTGCTACAAACTGAGGGAAACAGCAAATTGCTACAAACTGGGGTAAAAACCACCAACTATTGCTACAAACAGAGGAGCAACACCAATGGACATAAATCAAATGTGGACGGGCAAGTATTGAAGCCCCTCCCACATAAAGGGCGCCCATTGATAGACTGTCTTATGGAATTTTCAGCAACAAAGGCTGAACTAGCACCTCTGTCAAGGATACTAACCTTTTTTTAGTCTGCACTTTTTTGTTCACGTGTATATAATTATTTGTAACTTAATAAATAAGATTATACAGTCAGAGATAGACCTGAGGTCTTTTTTTCCCAAGGAACTCCACGGGACCTCCAAAGGACCCCATCTCCCAGGGACTTGGGAGGCACCAAGTGGACCCGTAAGGAAAATCCCAACCCCCTCACTTGTAGAAACAGGGTGCAGGGGCCAGCTTTGGTGGCCCCTGGCCCTACAGGCTACAAGCCCGCAGGCTCTTCTGTCCCCCCCCGGGCTTTGGGGAGGCAGGTAATGGGGGGCTGGGGGTTAATGGCAAGTCACCCGCTAGCCGCAGGTGACTTGCCATCCCACAGCCTTGTGAACTGGTATAAGGGGTCTCATGGACCCCTTACCAGTTCACAAGGGGTTAAATGTAAAAAATACAATTCTGTGAAATACTCACCTGTAGAATTGGTATTATATGCATACAGCACGTCCTGCTCCAGATGTAGTAATTACATGTGGGTAATCCTCCGCCTGAGGCGCTGTTCACTGCAGACATGTAGAAAACAGGCTCCTCCCGACCCTACATATACCAAGGGACCTCTCACAAATCCCCAGCATTGAAAAGCAGTGAAAGGAGAAGCCAGGAGAAACCAACCACCCAAAAACTGGCAATAACAACAATGATAACAATCACCAAACAGGGGATCCAGAACAACGTGAAACCAGGGTGGGTTGGAGCAGGACGTGCTGTATGCATATAATACCAATTCTACAGGTGAGTATTTCACAGAATTGTATTATTCTAAGCATACAGCACGTCCTGCTCCAGATGTAGTAATTACATGTGGGACATCCAATAACAGCGTCCGTAAAGTAGGGTGGGATCCCCAACAGAAAAGGCAACAGCAAGCAGTTTAAACTACTGCCGCCTGCAAAACCTTGCGGCCAAACACAGCATCAGCTGAGGCCCTAACATCAACCTTGTAAAACTTAGTAAAGGTATGAACAGAAGACCAAGTAGCGGCCTTGCAAACTTGTTCCACAGAGGCCTAGTGCTGAAAAGCCCAAGAAGCCCCAACAGCTCAAGTAGAATGAGCAGTAAGACGGAAGGGGGGAGACTTCCCCTTAGTAGTATAGGCTTGAACCACAGCCTGACGAATCCATTTACTGATGGTAGACTTGGCGGGAGCCAAACCCTTCTTAGGCCCGTGAGGCACAACGAAGAGAGCATCAGTCTTCCTGAAGGCCTTAGTGATAACTAGGTAATACTTGATGCACCTAACCACGTCCAAGGAATGCAAAACCCTTTCCTTAGGGTTACTAGGATTAGGGCACAGAGAAGGAAGCACAATATCTTGATTCAAATGAAAGGCAGACACCACTTTAGGTAGAAAGTCTGGTTTGAAGCGGAACACCACCTTATCCTGGTGTCTCTCATAGTAGGGAGGCTGAATAGATAAGGCAGCCAAGTCAGACACACGCCTAACAGAGGTGATAGCTACTAAGACAACCTTGAGCGTGAGGACAGCGAGAGCAGCCTCCTGAATAGGCTCAAAGGCAGCACCCTGCAGGGACGATAAAACCAAGTTTAAATCCCAAACAGGTATCATAGGCTTGCGGGGGGAGACGCACATGAGTGACCCCCCTTGAAAGTCTTGATGAGAGGATGCTGGGCAAAGGTCTTCTGAAAGAAGATAGACAGGGCCGAAACCTGGCCCTTCAGAGTACTAAGCTTAAGGCCTAAGTCTAGACCATGTTGTATAAACTCCAGCACCCTAGAGACTAAAAATTCCCGGCAGGGAAGAGACCTGGACTCACACCAGTCAACGTAAGAACGCCAGACTCTATAATAGATAGCAGAGGAAGTCTTTTTCCTGGCTTGCACCATAGTAGCCACTACAGGTGCAGACAAACCCTTTTCCATCAGGATGGAGGTTTCAGCAGCCAAGCCGTCAAAGCCAGAGTTAGTAAATTGGGATGGCGTAGAGACCCCTGAGTTAGAAGATCTGGCAACCTTGGCAGATCGTACTGATCTACTGCCATTTGATCCACGTCTGCGAACCAAACTCTTCTTGGCCACCTAGGGGCCACCAGAATCGCGGGTACCCCTTCCAGAGCAATCTTGTGCAGAACTCTGCCCAGAAGGGGAATTGGTGGAAACACATACAGGAGCCGAAACTCCCTCCAAGACATGGACAGGGCATCCGTGGCCAGAGCCAGAGGATCCTGAGACAGGGATACAAAGCACGGGAGCTTGTGATTGTGACGGGACGCAAAGAGATCCACATCTGGCACACCCCAATGGTGACACAGGGACTGAAATACCCTGTTGCAGAGGGACCATTCCCCCTGATGGGACGACCCCCTGCTCAGAGCATCTGCCAGCAGGTTCTCCGCCCCCGGAATGTAGACAGCCGAGATGCATTGGACATTGGCCTCCGCCCATGTTAGAATCAGAGATACTTCCTGAAGAGCCCTCTTGCTCCGGGTCCCTCCCTGATGGTTGATGTAGGCAACCGCCGTTCTGTTGTCTGAGCGTACCTGAACCGCCAGACCCCTCAGGTGATGGGTCAATTGTTCCAGCACCAATCTGACCACCCTGAGTTCCAAGACATTGATAGGCAGATGGGCCTCCTGAGGGCCCCACCTCCCCTGAAAGCGCAGGGACTTCCAGAATCCCCCCCAACCCGACAGACTGGCATCCGTTGTGACCGTCTCCCAGGAGGGAGCCAGGAAGGATCTGCCCCTTGTCAAGTTCTTGTGGTCCAACCACCACGCAAGGGATTGTCTGACCGAGGGGGGAACCACCCATATCCCGTCCAAGGACGCTGGGTTCTTGTTCCAAACTGACAGAAGGTGAAGCTGTAGGGTTCTAAAATGAAACTGGGCAAAGGGCACCGCTTCAAAGCTTGCCACCATCGAGCCCACCAACTGCATTCCCTGCCGGATGGAGGGATGAGGGCTCGAAAGCAGGGACATCGCCTGTGTTGTCAGAGCTTCCACCTTCTGCTGTGGAAGGAATATCCTTGACTGAACCGTATCCAGAATCATCCCCAGGAACGGGGTCACTGAGGAGGGGGACAGAGAGGACTTAGGGTAATTGATCACCCAGCCGAATGACTCCAGGGTGGACACTACTAACTGAGTGTCCAGCTCTGCCTGTCGCAGAGACCGAGAGGTGATGAGTATGTCGTCCAGATAGGGCAACACGCGTATGCCCTTTAGTCTTAACAGGGACATCACCCCTGCCAGCACCTTGGTGAACACCCTGGGAGCCAACGTGAGGCCGAATGGCAGGGCCACGAACTGGTAATGCTGATTCAGCAGCGCAAATCTGAGAAACCTTTGGTGTCCTGGAAACACCGGAACGTGCAGGTAAGCATCCTTGATGTCCGCAGATGTCATGAAGTCCCCTGGGCGCAGCGAGGCGATGGCCGAGCGCAAAGTTTCCATACGAAAGTGCCTGTTTCTGACAAATTTGTTGAGGATTTCTAAATCCAGAATGGGTCTGACTGACCCGTCCTTTTTGGGTACCGTGAAAAGGTTGGAATAGAATCCCCTGCCCCTGGACCTTGGGACCAAGGGACCTTGCAAATGACCCCTAGATCCAGAAGGTCCTGCACAGCCAGCATCAAGACCCGTGCTGATACAGGGTCTTGAGGGATCCGAGACCCAACGAACCTGGTAGGGGGCCGTACAGCAAATTCTATCTTGTAACCGGAGGACACTACCTCCTGAATCCACAGGTCTGAGACGTGGCGACTCCAGACATGTTTGAAGTGCTGTAGACGTCCCCCCACCCTGACGGGCGAGGGCGCCCCTTCATGCTTGAGGGGTCTTGGGAGGGGGCTTGGGCCCCCAGGAGGCACCGGGACGGCGTCCCTTATTCTTGTTCCAGGGCTCTGCCCGAGACCCAGCGAAGGACACTCCTCTGCCTTGCTTAGCCCCCCGGTAGGGGGTCGATAGGGAGCTTGGGCCACGAAAGGGCCGAATCTGACGCTTGCGCTGGGGTAACTTGCCACCCTTGGCAAAGATATCTAACCTTTCTCCAAACAGGCGCAATCCCTTAAATGGAAGTCCCGTAAGGGCCTTCTTGGCGGCGTTATCAGCGGCCCACTGGCGCAACCAGACCGCTCGGCGTATAGCTACCACCAGAGCAGAAGCCCTAGCACTCAACTTAATAGCATCGTCCGATGCAGATAGGATGTAGTTCACAAAAGTTACACAGGTGGCCAGAGCATTGGCAGCATCAGAGGGAAAGTCATCCGCCCCTTCAAGAGCAGTCTTAACCACGGTCCTGAGTGCCACCGCCGTGATGGCTAAGGCGCACACTGGGCGGAGCGACGCTCCCCCAAATGCAAAGGCATGACATGCCAGTTGGTCAACACGCCGATCCTCCGAATCCCACAGCGTAGTAGTATCGGGGGATTGCATAATAGAGGTGTTGGACAGGCTTAGGATTGGGGCATCAACCTCTGGTGGTGATGTCCAACACTTGACCAGGTCAGCAGGAAAGGGATATTTCTTATCCACACTTTTAGGAACCCCATGAAGTTTGCTGGGGTGTTCCCATTCTTTCAGCACAAGGCTATTAAAATGGGTTTGTTCGGGAAACTCCAACCGCGCCGGGGAGCCGCGGCAGGGGGAGAGAGGGACAATACGTCAAAGATCTGGGTCAACAGTCTATCCATGTCGTCCAAGGACCAATGATCAGAACCAGAATCTTCCTGTCCCCTGGACTCGTCATCGTATGACCCTGAGTCAGAGAGCAATTCCCCTTCGTCTGAGGGGGAATGAGCGTAGAAAAGAAGTAAATCATCAGATTCTATAGGAAATATAGTAGATTCAGGATTCAAATGTCGCCTCTTGGCGGTGGCCTTGCGCGCCAAGGAGCCAGCAATTAAGTTTTCCACACTAGCCAGCCTAGTGGCCAAATCGGAATGAGAATCCCCACTGGTATTGGGGGTTAGGCTCAGACTTGGGGGAGTAGGTGAAGCGAGGCGAGGTGCGGGCCCAGCCTCAGAAGAGGTGGGAAGACCGGCTAGCGCCTGCTGTGCACAAGGGACGGGCCAGAGCTGAACATGATGCGGAACGCGCCACATCAGACCACGCCCGCCCCGGAGAGCGCGAAGCTCGGAGCACGTAACCAATATAAAAACGAGTAGTTAGAAACTGAGCCCCTACCGAGTGAATCACCTCAGGGACTGACATGACAGGAAAGAAAAGAGAGAATTAACCCGTAGCGTCCGCGATCGGAGCCACCGTACGCGCCCAATAAACTACATTAAGGGCGCTGCAGCTAAGGTTATGATAAGTGTTGAAAAGCAGCTCTGACACCCAGTAACCGTCAAGGGCTTCAAATCACAGTGTAATGGGGCAATGTTAAGCCGTCTGTACACACAACCCCCTCCCCTCTTTTCCCCCCAATAGCGGGGAAACTAGGAAGGAAGGTGACCCAATACTCGGGGCTACACGAGGTATGGGGCGCTAATGCGGGAGGGGCATCCTCTGAAGGCTCACCAATAGCCTTAACCGCCTACCCTATGGTGGGGGATTGTGGTGGAGTCTAGCTCTGTAAGCACCTAAGGTGCTGCCTACCTTCACCCGACCGACGCAGCCCAGGCTGGGAGGCATATTTTTTCATAAAGAGGACGGGTGGAAATAGTCCCGCAGGGCCTCGGGCTGTAAAGCCCCGCTCGCCTGCGAGAGCGTGATACTTCATGTCTTCGCAGTGCGCACTGCAGAGAAATCTGGGGATTTGTGGGAGGTCCCTCGGTATATGTAGGGCCGGGAGGAGCCTGTTTTCTACATGTCTGCAGTTAACAGCGCCTCAGGCGGAGGATTACCCACATGTAATTACTACATCTGGTGCAGGGCGTGCTGTATGCTTAGAATAAATAAACACACTGACACAAACACAGAGAAAAAAATGTTTTTTTTTTTTTACTTTACTCACCTCCGATCCTGTGTCCCCCGGCGATCTGCGATGACAGCTGTCAGTCTGCTTGGGTGTTTGGAGGAGAGAGCCTGCGGAGGGGGGGCACTTACAGCCCTCTCCCCCACCCCACCTCTCTGCTCCAAGTACCCGAGCAGACTGATTCTTAGTCTCGGGTGCTGGTATTAAGAGGCCGGCTGCTGGTGAAATCACAGTGATGTCATCCGCCCCGCCCCCAGGGGAAGTGTGGGGGGGGGGCGATTTCTGCCCTCTCCTCGCCACGGAAGAGGCTGGGGGGGGGGGGGGGGGGGCATCGGAGCCTCCCCCCCAGTGAATAGGAGACCCATCAGCAGGCAGCGCAGCCACAGGTAAGTAAATGCAATTATTTTTTTTTTTTTACAGTTAGCAGCTGCTGCTGCGGAAGCGGGGGTGGCGCTATTCCGGGGGCTCTCCTGGAGCCATCCGAGCCCCCAAATTAAAGAGGAGACCCGGCTGGATCCAACGAGGGGTCAGGTGAGTATTTTACTTTTATATTTTTTTTACTGTGGGGGTTTAAAGTCAGCTACGTGAGTCTTACGTAGCTGGCACTAGAAGGGTTAAGAACAAAAAGGCCAGTGGATGGGAACAGTGAGGCTCAATCTAGGTGATAGTCAGAAGGGTGGGTAACTCGGCTGTCTAGCAGGTTATGCTTATAATGATCATTCATATTGCTTTCTTTACATCCAAGTCCAATGTATGAAACTGTTGTTACTTGAATGCCTTACTGCCCTATCTACCTCAATAAAGGTTTATTGTTATAAAAAAAAATGTAATTTAAGAACCATAGTTTAGCTAAACAGGCATTGACAAGCTAGAAAACTACTGGAGATCTGGTCAATCTATTGTGAAAGGAGAGAGCAACAAAGAAAACGAAAATCAGAGCAGTCTTTAACCCCTCCAGACTGCTGCTGTTGGCCATAAGCTACAAAAGTATTGCTTTAATTTACCAAAGGTTTCTCAGTCTTGTCCTTACTTAGATCATGATCATGTTTTGTGAATATTCACCAAGGCAGAACTATGGCATCGCTGAAGCACCCATATAATACCCCTGTACATCTGGGTGTAGTGTCACAAAGCATAAAACGTTACCCTGGAGGGTCAGTAAGCCTCCTATACCAATGCTTTCCTTTTGCAGTGCATTACCTGCCTAATGGTTAGATCTTTGGCAAGACAAAAACTCATCTCATGGCAAAACTATGGGATCAATGCCACAAGTGGCAAACTGGCTATAGGGAGCATTCCCTGTAGGTTGCGCTGCTTTGGGATGAGCTGGTCTGCATGTATTTACTTTTTCTGCTCCTAACAACCCCGCTCTACTTCCTGCTTCTAAAATCTCCTCCCCACCCCTTCCCCCTGTACTCCCTCGCAACCCCTGTTCTTCCCCTGAAATGCTATCGCTTCAGATCATGGCTGTGGGGGCAATACGCAACCCCACCACTGTATCCACCCTCACAGTATTAAAGCTCCAGTTCCATCGCTTTAAGAATGGCCATATTCAGCCCTGCCTATTTTCCTGCCTGGCACCACTATAGGCTCAGCTGATGAATGCACTTGTTGACTGGCTGGGAAGCACAATAGGGGCAGGACTAGTGAGCTGGTCAGTGACGGAAAAATGCCAGGCTGATTTTTTTGCCCTAATCCACCCCTGACTGCCACTCACTCATGAATTCATTTATCCAATGGGCATACTTTATTATATGAGGACTTACTTGCAGGTGATTTACAGATGACTCGGGCCTGGCCAGATGCACAGGGTACTTTATTCCATGTTCCTGCGTCTGCTAACAAAACAGCACATGGGCCAACGTTACCCCCTGCTACAGAACTCCAGTTGGTATATTTTATAGGAGAGCCATCAATCCATGTGGATTTCTGATCTGTAGGGATATAAAGAAGTATATTAACAACTGATATGACTTGTCCATAACATTATAGTCAACCATCTACAGGAAGCTGATAAAAGCAATCAGAGAACTAAGAATTTTTAGTATGTACTGTGTGTATCTATTATAATCAATTAACTAGTACATTGGTTTTGGTTGATTAATGGTTCTATTAGCACCTTAAAGTGGAACAAAACCCACCAGCGCCACACTGGAATATAAAAGAATCTGAACAATTTGTCTCTTGTCCCAGTCATTCAGATAAGTCAATGAGAGCGGTTTGCAGAATAACAGTCACGGCAGATGGCTCTCATTGGACGAGAGCCCACAAAGGCACCATAGGAACGAGGAAGAGGTGAATGAATAGCGAAATTCCAGGGTGTTTTACACAGCAGGGCATCTTCTGGAAGCCCCAGGGGAGCGGAACAAAACCCGGAAGTCAAATTGACTTTTAAAGAATATTTAACATTAACCCATAAATGATATAGAAGAAGTATTGTAAACGAACAGCTCAGGGAAGGTCGTGATGCATTTACCAGTTTATTCTATATTAATTGTTTCCCTGAAACAAAAGGCTTGTTGCTAGGGTTTTTTTTCAGGGCATAACTTATATTTCCATAAACAATCTACATTTGTTCTCCATTTTCATTCCAAAATTGACAAAGCTACCATAGTATGGCAAATCCCTATGTTCCTGGTGGCTCTCTCTTTTCATTCCAGGCCGTCACACCTGCCATATCTAATCCTTGAGTGCCAGCCCTCTTTATTATACCCCATGCATCCTACTGCTTTATAAATTACTGGATATGGGAAGGCAGCCGGACGTATATGTAGACCGGGAGGGGCTACAATTTTTATCTTGTAGAAGTAATAGTTTCATATGAGTGGGCCCAATGTGGTGGTGGAAATACTAAGGGCCTTATTCATGAAGCTCTAGCGCCAGGTAGTGTCTTGTAAGCGTCAGGTGAATGCCGGACACCGCACGCAATGACACATTTAGGACGCCAAATCTGGTGAGTGACTGGAACAATGCCATGTAGCGTACGATTCATCATTATCCCAGGCTCAGCGTACAGCCTCGGCGTTCAGCCTTGCAGAGTGCAACCTATTACCTCTCGCTACCTGACGCTCTCCCATACATTTCTATGGACGATCCTTTAATCCCATTTTTTTTTTTTTATAAAATCTCAAAACTTTGTAACATGTATCCTGGGCAAGAAAATTACATTTTTGAAAACTTTTTTGATTAATAATATTTTTATGCAGAATTGTCCTTACAGGTCTGGTATTAAAGTGTTCATGTTACAATGTAATTCCATATGTTTTCGCTTTGTTACAAGTGGATACATGTTCAAAAACAGACTTTACTCACACAGCCTCTGACGCTGTGGGCTACAACCACCCGATTTTGAGCGCTGGCGATGTTTGAGGCAGTTTTTTTGACGAATGTGGTGTGAGTCGGTTGCACTGAGCTGGCTCTACCATTCGCTCCCATACAGCGTAGTACTGCGACTCACAAAACATATTCATCAATGTCGGCCAGCGACTGAGGCGCTCTGAAACAACTAACCATGGCTGAGCAAAGCGATTACTAGCGATCGCTCTGAAATCCTCGCTACAGACGCTCATCTGTCGCTACCTGGCATTAGTAATGAATCAGCCTGCTAATACATAAGTTCTCTTTAACCCCAACCCCCCAATCAGGGCATCCTGATTTGTGCAGTGTGAAACCTCCCAGTGACTGCTGATTCGGGTATAGGGAATCGACCCTCAAGTCTGACTCCAGAGCCAGGCAAAGAGGCTATTGTTCCTTCTTGATCAATCACCCCTCTGCGGCTGCCCTGGAATCTAAGAGATTACAGGGACGGCTGCTATCCTTGCCCCCAGGGCATCCTACACCCCACTGTGTGAAACCACCCTTGAGCGCAGGTAATCTTACCGGATCTTGGAGGCTCCCGCGGCACTGTCTTTGCCTGCGGCCACATCCCAGGCATCCCTGTGGCGAGGCAGGGACCAATTACCAGGATAGTCAAAATCCAAACCCATGCCCCAACGGCCGCTAAATCTATAAGATTCCAGGGACGCTGGATCCCCCCCCCCCAAGGCATCCAAAATAGGGATGCCCCGCTGTATGAAACCCCCAGGTCACCCGGAAACTCACCTTCTTTCTTAGTCCAACAGCGCATGCTCGAGCTGTGGCTGCAAGCCCGCGCCGCTATCCCTTTATCAAGGCGCGTGCCACCAGGCATTTGTGAATAGCTGGCACTGGCACGCTTCATGTCAGAGGGTAGTGGGGGATGCGTTTACATTAGGTCTACAGGGCGGATAGTCAGAGCTAGCAACTGCTGGAGGCCTGCACATTTGCTGTGGGATCGAGGATGGAAGTGAGTTTAGTCTTATTAAATGCCACAATGATGGAGTAATTACATATTTGATCTATGGATCAGCTTACCACCAGAGTTTAAATCTACCCCAAGCCAAACTCTTTGAGTCATAAAAGCATCAGTCCTCAGATATTTGCTAACAAATGCATTTTCTTCTTCATCATTTATGGTCAGCAAGGTGGCAGTGGAATCTACAAGGAAGACATTAAAACATTAAACGTGTCATTGGTTTATTTTATCTATTGCATAATTCTGATCTACAAATATAAAAAATGTTCAAGTTATTTTTAGGCAAGATACATCGACATGTGGCCTCTACTCCAGACAATTAATGTTTCGAAAACCACAATAAATGCTCCATATGGCACCATGTGATGATGAAATATGTCATTAAACAATATATGTGAATGATGGGGTCTCAGCCCAAACTAACCAACTCCACAATGCTATGGAGAGGTAAGCATTGGCCAGATCTTTAGTTTTGAGCAATTCCCTCTATACACCCAAATTTATAGAATTTTGATAGCACAATTAGTGAATACATCCGGTTTTTAAAAAGGATGGTGGTTCACTTACATCACCATGTCTAGAGCAGCCTGATTTAAAGGAGGTCCATCTTGAAATTGTCAAATATTAAAAAAATCTATATAAACATACTAGATAGAGGCACAGAGAATAACATAGTACACATTCTACCTAGTCAGTCCCAGGACAAGGTGACCCACTAGATAGGCAGCTGGCCACCATCTGTAAGATGAGGGATTGGTAGCAAAAACTACAAGTTCATTTACCAGAAAAGTCCTAATTACCAGTGATGTGATCTGGTGACCAAACAATGCTGTCTCCGCCAAATGGGGTCACAGGCAACAAGAAGAAAATGTAAGTATCTCTAAAGCTTTGCTATGCTATGCTATTAGAACTCATTTTTGTCTGCATAATTAGTCTAATGTTTTTTCATGGCCACATACCCAAAGCCTGGCACATCTGCTTTGCCTGCTCACTAGTGTACACCGAATAGTTGTAGATCCTCACATCAAACCCATAGCAGAAACCATTCTGACGCACCCATTGGCCGGAGCCAGGTGTGTTGGGGCACTGAGAATCCGTTGCCTCAGATCTTGATTTCACTGCAACCAGGAAATAAAAGGAGAGAAAAACGATTTGGTGAAATAATCCTTCATTTATGCAAATATGATACTTTCATTCAGACCACACTACAAATCACAGAGCACCACAGCAACATTTGAGGATTCCCACACCAAAAAAAAAAAACACACACCATGCAAAGTGGTACTAAAGTGAAACAAGTTTCAATTTTTAGCATTACATTTATACTTACAATTTCAAAGGTGTATATGACAATACTAGTCTGAACACATTTGTTAGATACTTTAACTAGCACCACAATTTATGATCATAGTACCTGTTGGTTTAATTGTGGTAGAACAGCCAAAGGTTTGGCCACACTTTTTACTTTTCTGCAGATTTGTATTTAAGACACTTATGGGCGTTATCCAAATGATTTAGGAAACTGAAAGATGAAGGGCAGTGAGTGGTTCTTTCAGCAATAATACCATTTTGTGAGTACTCACCTGAAAAATGGATATTGTTGGTGTGCCACACACCCCGCTTCACCTTTAATTCTTCACGATTGGGTTACTCACCGCCAGGTGACGCTGTTGCAGAGAGGAAGTCTTGTAACGAGCCCCCTTCCGGCCTATATATACCTGGTACCTCCCATTTATCACCAGTGTATTAAAAAGCAGAAAGACAAGGTACCAGTAATTTAATGGTAACCTCAAAATAAATCAAAATAAAAGCTTCACCATATAAAGGATTCGGAATACCGAAAAGGGTGGGAGTGAAGCGGGGTGTGTGGCACACCAACAATATCCATTTTTCAGGTGAGTACTCACAAAATGGTATTATTCTTGGTGTGCCACACACCCCGCTTCACCTTTAATTCTTCACGATTGGGACATCCAAAAGGAGTGTCCACAAGGGATGGGCATCTCAAGGCCAGGTGAAGCATAACTTAAATGACTGCAGTCTGCAGAACTTTGCGGCCAAAAACAGCATCCGCTGAGGCTCGCACATCAACTTTGTAAAACTTAGAAAAAGTATGAACAGAAGACCAAGTGGCGGCCTTACAAACTTGTTCAACAGAAGCTTGGTGCTGAAAAGCCCAAGCAAGACGCTCCAACGGCGCGAGTAGAATGAGCAGTGATACGAAAAGGGGGAACTTTCCCCTTAGCAGAATAGGCCGCAGTAACGGCCTGACGTATCCATTTGCTAATGGCAGATTTGGCTGGTGCCAAACCCTTCTTAGGCCCATAGGGCACAACAAAAAAGGCATCCGTCTTACGAAAAGGAGACGTGATAATCAAGTAGTACTTAACACAGCGTACTACATCCAAACAATGCAAAACCCTCTCTTTGTCATTCTTAGGATTAGGACACAAGGAGGGAAGAACAATATCCTGATTCAAATGAAAAGCAGAAACAACCTTAGGAAGAAAGTCTGGCTTGAACCGAAAGACCACTTTATCCTGATGCCTCTCAAAGTAGGGAGCCTGGATAGACAAGGCCGCCAACTCTGAGACACGCCGGACCGAAGTGATAGCTACCAAGAAGACAATCTTCTGAGTCAGGGTAGACAAAGCAATATCTTGCAGAGGCTCAAAAGGAGGAGCCTGCAGAGCAGAAAGAACCAAATTCAAATCCCAAACCGGGAGTAATGGTTTCCTGGGAGGCCGCACATGCGTAACCCCCTGGAAAAAGTTTTAACCAAAGGATAAAGCGCAAAACGCTTCTGAAAAAAGATAGATAAGGCAGAAACTTGCCCTTTCAAAGTACTTAGCTGAAGACCAGAGTCCAGCCCAGATTGTAAAAAGTCCTGAATTCTGGAGACCGAGAAGACCCTACAAGGGAAGGATCTAATCTCACACCAAGCGATATAGGCTTTCCAAGTCCTATAGTAGATGATAGAAGAAGACCTCTTCCGGGCACTGATCAAAGTCTTAACGACTGAGTCAGAAAGACCCTCCTCCTTCAAGATGGAGGTTTCAGCAGCCAGGCCGTCAAACCCAGCGCTGGTAAATTGGAGTAACACAACCGACCCTGAGTGAGCAGATCGGGGTGAAGAGGCAGAACGAACTGGTCCACTGCCAGCCGAACGATGTCTGCGAACCACACTCGCCTTGGCCACCTTGGGGCCTCGAGAACGGCGGACACCCTTTCCAGAGCCAACTTCCGAACCACCCTGCCCAGCATGGGTATCGGAGGAAACAGGTATAGAAATCCCAGATCCCCCCAGCTCAGGGACATGGCGTCCACTGCCAGAGCCAGAGGATCCCGGGAGAGCGACACGAAGTTCGGGAGCCTGTGATTGTGACGAGAGGCAAATAGGTCTGCTCAACTGGTCCGCTTCCTGGTTCTCCACTCCTGGAATGTATACCGCCGAGAGACAAGGAATATGGGCCTCTGCCCAGGTCAGAATCAGGGACACCTCTCTGAGAGCACTCAGACTGCGAGTCCCTCCCTGATGATTGATGTAAGCAACCGCTGTTCGATTGTCTGAACGCACCTGGACCGGAAGGCCCAGAACGTAATGAGTCAGAAGAGCAAGCACCCGACGGACGGCTCTCAGTTCCAGCACACTGATGGGTAAGTGGGCCTCTTGAGGTCTCCATTGCCCCTGGAACTGAAGCTCCTTCCAGAAACCGCCCCATCCCGAAAGACTGGCGTCCGTGGTGACAATTTCCCAAAGAGGGGACAGGAAGGGCCTGCCCCTCACGAGATTGGCCGAGACCAATCACCACTGGAGGGACTGCCGGACCCAGAAGGACAACTGGAAGGGCTGATCCAGCGACCGAGGCTGCCGGTCCCAGGATGCCAACAGATAAAGCTGAAGCGTCCTCGTGTGAAATTGAGCAAAAGGAAAGAGGCGACCATCAAACCTACCAGCCTCATCCCCAGACGGATGGACGGCCGAGGATTGGAAAGTAGGACCCGAGCCAACTCCTGAATCAGATGAATTTTGGACTGGGGGAGAAACACTCTGTGTTGAAGAGAGTCCAACTGCATCCCCAGAAAGGACACCACCCTGGCCGGAGCGAGGGAGGACTTGGGGAAGTTGATCACCCAACCAAAGCTTTCCAGCGTGGAGACCACCAACCTGGTGTCTGTCTCCGATTGATTGAGTGACGGAGCCATGGTGAGAAGGTCGTCCAAATAAGGTACGACCCGAATGCCCCGAGATCTGAAGATGGCCATCACCCCTGCCAGCACCTTGGTAAACACTCTCGGTGCCGAGGTAAGGCCAAACGGAAGTGCCACGAATTGAAAATGCTGATCTTTCATCACGAATCGAAGAAAATGTTGATGAGCGTAGCAGATGGGAACATGAAGATAAGCATCCTTGATGTCTATGGACGTCATGAAGTCCCCCTGCCGAAGGGAACCGACGGCCGTACGCAAAGTTTCCATGCGAAACTTCCGAAAACGGATGAACTTGTTGAGTAATTTCAGGTCCAGGACGGGACGAACTGACCCGTCTTTCTTGGGGACTGCGAAAAGATTGGAGTAGAAACCGAGGCCCATCTCTAAACGCGGCACCGGCCGGGTGACCGCCATCTCTAACAGATTCTTTAGCGATGCCAGGAGCCCCTGTGCGGCCAAAGGATCGATGGGCACCCGAGACCGAAAGAACCGTGAAGGAGGGCGAGACTCGAATTCCAGTTTGTAACCGGACGACACTACCTCCCGGATCCATCTGTCCGGAATCTCCTGGTCCCAAACCTGGGAGAAATGTCGTAATCGTCCCCCCACCCGCACGGGTGAGGGCAGCCCCTCATTGCTGAGCGGGCTTACCGGCAGGCTTGGGCTTGGTGCCCCAGGACTGTGCGGGACGGCCACGGCCCTTCCCCCGAGTCCAACCTGCACCTCTGGTAGCGGGAAAGGAAGCCCCCCTACCCGCTCTGAATCCCCGAAAGGAAGGCCTACCAGAACTTGCCCCCTGAAAGGGACGACGAGGCCTCTTACGTTGCGGCATTTTACCACCTTTTGCAACTGAATCAATTTTATCACCAAACAGCCGCAATCCCAAAAAGGGGAGAGCTGTGAGCACCTTTTTAGAAGCTGCGTCCGCCGACCACTGGCACAGCCATACTGCCCGACGAATAGCCACCAGCATTGCCGCTGTCTTGCTACTCATAGCCAGCGCATCGTCCTGAGCGGACAGAACATAGGAAACAAAAGACTCACACTGCCTGAGAGCAGTAAGCTCCTTGCAAGTGGGATCAAGATCCACACACAGACCCTGAATTACAGATCTAACCGCCAATAGAAGAAGCGCCGAAGCACACACCGAGCGCATCGTTGACCCGGCATAACTAAAACCATGGCAAGCGTACTGGTCAATCCGACGATCCTCACCATCCTTAAGGGCAGTAGTCTCAGCAGACTGCACCATAGCCGTGCTGGAGAGCCCTAGTACAGGGGTATCGACGTCAGGAGGAACCGACCAAAGCTTCACCAATTCTGGCGGAAAGGGATAACGTTTCTCCCAACTGGAAGGAATTCCAGTTAACCGCGTGGGATGTTCCCATTCTTTGAGCACAACTCTCTCAAAGTGGTGTTGTCTGGGAAAAACCAAAGGCGGCTGAGGCACATTAAACAACTGACCCTTAGGCAGGGTGACGGCCTCAGGTGGATCTAAATTCAAAATTTCAAACATTTGAGCCAGAATGGAGGGGGTGTCGCGGGAAACCCCCGCAGACAAATCGCCAATAGCATCAACCTCAAGCTGATCTGCAGGCTCATCTGACTCCACCAGAAATTCTCCCTCCTCGTCCAGGGAGCAATCGGACCACTCTACAGGCTCACATACTTCATCCTGTGAAGCCGGAGGTACAGGAGACAGGTGCTTCCGTTTCGCAGTGGCCTTTAACCCTGCTTTAACGGAAATTATCTTCTCGAGGTTGGCCAACCGTGCCGCCACCTCGGATTGCGAATCCCCACCTTTGACAATGTCACGCGGGGTCCGGAACAGGGAGGGAGGGGTAGGGGATGATGGAAGTTGAGAAGAGCCAGCAGCCGGAGCAACGGACTGACGCGCAATACTCTGCCTTGCACAAGGAATGCATACAAAAACATCATCGCCTGGGAGCAGAGTCCCACAGCCTCCACACACCCTAGATGGCCCAGAAGAACCATTTCCGGTATTATCGGAAGCCTCCATATGGTGATTTATGGTATTCGCCAAAATTCTGGGTTTAAGGCATAAGCCACCCGGGATGCCCCTCTATGTTAATGTCCCGGGAGGGAGGATTTAATTAATAATAAAGATCCCCTTAAAATAATAGTATATATATATATATATATATATATTTTTTTTTTTTTTTTTTTTTAATATATATACAAATATATATATATATATATATATATATATATATATATATATATATATATAAATATGTCCCAATTTGGAGGAAAAGAGACTAGCCAGGCAAAATAGAACCGGGAGGCCACTGTATTGAGGGAATCCCAGGATCTGTGGGGAAGAGACAAACCAACAGTAAGACCCCCAGAAATGGCAACATGCAATATGACATACATACACAGCACCAGAGTGCTTTGAAGAGGCAAGGAAAAACTGGCCTCTGATTTTCCTCTTTTTACTTTTCTTTTTTTTTTAAATAAAAGTATTACTCCATTTAAATATTTAACCTCTTTTTCCTTTTTTTTTTTTTTAATAAAAACAGTCAGAGACCATAAAAAATAGACGGCCTCACGCCAGGTGAGGCCGCTTACCTGTCCAAAAGGGACTGGCAGCAAATATCAGCGAAGGCGCAATGGCAGCGGTGGAAGCCGAAGCTGCAGAGCTCGTACCAATGGAAGAGGCGTCGGAGCGGGCAGCAGTAGCAGCAGCAGCAGACACATGCGGCCACGAGCCCCGCACGCAGCCTCCTAATGAACAGGGAGGAAGTGCGGCTGGGGCCGGTAAACGACGCGCCGCTGGACCACGCCCCCACCCCTGACGTCATCCGCCCCCCCCCCGCCAAATATGAACAGTGCGGCCCGCCGAACGGTGGTGTAAAAGCAATCAGAGGGCTAACAAGCACTCAGTAAAAAGGAGAAAGGGGGGAGGGGAAAAACGGAGATACTAGGCAGCCTGTGCTGTCCCAGAAAAAAACCCACGGCCCGCCAAGCGGCGGCCGATTAAAAACGAAAGAGACAAGGGGAGGGGGAGCTGAAAAAGTGAGAAGGGCGCAAGCAGCAAGCCTGAAACCATACAGCCAGCCCCAGTCACCCCTAAAGCTGACCCAAAGCTCTGGCCCTACAGGCCAGCAGCAGCAGCCCGCATAACAGAGACTGCCATATAAGGAGGAATCTAAGCCAGGCCACACGCACACTCGCTTGCGGTGCAGCCTGACAACAATGAAATAAGCAAACACACAATACACAGCCCTCTACCCCCCCCCATAGTGAAGGGAGAAGGGACCGAAACGGGAGAGCAAGGGGCCAAGGGGACCCTCGGGACAGGAGCATCCCACCTCCGGATCACCATGCCGGATAGCCGCATTGCCCCCAAAACAGGGGGTCGAGCGGAGGAGATAAGCTCCTAGGCACCTATAGTGCCGTCTACCAATTGCCCAGTGAGCAGCCTAGGCTGGGAGACTTCCATTCAACCACAAAGGTAACAAACAATCAAAACCGGGCAGAAATAGACCAAAAGGGGGTGCCAGGGTAAGACCCCGGCTACCTGCAAACAGGAGACTTCAATCTTCTGTCTTGTCATCATGCAGAGTTAAAAACACTGGTGATAAATGGGAGGTACCAGGTATATATAGGCCGGAAGGGGGCTCGTTACAAGACTTCCTCTCTGCAACAGCGTCACCTGGCGGTGAGTAACCCAATCGTGAAGAATTAAAGGTGAAGCGGGGTGTGTGGCACACCAAGAATAGAAAATATTTTAATTCTATTTAAAAATCTAAATCCCCTCTGCTAATCTCTACAGGCGAGATCTAAATGATTTATGGTATACATATTTTATAAGTAGTAAAAACAGCAGCAGCCTATTACAAAATACATTTGGAGAGGCTTGTTTTTATTGTGTTTGACTTTTAAATAAGTTGTGGTTATTTTTATATCAATTCTATATTCATATTTTTATATAAATTCTGAAACAGAAGAAAAAATTGCTACTTGAAAAAATCTTTATTCTGGTTTAGCACTACTTGCATCCATATCTATATTTGTTCCTAGATTTCAAGTCTGCAATATGAATCGACAACAACGAAAGTGAAAAACATTAAATGAAAAGGTACATACAACCTTTTGGTAAAGTAAATCAGGATCACAGTTAGGCAGACCGATTGTTTAGGCTGCATTTTGGGCTGTGGTACAAAGAGTAGGGTATTGTGGGCCAGGTAGTGGTATTGAGGAAGGGGGCGATGAATTGGGTTACAGGACAGAGTGGTTGATAAATCTAATTTTAATCTTACCCACTATCCATGCTCTGATGTAACCAATGGCCTCCAAATAAGCCTCATGCTCTTCTACCAAGGTAGCCTGCACCTTCTTTAACTTTATGTACAACTTACTTGCAGATGGTTTATAGCAAATTGCTCCATCCAGGAGTTCTGAGCAATTCTTTGAGCGCCATGTTCGATTTGTGTCCAGATATGAGCAGTTTCCACTGGGTAGAGAAGATTCAAATTTCCCAGATGTAAATGCAATGGAAGAACCATCTGACCATTCTACATTGGAGAGGGACCCCTGTTGGTTAAACACACAATTACATCAAACGTGTGTGGAGACACATGTCTTGAACAAAATGCCATAGATTTAAAAAAAAAAAAAAAAAACAATTTAATTTAAGGAAAATCAAAGCTTCTCTGGCCAGATTATCCATATACAAAATTCTTAGCATGTAGTTTACTTTACATTAAAAATGTCTAGCTGGAAAAAAAAATCCCTGCATAATGAATGGATAGGGTGTGGCCTCGCTCCTGTGACCTGACACAGAAAAACTTGTGACCTGAGTTCAGGCATGGGGCATCAAGGGATTTGATTCAACAATTGGGTCCGCTGCTGATGACTGGAATCAGTTTGATTAGCTCCAAGAGACAAAATGTAAGTAACCTTTTGTTTTTTTATTTAGGTGGTCAATCTCTTTAACGCCAGAACATTGTCCTCATCAGACAGAATTCATTTAAAAATAATTCCCTGGGAAGGACCTATTTTCTACAAAAATGATCCAGGCCCCTTTTCTATATCCCAGCCCCTGGATTTTATTTGCTCATGACCACCTTTCTTTAGCACTGAAAGGTGGAGCTAAACAGACAGGAAAAAGACTAGTAGAGCAAGAAGCAGCTATCCTCCCCTGAACACTAAAGCATTGCTGAGCCTCACACCAATGCTAAAAAACTTAAGTTAGGTACCTGGTAACTTATTTTCTAAACATCTGAAAGGGCAGCATACGCCTGAGACCTCCGGGCTCCTCCTACCAATTTGGAACACCTGACCACCAGACAGAATAAAATCTTGACTCTTCCTCCCATTCCTCAGTTGTTGTAGAGATCTGAAAGAGAGAAAATAAACAGACCCACAACTCCACTAATCATAAGACATAATCCAACTCCACATCAGAAAAAAGGGGTGGGAAACCGGCGTATGCTGCCCTTTCAGATGTTTAGAAAAAAAGTTACCAGGTACCTAACTTAAGTTTTCTCAAAACATCCTTCGGGCAGCATACGCCTGAGAGATAGGCGAGTACTACCTCTTTGGGCGGGAAGAACAACATGAAGGACACTTCTGCCAAAGAGTGATCCCTCTGGGACAGAAGATCCAACCTATAGTATACAGAAAAAATCTTGGCAGAGGATCCAGTGGCTGCTTTACAGCCCCGTTCCATAAAGATCCCAGCCTGCTCTGTCCAAGACGTAGAATGATTCCACTTGGCATGGTAAAACTCCCATAAAACTCCCATAAGCTATTTTAGTTGCTAAAGTAGTCTAAAACATACTTTGTCCTTTCCTCTGAACTACAAGGACACGAACAAACCGTTGGGAACCCTCCCATCCTTAGTTCGGAAGAAGACACTTCAACAGAAGTGCTCTAACGTTCAAGCATTTAAATTTAAAGCTCCTTCATAAGCCATTGATAGAAGGACCATCTTTGCATTCAAGAATATCCGATGAGATCTCAGGTTAATAGCCAAGATCCATTCCCAGATTACTGGATCTAATAAAAAAAGAAGGATGACCAACAAGATCAGGCCTGAATGTTACTGATTCTGCCTGCAGTAGTGAAAGCTCCTTAAATAACACCTTCCAAAAATAGATCAGGTCTGAAGTAACATAACCTGGGCTTGATCGTGCTTGATTCCTTAACCCTATTTGTTGCTAGGGTAAGTGTAAAGATTAGCCTAAGTTTAAAGTCAGCCTAAGGACATGGCCGCCCAGAGCAAACGGCCGCCCAGAGCAAACGGCAGCCTAGAGCTGGACCCGCCTAGGGTTGGTTAGACATCACCGCCCAGGGTTAGACATCACCGCCCAGGGTTAGACACAGCCCAGTGATCTGAATGTAAAACCACCAATTGAACCGGAAAAAACATAGGCTAGACTGAAAAGCCGTGTAAGGGTTAAAGAGTCAGCTTCCTTAGAAGTGACTGACCAATCTGACCCTCTCATGAGAAGCACTCAGAAAGGAATAGGTACTTGCACTTGTCGATCCTTTAGATGTGATTTCAGTGCCCACAATGCTCGTTTTATCGCCAACAGATCTCTCAGGATTGAAGAGGGCTGGCCCAGGGTCATGGACCCTTTCCATGTGCTGTCCAAGTCTAGCAATGGGCTACCAGGCCCCAAGCTGAAGCAACCGTAACTATTGTCATCTCTTTTGGGATCCCCCCAAGGTAGTCCCTCTGAGAACCAATCTTCTCTCAGCCACCAATTCAGGGAACATTTCACCTCCTCTGAAATAGGCAGTATTATGTTCTAACCCGTCCTGGGCTCCGTCCCATTTCTCAAGATATGCATGTGAAGGGATCTGTAGTTTTACTGTCCCCATCTCACTGCCGGAAAAGGCTGAAGTCAACAGCCCCCGAACTCGCATCACTTGTCTTATGGAGGACGCTGTGCATGTGCAGAGGTCGTCCAGGTAAGCGACCAATCTAGCCCCCTCTGTCTCAGGTATGCCAGAGATTCTGCCAAAACGTTTGCAAAAATCCTCGGAGTTGATGTCAAGCTGAAGGGAAGGCAAACAGAACTGGAAGTGCAAGATCCGGGCTCCGTCTTTTATTGCAAATCTCCTAAAAGACTAAGCCTGAGAATTCATTGGTATTTGCCAATAAGCATCCTTCAAGTCTATTGACACCATGAAGGCACCCAGGGGAAGCATGTTCTTGACTGAAAATAGTTTCCATGCGGAAATGCCTGTATTGGACATAAACTGAATCCCCCTGAGGTCTATTTTACTGGAAAAAAGTTGGAGTAAAACCCTGCCCCCTGTTGGAAATGGGGTACTGGTACAATTACTCCCCTTTGACTTCATGTCCATAAGACTCTTTGAACAGCTTTCCTTTCTTCCTTGCCCTTGGGTAAGGGAGAAATCAAAAATGTTGAAGGAGGGGTTTGAGAAAAATTGAAACTCTTCTGTAATCCCTTTTACAATGAAAGGGCAAACCAAAAGATTTCGCCAGGCCGAGGAAAAAAGACCCTTAGCCTGGCTCCAATAATTAACTTGGCGTCATTGCTTTTTGGATTTGGCCTCATAGGTCCCAAATAATGTGGAACCTCTAAAGTTGCCTGTTCCTGTTGAGGCTGTGGAAGAGGAGCCACCCCTGGACCTTTTAGTGGTGACCCTGATAAGAAAGGAGCGCCTAAAAGAACTCCTGGGAAATCTTTTTTTTGTTGACTGAAGTCTTAGGCCGGCCTGGGAAACACTTTCCCCATCCGCGGTCATGTCCAAGACCTTTTCCAGATCTGAAGTAGAATCTGTCCCCTAAAGGGCATAGCACAAAGTCTAATTTTTTGAACCAATATCTCCAGTCCTCAACCAGAGGGTCCTGCGCACAGAATTGGTCACAGTCATATTTCTGCTAAAAATCTAATAAATTCCGCCATGGCATCAGTAACAAAAGCCGTAGCTGAAAAAAGGATAGGCAAAAGCTTTTATAATTTATCTAGACTAGTCCTTCCAACAGACAGTCCTTTAATTGTTGAAGCCAGAAGCCTAGATTTCTGATCACACAATGGATGCTAAAATCGGTCTTAAGAGTATTAGATTCCACTTGCCAGGCCTTCAAAGGCTAATCCTGCTCCCTTATAGACTTTGGCAAAAGGGGCATCCAACCTAGGCATATCTCCCACAATTCTGAGTCTTCTTCCGCAAATGGATATCTGCGTTTAAGACCCCGTGACCTAAAAATTTTCTTTAGAAGGATTCTTCTATTCCTCCATAATCATGTCCTTCGAGTAATTATGAAAAGGAAATGAATAGGAAGAGTCAGGAGCCAAATCTGGATAAAACCCAACACGTTTAGATTTTGGCCCCGAGACCTCCTCCTCTATCCCCATGGATAAGAAAATAATGTGTAGAAGGAAAGGCAAGTCCCCAGGCGGAAACAAATAACTCCCTTTGGCCTAAGCCATAGGCCTGATCTTCTTCCTCCCCAGGGGAAGAAATTTCTCCCTCATCTGAGTCATTGTCAGATACCGCTGACTCCTGAGTGGGAAAATAGGATGCCTTCCCTAAGTGACCAAAGAATAGATGAATTAAAGGGCCCCGTTGTAGGCTGGGAAAAACAACTTGGTTACCGAACTCCCGGGGGAGGAAGAAATCTGGTCTTCAATTCCTTCATCATCCGCAACAGATCACAATTTTGCTCTTTATGCACCACCTTGTCTGTGCAATATTGACAGAGGGGTTGCTTATAGGAATCTGAAACTTAATTTCAACATGGGGCATCTCCTACTCTTCTTATGTGAATTAGATCTGGAAGAAGAGGATTTAGGTTCACTTATGGAAGCTTTGTATAAGACTAAAAGGACATAAGCAAACAATAGGGGGATGAGCTATATCCCTATCCCAATAAACATGCCCCAAAAAAAGACACATATATGAATCAAAGTGACTTACCGGGGCAAAGCTGGGCCTCGTCCTCCCAGAATCGGCAGGCTGCGAATTGTTACATGATTCCTGGTCCACATTAGATTTTCCTGTGGTGGTATCTTCAATCAGAACCGTTATAGGTTCAATATTCTCATCATCCGCCTGCTCTGCCATCCTTTCTGGTATGAGGCACAGAGGATTTCCTTCTCGAGTCCGCCTAAATAGGGCAGGAGCAAAATCCCAATATTTGTAGTTAACCCTTTTCAACATGATCAAGGAAAGGGAGGCCATAATACACAATAGTCCAAAACTGTGCTTTCCTCTTTAAGGCCTAGCACGTGTTGTGGCTGAGCAGGAAAAAACCCGGGCGCAGGATCGTGACGTCACTGCATCCCGGGCGGAAGAAGCCTCATCCCAATTTCCTGTATGGAAATCTATTTTAGAGATCTGTTTTTGGGACAATGCAACACTCCCGGAAGATCCAGAAGAGAAAAACATTGGATCCCGATGTCCCCGACCCCACCATCTGGTCGGCAGCCGCTCCGGAGGTAAGAAGGCCGCAACCGCATATGTCAGAGCCCGGCGGGGAAGAGAGAGTGAGAAAAATTAAAGTGCATTAAAAAACTGAAAAAGTGTCCCAGAGCAACCAATTCCTCAGGGAACTTCCAGATAGCCATAATATCAACATAGAAAAAAAATATATATATATTTAAAAATGTTTAAAAACGCAATTCTGTGAGTACTCACCTGTAGAATTGTTTTTTTCTGGGAATCCATTCCAGACCCTCCTTACACTTGGTATTACCTCCTTGCCGATTGGATGTGACTGCAAGACAAAAAAGGCGTGGCCCCTCTCGGCCCCATAAGTAGCAGCGGCCTCCTAACCTAGATCAGTACTTAAAAAGCAGTAAAACATAAATCAGAGGCAGGCCGAGAGGCCCTAAATAGGAGTCCATGTTACTTCACACCGAACTCTGAATTCTCTCAAAATATAACTTCACTTTTTATTTTTTATTTTTTTTTTCTAATGCAAAAATGAAAATAATAAATGGACTAAACACCATCAAAAAAGCATCAAAAGATAGATCAGGACCCAAAAGGGTGGACCGGAGGGTCTGGAATGGATTCCCAGAAAAAACAATTCTACAGGTGAGTACTCACAGAATTGCGTTTTTTCTTCCAATCCGTTCCAAACCCTTTTTACACTTGGTATCTCCAAAAGCAGTGCCATCTATGGGCGGGATCCCCAGAGCAGAACAGCAGGTAGTTCATTTCACTACCGAAGAATCTTTCGACCAACAACAGCGTCAGCTGAGGCTCTAACATCCACCTTGTAAAACCTGGAGAATGTATGAACGGAAGACCAGGTGGCAGCTTTGCAAACCTGTTCCACCAAAGCCTGATGCTGAAAAGCCCAGGAAGCACCAATGGCCCTAGTGGAATCGGCCGTGACCCGAAAAGGGGGTTCCTTCCCCTTGGCCGAGTAAGTGCCTGCCTAATCCACTTACTGACAGTGGCTTTAGCTGGCGGAAGCCCCTTTCTCGGCCCTTTCCAATATAACAAAAAGAAAATCGGTCTTGCGGAAGGAATCTGTAGCTGCCAAATATTATCTTATGGCTCTGACTACATCTAAAGAATGACGCGCCCTTTCCTTAGCATTAGCCGGAACTGGGCATAAAGAAGGTAGAATTACCTCCTGATTAAGGTTAAAAGAAGAAACGACCTTAGGTAAAAAATCAGGCTTAAAATGAAAAACTACCTTGTCTCTGTGTAACTCAAAATAAGGAGACTTCATACATAATGCGGCTAACTCAGAAACACGCCGCACAGAGGTGATTGCCACCAAAAATATCACCTTAAGCATCAAAATGCTCAATGGAGCGTCAATCATAGGTTCAAAAGGAGCACCCTGGAGAGCCGATAATACCAGATTCAAGTCCCACACCGGTAAAATAGACTTGCGCGGTGGTCGGACATGAATGACTCCCTGAAAAAAGGTTTTAATGAGCCTATTGCTAGCGATAGACTTCTGGAAAAAAATAGATAAGGCCGATACATGCCCCTTTAGGGTGCTTAGTTGTAGGCCCATTTCTAAGCCATTCTGTAGAAATTCTAAAAACCAAATATTTTCTGCATGAATATTTCCTAGCCTCACACCAGGAAATGAATGTCCGCCAGACCCTGTAGTATATCATGGAAGATCACTTCTTCCGGACCTGAATCATGGTATGAATAACCATGGCCGCTAAACCTCTCTCTGCTAAGATCAAGGTCTCAATAGCCAGGCCGTCAAAGCCAGCATCTGTAAATTCGGGTGCCGAAGCGCCCCCTGTGTGAGAAGGTCTGGATCGTCTGGCAAACGCCAATGGTCTACCGACATCCCCACTCAGCAGGAGACTGGACTTATTGTTTTCACTGAGGTGATTATTTATATTCTTTTGTTACCATTTTGCAGTTTTTTGCACATCACATACTTACATTTTGGTATTGCACAGGAGCACTTTAGATCATATGGATGGATTTAGTGTTTTTTTATCGAATTGATCACATAGAGGTTTTTATAGGGTTATTTGGGTCTCTGCTGCTGGGTTGGGCTGTGTAATGTATTGTCCTTATTTTAGATGTTTGTAATGTTGTATTGTGTATTTTTAATGTAGGATCTTTAATGAATTAAACTATGAATATCAATTAGTAATTGGTTTGGCTTATTAATTAAACAGGAGTGGTGCCACTTTGTCTGGTACCTGTTCTTGTGGTTTACTGGGCCACAAGGTAAAGGTTTTTTGTAGGATTTACAGTTGGGACATACAATTTTGGCACACTACCTGTTGTATATTTTATTTTGGTGGTGCTGAACTAAGGCACAATTCTGTGCAGGTTGTACACGTCTACCGACATCCTTGCTAAGTCTGAAAACCAACTTCTCCTTGGCCAGCGAGGAGCCACCAGAATGGTTGGTACCCCCTCCTGAGCTATCTTTTTTTAGTACACGGCTCAGGAGCGCGAGCGGGGAAAAAAGTACAGGAGCTTGAACCTTGCCCAAGAGGGCGCCCGTTGCTATGGCCAGATGATCCCTAGGCAGGGACATGAATTTCGGCCGCTTGTGATTGTGTCTGGATGCAAAAAGATCCACTTCCGGACACCCCAGTGAAAGCACAGGGCTTGAAAGATCTTCTGACTGAGGGACCATTCTCCCCGATGCAGCGTCCTGCTCAAAGCGTCTGCCTCCTGGTTTTCTACCCCCGGGATGTAAACTGCCGATATGCAGGGAACATTCTCCTCTGCCCAAGTCAGAATCCGGCTTACTTCTTCTAGGATACTCCTTGTCACGCTCGGGGTAACTCCAGCCCTCTTAATAAGCTCACAACCCCCAATCTCCACAGCCAGCTTCACCTGTAGGAGGCCCCGCTTGCCGGGACGCAAGATACGCCTACCCGGGATCGGTTGCCCCCAGGACTTAATGGCTCAAAGGATGTAAGCTTATATGTGGGAGGACTGGAGAACCAATAGCAAGAGCGTGAGTGACGGAAGTCCAGAGACAGGCAATAGGTCGATAACGGGAAGGCAGAGATCGTAGCGGCACCAGGGGTCAGGCAAGACGTAGTCGGGGTTCAGGCAGAGGTCAGCAACTGGGGATCAGGATCTAGAAGCGTCAGTTCAGGCAAAGGTCGGCAACAAGGATTCAGGATCGAGAGGCGTCAATTCAGGCAGAGGTCGGCAACAAGGATTCAGGATCGAGAGTGGTCGTACAATCAAATCGGCAACAGGCTAGACTTCACAGGAGTAGGTAACACAGGGTTCTGAGCGCTATCACAGGCAATTCACAACTGAGAGGGAATTGCCTTTATAGGGACAGGTCTGAGGGAAGCAGTGTACTGATTGGAGCACATAGGATTCCTAGGGTAATTGGCTGCAGAGCAGAAGAGGGCGAAGCCCTCAATCCCCTAGGATTCATTAACCCTTTAATTGATCCTCCGGCGGGTGCGCGCAGCACAGCGCCGCCGGAGGGCATAACAGACACGTGCCCGCGGCCGCGCGCGAGCACGTCTCCTGGAGGAGGAAGCGGGGGGCGTGGCTGAGCTGGGCGCCGCTCGGCGCGGCCGCCGCACAGTGACAGCTGCAGCTGGCCGCCTGGAGACGTCGCTGGAACGGGGATCAGGTAAGCGGTTCCTGACACTCCTGCTCCGAGTACCCCCCTGATTGATATAGGCTACCGACGTCCGATTGTCTGACTGGACCTGGACCGCCTGCCGCTTTAAGCAGGGGGTCAGATACTGAAGCACTAGCCGGATTGCTCTTAATTCCAATATATTTATGGGAAGCCGATTCTCCTTCGGCCCCCACTGTCCTTGGATCTTCTGGGTTTGCCAGATACCCCGCCAGCCTGTGAGACTGGCATCTGTGGCAACGATCTGCCACTGCGGTGTCAGAAAGGACCTGCCCACTGATAGGTGCAGAGGATCCAACCACCACAGGAGAGATTGCCTGGTTGAGGGAGTCAGAACAAAAACTTGATCCAGCGACTGCAGGTCTCACTCCCAGCTTGACAACAGATTCAACTGAAGAGGCCTCATGTGAAACTGGGCAAAAGGCACGGCCTCGAAGCAGGCCACCATAAGGCCTACTAGTTTCATCCCTAGCCGACTGGTCGGCTGTCGGCAGGCCAGTAAGGACTCTATTTGATTCCGAATTAGCAGAGCCTTCTGCTCTGGTAGAAACACCTTGACTTGAACTGTGTCCAGAGTCATTCCTAAGAAATTCCTTACTGGTGCCGGAGTGATATGGGACTTCGGATAATTGATCATCCAGTCGAACTCCTCCAGAGTTGATAGGACCGTCTGCGTGTCCTACATGATCTTCTGAGGAGACCCGGCCGAAATCAAGAGAACGTCCAAATATGGAATGATGCATATCCCCCGGCTTCTCAGAATGGCCATGAGACCTGCCAAGACCTTGGTGAATACCCTTGGAGCCGAGGATACCCCGAATGGAGGTGCCATAAACTGGAAGTGCTGGCCTTCCAGGGCAAAGCTCCAGAATTTCTGATGCCCTGGAAAAATCAGAACATGAAGATACGCGTCCCTTATGTCTATTGTAGTCATAAGATCCCCGGGCTGAACTGATCTTACCGCTGACCTTAGAGTCTCCATACGGAAATGCTTCACCCGGATATACTTGTTAAGACCCTTTAAGTCTAAAATGGGACGAATCGACCCGTCCTTTTAGGGAATTGTGAACAGGCTGGAGTAAAACCCCTGACCTTCCTCCTGAAGGGGTACCTGACAAATTACCCCTTTTTGAAGTAGATGCTGAACAGAGACTCTCAGGGCATCTGCCTTTAACTGGTTCCGAGATGCCCCTGACCAAAGGAACCTTGCGGCGGTCTGGCTGCAAACTCGATCTTGTAGCATGGTAACACCACCTCACGGTCCAGCCGCTCTCCAAAGAGTCTGCCCCCTAAAAAAGGTAGATCTGTAAGAGCTTTCTTAGCGGTGGCATCTGCCGACCATTGTCTTAGCCATAAAGAATGGTGCAAGGCAACAAGAAGAGCCAGAGTTCTAGCAGCTAGCCTGACCGCATCATCCATAGCAGTGATAGCAAAAGAGTTAAAGTCCAAACAAGTTTTAAAATCCTTGGACTCTTGAATAAGCCTGTGAGATTTAGCCCTGGCCAAAATCTTCTTCACCTTCTTCCTTGAAGCCAAAGACACAATAGCCGTGGCACAAACTGGGCGAAGAAAAGAACCTACCATAGCAAAAGCATGGCGGCCAACTGATCCATTCGTCTCTCTGTGGGATCTCTTAAAGATCCCATAGTAGCAGATGGCATGATAGAAGTATTAGACAAGCCTGATACTGGAGAATCCACATCGGGAGGATAAGACCAAAGCTTAATCATATCCATCGGAAAGGGATACCTAGCGTCTAGGATCCTGGGAACAGCCGGTAGCTTGTTAGGATTTTCCCACTCTTAACACCATTCTGGAAAAATGCGGCTGTTCCTGGAAAACCTGCCTTTGCCTTACTGGCTTAAACAGGTCGTCCTTCCCTCTTTTTTGCCACCTCAGGAGGGGTAACATTCAAAGTTTCAAAAACTGATGAAAGTTAACACTCTGTTTCGTCTGAGAGAAGGGGATCCTCATCAGAAGAGAATAAAATAGAATTACTATCCTCCTCACCAGAGGTGAGCTGCTCGTCTATATACTCTTCCTCCTCCTCAGACCCAAAAGAGGCAAATGAATCTTTTTCCTCAGAATCAGGCTCCAAATGCCTCCTCTTATAGGTGGCTTTTTTAGGAATGACCAAGGATAACTGTCTCTCTAAGTTATCCAGCATGTGCGCCACCTCCGCCTGCGCCTCGCAGCCTTCCCCCCGCTCCGGGGGATGTAAGAGGCGGCTGAGCCGTCGCGCTCCCTACAGCAATAGCTGGGCTAGAAACCTGAGCTGCCGCTCTATTTAGGTTTAAACCAATTCTCATGGCGCAAGCGGAACAAACCGTGCTGAAACTACCCAGGGGATCCTGTTTACATAAGGGGCAGAACCCGCCCTGCTCAAGTGGGATGCCCGAATCACTATCCCCTGATGCCTCCCTCATGGTGTCTTACTTTTTTTTTTTTTTTTAAATTTGGCAAAAAGACCTGAGGCCCTAAGCCTAAGCCAATCCCAAAGGGACTGGGGAGGAACCACAACCCTTTTTATCCTTCTTCCAAATATCTAAAAAATAAACAGGAGAAAAAATCCTATTAGAAAAAAAAAAGTCATTTCCCCTTTAATGCCTAAAAAACCTACTTATAACATCAGTATAAGACATTTAAATAATGTAATAAATATAATAAACATATCTTAAAATAAATATAATTTACCAATGTCGACGTCCACTTACCCCAGCAGCCCTTCACACAATAGCCTAGGCAAAGAACACAAGAAAATATGTGTATATATTCATATGCTGCTTAACTGGATCCTAAAAGGCCTGCGCCAAAAAACAACCACGGCGATCCACTGGAAACTCAGTGCTCCCCCCAAATAGCCCCCAGCGAGGCCATGATCCCATTAAAAACCGGTAGCTGGACCTTAGAGAAGACAGGGGGGCCCGGCCCGCAGCGGCCGCACTGATCCAGCTATGAGCCCTTCTAAGCGCTGATAAGCCTGGGTCCCCAGAAACGGCCTGGCCCACAATGGCCGCCGCCACGCCGCAGTGGTCGCACTGCCCCAGCTATGAGCCGTTCTAAGCGCTGATAAGCCTGGGTCCCCGGAAGCGGCCTGGCCCGCAATGGCCGCCGCCGCAACACAGCAGCGGCCGCATTGCCCCAGCTAGGACTGCTGTACACTTACCTCCATAACGAGGTAACTTTGCAGAGCAAGCCTTGGACACAACCTCCCTCCAGCCAGAGCGAGAGGTAACTGACAAGGAGCGGCCTTGTGCTCCCGCAACTTAAGCTCCGCCCCCTGCATGGCGTCAGACCACGCCCCTTAAAGGCGCGACTTTCAAAAAAAAAAAGAAAAAAAAATTCTAAATAAAAAAGATCCTAACCTGCATAGGAAGAAGGAAGGGTTGACTACAAATCAACATGTTCCTCAGCAGGTACACCAGAAAAACATGCGGCTGACGTGCTTTCCAAGAAGCCTGCAGCCCAGAACGCAAGAGCTCTGTAAGCGCCCCAAGACCCCGGCGCTTCCACCTTACCTCACGAACCCACAAACAGGCAGACACTGTGGGAGGCAAATTGGGTCTAGGGGATCTGTGGAAATAAGGCTACGCAGGAAGCCGACAGGGTGCATTCCCCCACTTGCTGCCAATCCTTGAGAGCGAATTCCTGAACAGCCTTCACAGTCACTTGCAACTGCAAGAAAGAAACTGGTCTAGGTTAGGAGGCAGTTGCTACTTATGGGGCCGGGAGGGGCCACGCCTTTTTTGTCTTGCAGTCACATCCAATTGGCAAGGAGGTAATCCCAAGTGTAAAGAGGGTCTGGAATGGATTGGAAGAAGAATGGGGTCCGACCACCCCGGCTTCTTCCTCCAATTCATCCTCAGTAAGAGGGAAAAATATTGCTTACCCTCCTTTAAAGTTAAAGAAAGGGATCTGGCCTAGAATCCCTGAGGGTATCCCGGGCCCCAGGCATAGCAAGAAACTTTGGGACCGAGAAATGGACCTCCTGCTTTAAACAGGCCCATACCACCGGAAATATACTTACCTAAACCTTCCTGGTTCAGGAGCTAGTGGTCTGGCTCCTACTCCTGGAGGAACACGGAAACAACTAAGGAATGGGAGGAGTCAAAATTTTATTCTGTCTGGTGGTCAGGTGTTCCAAATTGGTAGCAGGAGCCCGGAGGTCTCAGGCGTATGCTGCCCGAAGGATGTTTTGAGAAAAATGTGATCATGAATAAATAAAGTCCAGGGGCTGGTCCCCAGGGAAGGGGCTAAATCTCAATGACAACAGTTTTGTACAGCAGCATAATGGGAGGAATGCTCTGCACAGCAGGTCAGCATACAGTGATTTGTTTTTATACTAGGTCAATTTCTTTAAACATGGAGCTCCTGTTCAAGAACACCACTGATAAGTTTCAGTAAAGTAATATTTCTATAGAAATATATTTACTAAAGAGGGCCCTGCTTACCTTTTGGATGTTGCAGCCTCCTCAGGTGGCGACATCCAGCTGCTTTAGGGCCAGATCCTCTGCCCCCCGCCAGCTTAGCCATGCTGTCCAAAGTGCAGCACCACTCTGTTAAATCCCGCGGCTTTTATGGCGTCCCCATTGTATCCCATTCATAGGCACCGTGCAGGCGTGAGATCGCGGGCTGCGTGCAGCACCTGATGGGATACAAGATGGTGCTGCCCATTGGGAGGTCGCTCACAATCTGAGGGACCCAGAAGATGGATGCCCCGGCGAGGTGAGTATAAACTGCCAAAGCTGAAACAGGAGGGGGGGGGCAGGAGTCCGGTGAGGTTTTAACCGACCCCGATGTTCCTCTTTAAGTATATGTTTTCCAATGCTGTGCTGATATAAGGGTATGTGGACAATGTGATGGGCTGTATAATATTTATGGTCAACCAGCTTTTTTCAGGCCCTGGTCACCCACTCTCTGACACAACAGTACACTGACATTTAGACACTTGCTGGTCCCCTGCAATTCACCCAATGTGTACTATGTAATCGGCAATGCACTATATTGCATATTTGGAAGGGATCCTATTAGCTTGGGCACAATTCTATTCTATATATACAACCCACATACAAATTATAAAATAATAGTGTATATATGTAAAAGGTTCTTAGACCACAATATAAAAGTTAACACTAGAATGTAAGACTGGGACTATATATACACAGGCTGACCAAAAAATGGCACACTATTTAAAATTTTTAAGACCTCCTTTAGCTTTTATTCCGGCACGCATTTACTGTGGCATAATTTCCAGAAGCTTCAGCAATTCACAACATTTATTTCTGCCCAGAGTAGCATTCATTCTTCCTCAAGACCTTGTATTGATGATGGGAGATTTGGAGCACCGTGCAACCTCTTCTCAAGCACATCCCAAAAACTCTAAATAGGGTTCAGGTCTGGACTGTGGTGGCCAATCAATGTGTAACAATGATACTCCCTGAACCACTTTTTCACAATCTGATGATGAATCCTGGCATGTGCCATCAGGAAGGAAAACAATCCATTGATGTTATAACCAGGTTATAATCTATAACCAGTATATTCAGGTAGTCAGCTGACCTCATTATTTGGGCACATAATGTTGCTGCATAAAGACCTGAGTAACTGCAGCAAGCCCAGATAACAGCCAAGCGCCCCCACAGGCCTGTACAGCAGCTTGCACTTCATTCGCCTCTCATTACCCTGATGCACCCATCATTCTGGAACAGGGTAAATCCAGACTCACCAGATTACATGACCTCCTTTCATAATTGCAGAGTTTACTTTTAGGCTTATTGAATTGAAGCCATTCTTGCCAGTTATCACTAACAAGTGGGTACACAGATGTTCCAATCCCTTGTGCTCCCTGTACATTGTGCATGTGGAAATGCTCTCACTTTCACTATTATATATACCCCCGATTCCTACTATTGTTTTTCTATGACTTGATTTCAAACATTTAAGTGACCATCAATCATTCAAATATTTTTTGATCCCTTCCTTGGAGGGGATGTTTTCCCACTATCTTACTTTTTAAAGTGGACCAACACCCACGGGTGATCGGCCCGGGAATCTATAAGATTCCCGGGCCGATCACCCCCCACCCCGCGGGACATCCGAGATCGGGATGTCCCGCGGGGTGAAACCCCCCCAAACTCCTTACCTTACCTCCCTCGCGCTCCTGTAGGCGTGCGCGTGCCCGCGCCGGCCGTCTGCGAATGGCCGGCGGGGGCGCGCGCGCCGAAAGTGACGCGAGGGAGGCGGCGGCGGCGGCTGCCGCTTAGACGTTCCTGATCCTCGCTTGTACGTCGGCGCTGGGAGCGGGGAGAGGTGAGTTTTTCGGGGGGTTTCACACAGCGGGGCACCCCGATCGGGGGTGCCCCACCGAAGTGGACCAAGACCCAGGATAGTCAAAATCCTGGGTGTTGGTCCACTTTAATAATGCGTTGGACAGTTCTAAACCTGATATTAGTAGTTTAAGCAATTTCCTTAGATGTATTCTCTGCTTGATGCATGGTAGCAATTTGATACTTTGAAACATATTAACATATAGATGTGTCTTTCTACATGGCTGCTAACAAATGAGAAGCTACTCAATGCATTGGTTAGGGTTAAATAACTTTAACATATACACCCAACAGTCATTTTCCAATGGGAGTCCCTTGCCTATTTGTTAAATCCAGGTGGTGAGCTTTTCATTGGCCAGGTAGTGTATATTGCCCTATGTTGACAGTTTCAGCACTGGATTTCAAGCTTTAAGAAAAGGTCCAAATACATGTACTTAAATTGGGCCCTATACTTACACCACTATTCCATAACCCAATCCAGAGTGGGAATCCATCTTGCTTTACAATGCTCTCTAAAAATATCTGTTGAGACTCATCGTGGACACTGACAAGGCTGCCATCTTTCTTTTTGCACTCCTTAACTGCTGCAAACCAGGTAAGCTGCTTCCTCAGAACAAAGTATGTGGCGTTTGCATAAGGAATAGGATTTGCCAATGGGTCAGTTTGATCTCCCGTTGGGCCTAGACACAAAAAACATAATGTGAAGAACAGGAAGGCAATAAATCCAGATGGAAGCCACAATAGAAAAGACAACTGGGATGAAGTCTATTCAAAAAATACCATTTTGTGATTACTCACCTGTAAAATGGGTATTATAAGTATGTCACACACCCAGCTTCCAATATTCATGGCATATGGGTTATAGCCAGTAGAGGGCGAACTTCTGCAGAGATGACAGGAAAAAAAGAAGCCCACCTCCCACACATTACCCAGTATAGGAAAGCAGTAAGGGGACCAGCAAGAGCCAAATCCAAAAATCTTAACAATAAAAGGTTCACCATATAAAGGATCCAGAATACAAAAAGGGCGGGATGAAGCGGGGTGTGTGACATACTTATAATACCCATTTTACAGGTGAGTAAGCACAAAATGGTATTATTCCAAGTATGTCACACGCCCTGCTTCCAATATTCATGACATATGGGACATCCAATAGCAGTGTCCAACATGGGTGGGGATCCCCAAAAAAGGCAATAATGCACAAATTTAAACCACTGCAGCTTGCAGAACCTTGCGGCCAAAAACAGCATCCGCTGAGGCCCGCACATCAACCTTATAAAACTTGGAAAAGGTATGAACAGAAGACCAAGTAGCAGCCCTACAAACTTGTTCAACAGAGGCCTGGTGCTGAAAAGCCCAAGAAGCCCCAACAGCACGAGTAGAATGAGCAGTGATATGGAAAGGGGGAACCTTCCCCTTGGCAGAATAGGCCCCAACAATGGCCTGACGTATCCATTTGCTAATGGTAGACTTGGCGGGCGCCAAACCCTTCCTAGGCTCGGAGGGCACCACGAACAAGGCGTCCATCTTACGAAAGGGAGAAGTAGCCACCAAATAGTACTTCACACAACGAACCACATCCAAAGAATGCCAAACCCTCTCCTGGTCATTGCTAGGCTTAGGACACAGAGAAGGTAGAACTACATCCTGATTGAGGTGGAAGGCAGAAACCACCTTAGGAAGAAAATCTGGCTTAAAGCGAAAAACCACCTTGTCCTGGTGTCTCTCAAAGTAAGGGGCCTGAATGGACAGAGCCGCCAACTCAGAGACACGCCGAACAGAGGTAATAGCCACCAAAAAGACAATCTTTTGAGTGAGTACAGAAAGTGCCACATCCTGCACCGGCTCAAAAGGAGGCCCCTGGAGGGCCGACAGAACCAAATTCAAATCCTAAAGGGGCACCAAAGGCTTTCTAGGGGGCCGCACATAAGTGACCCCCTGGAAAAAGGTCTTAACCAGATGATGCAGAGCAAAAAACCTTTGAAAGAAGACCGCCAGGGCAGAGACCTGCCCTTTCAAGGTACTAAGCTGGAACCCCAGGTCCAGACAGTGTTGAAGAAACCCAAGATCCTAGGAATCGAAAACACCCTGCAAGGCAAAGCCCTAGCCTCACACCAGTCAATATAGGACCTCCAAGTCCTGTAGTATATGTTAGAGGAAGATCTCTTCCTAGCTCTAACAAGAGTCTGAATCACAGCCTCAGACAAACCTTCCTCTCTTAAGATGGAGGTTTCAGCAGCCACGCCGTCAAAGCCAGCGTTTGTAAATTGGGGTAACATAGTGGACCTTGAGAGATCAGATCTGGAAACAGGGGCAGCCTGTACTGATCTACCGCCAGCCTTACGACGTCTGCGAACCAAACCCGTCTTGGTCACCTTGGGGCCACCAGAATTGCTGGCGCACCCTCTAGAGCCAGCTTGCGCACCACCGTGCCTACCATGGAGAAGGCGGGGGGGAACAGATACAGGAACCCCAGATCCCTCCAGGCAAGAGACATGGCGTCTACTGCCAGGGCCAGAGGATCCTGAGACACAAACCTTGGGAGCTTGTGATTGTGACATGAGGCAAAGAGATCTACCTCCGGAAACCCCCACTTGTGACAGAGGGACCGGAATACCTTGTGGTTGAGAGACCATTCCCCTCGGCGAGAGGAGCCCCTGCTCAGGGAGTCCGCCTGTGTTTTTCACTCCCGGAATGTACACTGCTGAGATGCATGGAACATTGCTCTCCGCCCATGCAAGAATTAGAGAGACTTCCTTGAGGGCACTCCTGCTGCGATTCCCTCCTTGGTGATTGATGTAAGCTACCGCAGTTCAATTGTCTGATCGAACCTGAACCGGTAAGCCCCGCAGGTGATGCGTCAAGCATGACAGAACCAACCGAATAGCTCAGCTCCAAGACATTGATGGGGGTGTGAGCCTCCTGAGGACCCCACAGCCCCTTGAACTGATGTGTCTTCCAAAAACCTCCCCAGCCCGACAGGCTGGCATCCGTGGTAACTGTCTCCCAACAAGGGGCCAGACAAGATCTGCCCCTCATCAGATTGCTTGGTTCCAGCCACCACTGAAGGGACTGCCGAACCCGGGGAGACATCAGGAATGACTGATCCAATGACTGGGGACATCTGTCCCAGGCAAACAATAGATGGAGCTGGAGCGACCTCATGTGGAACTGAGCAAAGGGAACTGCCTCGAAGGAAGCCACCATCAATCCCACCAGTCTCATCCCTAGCCGGATAGAAGGACAAGGTTTGGACAGGAGAAGACGTATCAGATCCTGAACCATCTGCACCTTGGACTGAGATAGGAACGCCCTGGTCCGAATGGTATCCAGATTCATGCCCAGAAATGAGATTTCCCTTGAGGGGGAGAGAGAAGACTTGGGATGGTGGATCACCCAGCCGAACCTCTCCAGCGTCGTCACCACCACCCTGGTGTCCAGCTCCGCCTGACTGAGGGAGGATGCCGTAATGAGGAGGTCGTCCAGATACGGCACAATGCGAATGCCCTGGGCTCTGAGAAGGGCCATTATGCCTGCCAGCACCTTGGTGAACACCCTTGGTGCCAAAGTCAACCCGAAAGGAAGGGCCACAAACTGAAAGTGCTGATCTCCCGCCACAAACCTGAGAAATCTCTGGTGTGCTGGGAAGATTGGTACATGAAGGTAAGCATCCTTGATGTCTATGGACGTCATGAAATCCGCCTGACGAAGGGAATTGATGGCCAAGCTCAGAGTCTCCATGCGGAACTTCTTGGTTCTGATTAACCTGTTGAGAAGCTTCAGATCCAGAATGGAGAATGTACAACAGAGGTGTTGGACGATCCCAGAACGGGCGCATCGACCTCGGGAGGGGACGACCAGCGCTTAACCGCGCCCACCGGAAAGGGATACTTCCTATCCCATCCCTGAGGAACACCGGGGAGCCGGCTAGGTCTCTCCCATTCCTTAAGGATCATGCTTTCAAAATTATTCTGATTTGGAAACTCCAAGCGAGGCTTAGAAGTCCCAAAGAATTCCCCTTTCAGCGGAGGGGACTCCGCTGGAGGAGAAATATCCAGCCCCTCAAATAAATGGGCCAGGACCCTGGGGGTATCAACGGCATCCCCCTGCGCCTGCCCAGTATCAGCATCAAAAAACTGCTGATCCTCAGCATCAGATTCCTCAAACAATTCCCCCTCCTCAACCGGGGAATAATCAGACCAGTCAGGGGAATCATAGTCATCAAAATCCAGAACCGGCGCGGCCGGAGACAGATGTCTTCTCTTAGCTGGGGCCTTTCTGGCCGCAGAGCTAGAAATCAATTTCTCGATGTTGGCCAATCTAGCACACACATCACATTGCGAGTCTCCACCAATGACAGCGTCACTTGGGGTGCGGATAAGGCGGGGTGGGGTAGGAGATGAGGCCGGTGGCACAGACCTAGACGCCTGGGACCACGACTGCCGCGTTATGGCCTGCTGAGCACATGGTATGCAAATCAGTAGATTGTCCCCCGTAAGGGATACCCCACAACCCACAGACTGCCGGGATTGCCCCGAAGGGAGCCCAAGCCTGGTATCCTGGGAAGCCTCCATATGGTGATTTTAAGGTAGTCGCAATGACCAGAGGGAATTACGCTGCTTGAGCAACCCGGGATGCCCCTTTAAGTCCCTAGTGGGAGGATTTATAGGACCCCAAATTTATCTGCAAGGGACCCTTGGACCGGGAGAACCCCCTTTTAATATAATTGATAGGGAGTCCTCCTGAAAGATATAATGTGAAGGGACCCATGAGCAGGCACACACACGTGCAATCAAAGTACATAAAGTATGACATAATATGTATATATATATATATATATACCTATATAAATATAACATATGGAAGGAAATGTTGGCAGGCTTCCCCCAACGCGCTAGAAGGAACACGCAGCGCACATATATAGAAAAAAGAGGGGCCCAACAGGGCACTCACAGAGGATAAATGGCGTCCTGCCAGCCAGGAGCTCCTGAGAGAGAGGGAGAAGAAGGGCGGGCCAGCGCGGACCGCGCCGCGCCTGGTCCCGCCCCATCTGAAAGACGCGGATACCAGCAAATGGCACCATAAGCAAAAGGGGGCGGGCCGCCCGGCCCTGCCCCCTTTCTAAGCAACCTGAGGGGAAGAAGCTCCCCATGTAAAAAAGAAGGGCTCCACATGCGGTCAAAAGAACACACCCCCCACGAGTGAAAAAGCACACACACATGTTAAAAGAAGTATTTGGAGAGAAGGAAAAGCACCCCCCAAGTAGAGGGGAACAGGGAGACCCGGAAGGGGGGGAATCCCGCACTACAGGGTGGAAGGGATAAACAGGGCATCCCAAACCAGGATCACCAAACCTGGATACCGCCTACCCCTAAATATGGGGTCTCACGGGGGAGCATAGCTCCCTAATACACCTCTAAAGGTGTAGTCTACCGTCGCCCGGACCTACAGCCGAGGCTGGGAGGCATGGGGACTAAACCAAACAAGGTCCGGACAGAAATAGAGACAAAATGGCCAGGTGTAAACCCGGCTTACCTGCAAGGAAGAGACGCAGCCATATTCTGACTAGCTCGCTGTCTGCAGAGACGAAAACTGGGTAATGTGTGGGAGGTCCCAGGTATTTATGGACCGGGAGGGGTTTCTTTTTTTCCTGTCATCTCTGCAGAAGTTCGCCCTCTACTGGCTATAACCCATATGTCATGAATATTGGAAGCGGGGTGTGTGACATACTTGGAATATGACCGGACTTCCTTTTATTTATGCAGTCGCGAGGGGGGGCATCCAAAATCAGGCTGCCCCGCTTTGAATGACGGCCCCGTAAGCGGTACAAGGTATCTACCTATACTTACCACTTCTTTCACGTACCTTGCCCCATCTAACTTGCTGGGCACGCACCAGCCTGGCAAGACTGATCGGCTATCTACAGTGTGCCGTAGAACATCCCTTGAGAAGAGGTAGGTAGCAGCAGCCCTGTTTCCTCAGCTAGTCATTCTTGACAATGATTATTAAGGGTTAGTGTCACAGTTATTTTTCTCTTATAGATGACCATCGTCCGCATCACACTCCCTGGCGCATCTGGAAATGGTATGGAACGCTGTGTGAAACCCCCAGGACCACACTATTTACTCACCTCTTCCTGGAGACCTCTGCTTGTCTTGGTGCCACAGCCGTATCCCCAGCATTCATTTATCAGTGGCGCTAACAGTGCCGGGTCTTTCTAAATGGCCACTGTGGGCACACTCACAGCTAGAGGTGAGCGGCAATGCATCAGGCACCGTGCTTGGCTCCACTCAGCTCACTAGCTGCTGTAACATCACAGAAGCTTGCAGAGTCGAATGGAGCCGAGTGCGGCGATTGGCCCACGATTGTGCCGTGGGTACGGCAGAAACAAATGTTTAAAAGGGAAGGAAAAAAGGATATAAGGAAGACCTAAAGTAAAAACAAAACGGTTACCTTGTCCTATGCCATAGGAGGATCTCGATTTGCCCTGCTGTGCATCCTCTCCTGCCATTTAGGTGTCAGTGGCTACATGGGCAACTGGCAAGGGAAAATGAAAGTCAGGAAGCACTGCTGTCCATCCCGGACTTACAGTGGGGGGTATGTGATCAAAGCTGTCAAGTGGGTGTGCTGTCAACAGCAGAGCTGAGAACACCACAATTGGCATGCTGATGATGGCAGGACTGATGATGGATCAAGGCAGTGGGGGTTGGGTAACTATTTAGCTTAAAAAAGTGCCTCTAGCGGGACATTAAAGAGAAACAACATCTGGGGATTTAACTTTCCTGGGTGTTCTTCCTCTCCCAATTTGAGATGCCCTACTGTGTGTATCTCCATAAATCGCCCAGTTAACGCAACTTTTTCCCAGAAAAAGCCATACTGCTTGGTTGTCATTTTAGTGCATAACAGCACAAAACTCAAGGGTACTTTCTATAGAACCAGCAATTGTAAACTCCCCTTAAAACAAACAAAACAAGGCTGCTCCCAGGGCTGTATTTGGTGTTTGCGCCAAGTTGTTGTTGAGTCAAGTTGTGTTCTGCGAGTAATAGTAGATCTCACACCCCTAGCTGCCCTACCTCCCCACCCTCAAACATAAAAATGCAGCATTCGGGCAACCAGCGCTCAAAAGTAACCCCCACCACCCTGTATGAGCAGGTGTGTCCCAGAAGCACAAGCTTTTGCGAGTCAGTGACAGTTTCAAGTCAGTGACTGCGATAATAAAAGGATAACTTTCCCAGGGCTTCTAACATCCCAACCCCATAAAGCTTTAGTACTTTTAGTTTAGTAGCAGTTATGTCCTATTTGTTCCTACAGTGATACAGCTACATTGAAGTGCACTTACTGAAGGGCAGGGAAACACATTGGAGGGCTCAGCAGGGATATTAAAGGAGCACTACAGCAAAAAAAAAAAAAAAGGCCCAATGATAAAAATCCATATAGATATGCAGGATGGCAGGAGGTCACTTATACACCCGGCATCAATAAATATGCAGCCAGCCTTGTTTTTCTTTCTTCTAATGGAAAGAACAGGACATCCGGGGTGACAGGCTCTGTCACCCCTAATAGACTAAACCTGTCACCCCTGGGTTTTAGTCCTACCATGAGAGAATAAACCACAAGCTTTGCGGGAGTTTTATTCAGTTTGGGTGTATAAGTGACCTCTCCTCTCATTAGCCAACGTGTTTATATGGATTTTTGATATTGTACAATTTAGCGATAGTGCTCCTTTAAGGGTGGGTCAGGTCCTTGTCCGGGGGCCAGTAAATACCTGGGCTGATTTTTTTGGCCCCATATAGGCGGGGCGTTCAAGAGTGCATACTCCACAGGGAAGCCGGCATTGTTGCCAGCCAGCTGTGTCACGTCATATGGCACGCTTTAGATCAGCCAGTTAGCAATCTCAAACGTGCCTGGGGACATGGTTTAGGTGGTGGAAAAACCTGGTTTCTTTTGAAAACCGGGCCACCACCGAGCCGGCAGCATCGCCCACGGGGGCTGAAAAAATGGGTTTTGATCCAGGTCAAAGCACCGCAGCCATTAGAAGTCACAGGCATCATTTGTTGCACGGTTAGATTACTCATTCGATGGATGTGAAAGCAAGAGGAAAATGTCCTTGCCAGATACACAACATTATTGAGTAGAACACACAAGAAACACACACATCTACACTCACCCCCTTCAATCTTGCAGGCTACGATGGAGTGCTGCTGAAGATAAAGAAGCTCAAAGTCCCTTGGGTTGTGAAAAATATCCCAGTAACCATCGAGTTTCATTGCAGCATAAAAACTGGTATTGGTCACGTCAGGTCTCCCATTCCTCCAGTTTGAGTATTTCACAACAGTCTTGTCATGCCACCGCAGAGATTTTTCTGTGGGGAAAGGATTGTTTCAGAAAAAACGAAATCAATCAAATTACAGGTCACACTATCATAATATTCAATAGCTCTGCATAGATTGCAAGCGAGTCACCCATATTTTAGAAGTAAAAATGTGGTGGATTGGTCTGGAAGTGAGCTAGTGTGAAAGCAAATAATATACATAGTAGTATAGTAGGAACCCTCTTAAAGACAAATATTAAACCGCTGTGTCGGGCTGCGATTGGCATGCTCCTAAACGGTTTTCCCTTTTTAAATTGAAGAAGTTTACAGTTTCACCTCAGGATCTGATGCATGTGGGCATGGCCCTTGGAGCTGTGATGCTGCAAAATAATAATAAGGGCCTCAAGGACATTGTGAGGGGGCAGAAAAAAACCTTCAGGAAAGAAAGCAAATGTGAAACCCAGAAGGCACTACTGCCTATATGTCTTCTACACACACTTGATTTTTTTACTTTTGGGTGGACAATGTCTTTAAGTCCTGCCATATGAGTGATATGAAAAGCCTCAAAATTTTCATTTCTGCAAAATTTGAGCCAGAGTGTGTTATCGGATACAGATAGATGAAGAAAATTAGACACTAGACTAGGCATAGAAATTCTAGCTATATACATAGATATGCAAAAAAAAAATATATAAAAAAAAGTGTAAAAAAATATATATCCGCTAATTAGGGATGAGCGAACCGGTTTGGACGAACCGGAATTCGCTGTGAATTTCAGGGAAAATTCGATTCGGCACGAACCCGAATTTTTTTTGGTTCATGCCGATCGAATTTTCCCTGAAATAAAAAAAAATAAAAAATGCCGGCATGGTGGGAGCGGGCAGGCCGGCTACGCTGTCAGCGGGCGGCGGAAGCGTGGAGGCCAGCGCCGCTCTCAGCTGTCATCAGAGGACGCGTCATCAGAGGGCGACTGAGAGCGGCGCCGGCCTCCACGCTCCGACCATGCAGGTAAGTGTTTGCTTTTTAAACAAATGCCGGCATGGTGGGAGTGGGCAGGCCAGCTGCGCTGTCAGCGGGCCGGCTTCCGCCGACCGCTGACAGCGTAGCCGGCCTGCCCGCTCCCACCATGCCGGCATTTTTGCTTAAAAAAAAATGCGGCCCGCTGACAGGCGTAGCCGGCCTGCCCGCTCCCACCATGCCGGCATTTTTTTTTTCAGATGAGCGATTCGTGAAAGTTCGATTCGGGCGAACTCGAATTTCTTGGGGAAATTCGGCGAATCGTCCGAATCGAACTTTCAAGAAGTACGCTCATCTCTGCCGCTAATCAATCCGCTCAGGTAAATCACAAGAAAGTGCTGAAGTGCATAATAAAGTGCCCAATGAATAAGCTAAGAAAACGATCAACTAACAAACAGTGCTACAATGTAAACAACAAGGAAGGAATTCACGTAAAAGTGAAAAAAGTGTAAAAGAGAAGTGGTAGCCCCGCTACTCCTATCACAGAGGCGAGTATCCCATCTGTTCTGTGGCCCAGTTACACAGGCCACTGCCACACTTTTTATATATTTATTTTTTGCATATCTACTTCTGGATATTATTACACTGACACATGATACTAGGTTATATGTTTATTCCCAGATGGCGGGCCCTTTCTATGAATTTGTATGTGTGTGTTTTTAATGATCATTAAATGATGTGTGGTTTTATTTTGTCTGGGGTTTATGGTGCTGTGGTGTCAGGCTGCAGTTTTGCGGTAGCTGGAACCGCACTTTGGGGTGAGGATCTGTGCTGATTTAGCGGCTACCCCCAGCACACTGCTGCTGATTAATCATTTAATTTTTTGATCTTTCTGATTGGTGGTGCACTAATTTGTTGCGTCTTTAAATAGAGTAGAATATATCATAGGTTTGGGAATATAAGCAGTTGGAGTAGGTTTATTCTACTGGCCTGGTTTCGGTCAGGTATAATTAAAAGGGATTATTGCATGTGGAGCATGGCTTGTCCATGTGAGCCATGTAATAGAACAATTACAAAGCATGGTCTGGGCTGAGAACTGATAAAAGTTAGGAACATCGAATTAGTTGATATGTAAAGTGGAGCAGCAAATAAAGAATATGGAAAAAAGAGACTAGGAATGAGGCTGAGTTTATCGCCCTTCTGTGCAAAAGATAGGAACAGGCAGCTTCCATTGGGCCTCGGTGGAAGCTAAGACTTAGATGCCCAAACCAGTGGAATCAGCCTGGACCAAGCCAGCTTCTCGTTGGAATGAAGTAAAAAACAGAATGGGCCCCACTGCTAAAGTGTAAAACAGCTATAGGAAGTTGTACATTGTGGTGTAAAGCCAAAGTTCTCTGCACCATTTTTAAGAAGATCGGAGTGCCTTTTGTACTGCTGTACTAGAGTCTGAAGAGAACCTCCATATGGTAGCAAATAAAAATTTTGGCATGGCCCTCGAGACATCCCTGTTCTAAAATAGAAAGCCTCATTTGCCTCTCCGGAACTCTTGGTAGTTATGCTTTAAAGTGGAGTAAACCTGCCTGGTGCCAGCTCTGGAATGCAAGAGATCCTGTGTAAAACCCCCAAGGGCGCAAATAGTGGTTAATTTGGTTATAATTGCACACCATAAGAAAATAAGTTTGCTAACAAGTGATAACAAGAGCTGAAAGATGGGGTTCAAAGTATAGCAAAGAGTGCCTGCTCATGGCACTACAGAACATGTACTCAATAAGAAGGGTGCTATAATAAATGAACTCCCAAAACTAAATGTATGCAAAATAAGTGACAGGTTCAATTTATGTGTAATAGCACAATTCTGCATACAGAGAAAGAAATTCCCCCGGGGTGCACCAGTAAACTCAGCTTTACTTACTGCTCCCGCGATGCTGCAGTTGCCAGCTGCCGCATCCCTGTATGGCTAAAATCTGAATGGCTAGTCACAGGAGCACGTGCGTTCGAGAAGAGAGCTGGGGATGCGGCCAGCCCGCTGCCCAGCGTCATCTGGCACTCTCGAGATCAGCCAATCGGCGATCTCAAAAGTGCAGAGTGGGTATGGCCTCAGCAGTGGAAAACTATTTTTTTTAATGGGCCCCCAGTATCAGAGAATGCGCATGATTCAACCTCAGGATCTGGTAAGTTTTATACTGCTGAAGTAGGATGCAAAGGCTGTAAGGGGACAAAAGGCAAGTATATTGTTTTATTTTATTTTATTTACCTGGACAGATCACATTTGCAGCAAACATGTTCAGCAACCACTTGTGCCAATGCAGATGCATTTAGTTGTATTACACAGAGGTAAAATAACACTTACCATTTACATCGTAAATAATTCCCAGCCAGACCCATTTGGCCAGCTCTTGGTAGGGTTGCAACTGGTTATAAATAAATGTTTTTTCATCCTCATCCCGAATGTTCAGAACAAAAGCTTTGGGGTCTAAAAGACAACTGATACAGTGTCAACTAAGGGACAAGACAAATTGAATTACCAAAAAAGCACTTCTTATCATACTAAACACAATACAATATAAATGACACAATACAATAAACTAAACGATACGATATACATTTCAGACTACTGTATACTGAAAGACAATACATCTTATAGGAAAACACACTGCCTGGCCAAGAAAATGGTCACCACCTTGATTTAACTAAGCAAATAGTTAAGAATTACTGTATTGGTAATTATGTTACAGCTGGCAACAAACTTTTTAAACCGATGCAGTGAGTTGCTTCTCATTGGTTAAAAGAGAAACAGTTAAAGTGGACCAACACCCAGGATTTTGACTATCCTGGGTGTTGGTCCACTTAGGTGGGGCACCCCGATCGGGGGTGCCCCGCTGTGTGAAACCCCCCCCGATCGCCGCAAAAACTCACCTCTCCCCGCTCCCACGTGACCTCGTCCGGCCAATGACAGCGCTCAGAGGCGCTCTGGTATGCGTGTCCAAAGCCGCTTGGACGCGCATACCAGAGCGCTGTCATTGGCTGCGTCTCTCACTTCCCTCTAACAGGGAGCGCGCCTGCGCCGGCCATTCACAAAACGGCCGGCGCGGGAGCGCGCCCTGCTAGAGGGAAGCGAGAGACGCGGCCGCGTCTCGCGCATGCGCCGTTGGATCGCCGGTAAGGTAAGGATTGTGGGCCTCCTGGGGGGTTCCTCCCCGCGGGACATCCCGATTTCGGATGCCGTGCGGGGAGGGATCTGATCGGTCCGGGAATCTTATAGATTCCCGGGCCGATCCCCCCTGGGTCTTGGTCCACTTTAACTGGTTCATCGACAGCCACCCCCTTTGCAGTGCTGCCTTAGGCGACTGCCTCACATGGCCTCACTACAGATGCACACCTACTTCTGTGTGTATCCCATTCGATTGTAGAGGTGGGTAGAGGTCGCACAATGGGGATACTGCTGCGCGGACCTCCTATGGCAAATTTATCTATAGCGCTGGATAAAGAAGGTTTATGAGCACAAGCAGGGAGGAATTCAGCTAATATGGATTTCTCCCTGTGAAGTGTTCTAAAGGGAGGCTGGCTGCTTCCCAGGTGAGTAGCTCTCAGATATTTGTCTGCATTGCATGTCCCAACTTTGGGGACTCAGAATTAAGAGTAGGGACCACACTGAACACAGAGTGCCTTGCCGGGGCAGTGTGGCTTCCACATGTATCTGCAGATATATGCAACCAAATCTCTGTCTTTCCACATAGCTAGACATGTTTGTTGCTTGATATTTAGTTGATGAGAGGGTTAAACTGGGCGGTGAATTAGTTCCCAGGCCCTGAATAATAATGTTGATAATTTTGTATAAATAGTGATTGAGCTGCTCCCACCCCCCTTTGTTCGTTCGGATAAAGAAGGTTATTTTGATTTTAGTACAGAAGATTACTAACAAATATGCCCCGTCCATGATCAAATAAAGGGAATTGATGATTTTAGAACAATTCAGTAAACCTTATAAGGAAGGCTATTGGCTGTTCTTGTATATTAAACATCTTTCAAAAATAAAGTGACATACGCAGAGTGTCGCAGGGGTATCGGCCTTCTTTAGCTATCCATCTTTTGTGACTCAGCAGGAAAGCATAGCAGTTGTTTTGGTAGGGGATCCACACGGTGTCTTGAACTGTATGTGGGCAGCCAAATGTGCTGTCTTGTGGTTTCTGTGTCTGATCTGCAAAATACACAATGCATTATTTTGATGTGCTTATTCTGAATATTGCTAGAAACTGAAAATCATAATGAAAATATTAGCAAGAAAAAATAGAGGGGGGGGGGGGTGTTTTCCTCTTCGACCTTTTGGTGGATTTATTACTTTTTGTCACCCCCTATCAGACCTGAGGCAGCTTACGGGAACTACCTTTGTCTACATAGGAGCTTATCTACAGCCTCACACATTTACGCACCAGGTACCTTTTCATACCTTATCGATTTATTTATTTATGCATCTAATATGTAACATTAATTAATAATATTAATAATAATAATAGTATTACTACGAGTTCTCCTATCACCATCATTACCATATATTGACTGGTATACCACAAATAATACGCTTTCATCCATGTTTAAAACTAGATATTGCCCTTACCAAACTTACTTTGTCAAAACAGTTGTTTACCTGTATTGTACTAATTTACACAAAACTCCTTTTTCTGTAAATATTGAAATGTACACTTGAACTGTATGCACTGAAGAAGCGGCGTGACCGCGAAACGCGTCTGCATAAAGTCTAAGAATAAATCACTTACTTGCAACAAACCACTTGCTACGAACTGTGTTGACTTGCTACGAACCAAGATTCAGATACCATAACTCGATCCAGGCATTACTATCCACTAAATTTATATGTATATACTTTTTTTTTCTTTTTTTTCCTATTATTACCATTATGCTTACTATGTCTTGAATGTGTGGCTTGAATATGTGTACAACAAAATACATGGGAAATCTAGCTTGGGTCCACTTAAACTCCTGCAGTAAGGTTTCCCTTCCCTTCCACCAAAAGGTCGAATAGGAAAACCCTCCCCCCCTCCATTGGTTCAAATATTTAGGGAGTACGACCCACCACACCCAGCCCACTCACAAGCCACTTAAGCCAGGCCCACAGGGCAAGGGGACCACCCCCTACACACAGGAAAAATAATGTGTCTTATTAGCTTAGTTTTGACAAGTACATTGAGAATGACTTATGTTAGCGGGGATGCACAATGCACTGAACTCAAGGGTTAAAATGAGGCCACAGGAAATTTTGCATTTATCGAGAGGGACTTACTTGTTGGTACATGACAAATTGCCCCTGCCATTTCAACATCACAGCTCTCTGTTTTCCATGTGCCATCAACAGCCAAATAAACACAATCGTCCTCCCCTTTATCACCCTCATACCACCGGTTTAGAGTAACCACATTCCCATCTTGCCATCTGTAGTGGATTCCATCCTAGCGTGGAGAGAAGAGGGAAATTGTCACTACAATTGTGGAAGGCCAGATGCCCACAATTATTTTTATAAGCCACTACCAATAGAACAATTCTGTAGATGCAGTTCCCCCCCCCCCCCCCAAAAAAAAACAAAACGATAGGCCTGTGCGTCAATCGGCACTCCCGTGTCCACTGATTGTCCTGCATCTGATCAGCAAGACACGGCGGTGGAGGAACGCTTGGCGCATCCCACCTTGGTCGGATCCGGACCCATCAATGACATCGGTGTGCAGGCTGCTGCACTGACGCACAGAGTGGCGGTTTCCTTTACTATGTGAGCGGCCTTGCACACCCGACTGGGCCGCTCGCAGCGAAGAGAAAGCCGCCAGTCTGTGCAGTGTCAGTACAGACGACCCAGCACACTGATGCCATGGGTGGATCCGGATCCTGGCAGGCCGAGGTGAGATTTTTTTTTGTCAGCCACAGCGTGGTAATTGGTGTGGGGGGGAGGGGGCAACTGCCACACTGTCTATTATAGGGAGGTTTGGGGGTATTCTGCACGCTGCCTGTTATATGGGGGAAGGGGGGGATTTTGCATGCTCCCTATAATTGGGGGGGGGGGGTCTGCCACACTGCCTGTTATAAGGAGGTTGGGGGTATTCGGCACCCTACCTCTCATGAAGTGATTGGGGGGGTCTGCACACAGCTTGTTACTGGGGATTGGGGGGGGATTCTACACACTGCATGTAATATGGGACTGGGGAAGATCCTGCATGGTGATTGGGGGGGGATTATGCCTGTCTATCTTTTGGTCAGGTGCATCTTATAAAGCGAAGAATACAACATACCATAACCAAAACATTTCAGACTAAAACACTAATTATTACTTATAATTATCATTATATAAAAATGCAAAGTATGCCACACATAATGGCAGTACACCTACATCTGTGCTTGAGAGTCCAATCCACAGTGACTGATTCAACTGTCTAATGGTAATGCTTAGAAAGGAGAGCTGGTATGGGTCAGTGATGCTGACCAATTCCATATTTTTACTTCTGCATTGCTCTAGAGCTGTGTACCAAGTCATGTTCTTCTGAAGAATTTTGTAGGTCTTCCCTTCATAGGTCACATCTTCTTGTACAACTGTTGGAGGTGCTGTCCCATTTTCTAAAGTAAGAAAAAAAAAAATAGACATTTTCATTATGGGCTAGGCAAAACCCAAGGTTGGTCTTATATTGGGGGCTTAGCGTTTGCAAGAGCAATTGTATTTTGAGTGTGATTGCTATTTAATGAGTGTGATTGCAAACGTTAACCCACAACATTCTAGCATCACCTGCAGATAGGTGAAAAGGGCCATAGGTTACTATGGTCAGCAATTTCGAAGGGATTGCATAAGTCATAAGGTAATGTGTCAGCAGCTGACATGGTATGGGTGAACCCAGGTTTCAGGACTTTGCAGTTAGGTTTTAGGCTCCTTTCACACAGGGGTAAGGTGATTGCGATTTGAATTGCCCTTCAATTGCCTCCAAATCTTCAGGGAAACAGTGCCCACATAAATCTATGGGTGCTTTCACATACTGGTGGTGTGAATCCACTCGGCCCCCAAAAGCCCCGCAAGCAGCGTGTTTGCTGCAAACACCATCGCTACTAAAATGCCACCAGTACACAGTAATGAGGCGTAGCGCCTGCGATTCCCGCTGCCGCTACGCCTCGCCCCAGTGTGAAAGGAGCCTTAGGTGTAAGCAGTAAGGAAAGATGCTTGAGGGGACACCTCAAGGTGTTGGAAAAACAGGTTGACAAGTATACGTTCTCCCTTCTTCTAAACTGAGCTTCTAACAAAAGCAATAATTTCCCCGATGTACAGAGAGGATTATGGTACAGGTTAAGGTACTGAGGAAAATGGCCGGCCTTTGGGGTGTGCAACCTGTGCAATTGCACAGATACCATTGCAAACTCTGCAAGTGTGTGCTAGGGGAGACCCCATGTGCTCCTGAAGAAACAGCTCTCTTCTGGTTCAGCAGGTCTGCCCAAGAACCCTTTCCCTGTGAACACTTGCAGCGCTGAGAATACACAGAATTCATATTTAAAGTGATTAAAGCGGACCTTCACACTGAATAAGAGTCTTATATGTTTCCCACACCCTGTACATACAGATTGTCCACATTAAAAATCATCCTACCTGCATCTACTGCATGTTATGAGCCTTTAAACATCCAAGATGGCGGCTTACGGAAGCCGCCATCTTATCAGACAGCCTGCAAACAGGAAGTGCCTCCTGACTGTGCTGCTCTGCATTCTGGGACTGCTGACCTTTACCTGACCCCAGCTCTGCTCTGTCTGAGCAAAGCACAGCTATAACCTGCCCCCCTGTACCTTATCCCATTCTCTTCTCCTCAGTAAGTGTGATGCTTCTGAGTCAAGATGGCCGCGCCCGTATCCTAAATTCCTGAACAGAGTTGCAGCCCAGTGGGGGAAAGAATAATACGTTCGTGACTAAAAACGTAAAATATATTAATTTTAGATGCTGGGCTTTTCATTAAATCACGCTGAAGGTCCGGTTTAACCACCCAAATAAAAAAATAAACAAAAAGGCTACTCACCTTTTGTCCCCATCAGTCCTACACTAATTAGCAACTCACCCGCATGCTGGATTGTATGCTGCGCCAGTGACATGCAATTCTGTGTTGGACTTGCAACATCAGTCACAGGGGACGCTGCTACACTCTCTACATTCACAAAGGCGAAAATCCTTGTTTTTTTTTTTTTAATTCTTGCGATTGATCCCCTAAATAATCACCTACTTTGTTGAAAATGCTGCTTCACTGCCCACTCTCTCTCTTTTTTCCTCTCCATTTCACGTTGCAATTATTTTTGTTAACAATACCGGTTTTCAACGTTTCATTTGTCTGTCACTCTCTAGGTCCATAGTTTTCATTTTTATTTTTTTTTATTTTCTACTACCCCATTACCCCATTTTACTCTCTTTTTTCCATGTTCACACAACTTCGCAAATTCTTCTATTTTAGGCTTTTTCTTTTCTTGCACATTTCTTATTTTTTATATTCCCGACTTCTTTCTTTTACAAATTTACTCTAACCTCCATCTTATACACCTTCTTCCACCTGTCTTGCTTTTTATCATCCCTCTATCTCCCTTTATACTTATCTTCCTTTGTATTCCCCTATTCCACATTCTTTCTCTCGCCAATATTATGATTCACATTATTCCTGCCTTTCTCCTTTGCACCTGCCATCCATTCTGGAATTATCTCTCTCTGTTCCACGTTAACTTCATTTTCCTTCCATTTCCCCCCATTTCCCCTACTTTCAGCTGATTATTTCCATGTAATGCGATTTCCCATCCCAATGCTGTAACTTTCTATTGTAGTCATGCAATCTATAAGTTTTCACCTGATCTTACGCAATGTGGCCTACCTGCCCACTGTTTAGTTACTAGAGAAATGTTTGGTTACTAGGGCTAAAGCTTGCCTAAAAGGAGCTTAAAATGTGATCTGGTGCCAGAGGAGTAAAAGCCCTTACCTTGAAAGGGTGTGAAACATAATATAAATACTGGATTCCTACCTATAGCTTTCTGGCAAAGTGTAACAGTCTGCACATCTGCACACGATGTAAAGTCCCATGTTCCAACAAAGGTAGACTTTGGATTATTAAGCATGAACAGGCACTGCTGACTCTTCTCTTTATTTAAAGGCTGCACACGGGAAAGAAAAAAAATGGTTATGATTAGAAGAAAGCTGCATAGATTCAATAAAATATATATAGACTACCTACATCATACTCAAACCGCTTGAATCTTCCCTCTAGCAATGGGTTGAAGTTTGTATAGGTGACTCCTGAGCCGTCATCCCAGCTGTTTTGGGCTGAGTTCAAAGTAAGACGTAGACCAATCCAAAACTTTTGAGCTGAATTTGAGCTTAAGTAGATAATGAAATCTACCAGGACCAAAAAACAAAGGAAATTTGAGTTACAGAAAAAATACACTGAATTGAATTACAAAGGAAGTAGCCAAATGGATGAATGTGGAAAAACAGAAGATGGATGGTAGAGGAAGACCACACAGTCCATATAGCCTGCACTTACAATGGCAAGCGATGTGTTGGAGAGCTCCCAGCTGGGCAGGACACTCAAGGCACTAGTATAAGGCCCAAGGCGACCAGCTGTAAAGGGGGTCCCTAAGTCAGGTGGCCCTGATGGCAGCCCTGCCCTGAGCTTTGCGAGCTGCCACACTACCTCTAATCAGAACTTACAAGGACTTCCTACCCCCTTGTAGCCCAAATGTGATAGCTGGGCACCTAGGAACCAGACTGGTTTGCCTTGAGACCCAGTTCAAACTAGGGGCCCAGCTATCACATAAAGATTACGGGGGGGGGGCTAGATTTTGAATTCCACTACAGTCTGGGTACTAAGGAAAGCTTGATCGTCTTGGGGCCAAGAGCCCAGTAAATACGAGGGCCCAGGCATTACATGGGGGCTTATGGCGGCCCAGACTCTATTGTGTCGGGACCTTCATAATCTATAAATGTGATGGCTGGGTGGCTTTTTTCTGGTTTCCTATACAGTCTGCATACGGAGGCAAGCCTGGTTGCCTTGGGTCCAAACTAAGTGCCCAGCCATCAAATATTGGTGCTGCAAGGTGGGGGTGGCAGCTTGCACCAGGCTTCCCTCTGCCTGGGGCCTGGTGGCAGGTGGGGCCTGGTGGCAGGTGGGGCCTGGTGGCAGGTGGGGCCTGGTGGCAGGTGTCACCCTTACCTCAATGATGTGTACACCCCTGCTAGGAAAACAAGATGACCGTTTTTGAAGTATTCAACAACAACAAAAAAAAAAAGGTATACAAAACACAACATGGTTTACCCTGGTCACGCTGGCTTGATATTGAAGGTAGCATTCCTCCATGTCTTGCGCAGTAACTGCTTGCATTGGCGTAAGTCACGTTTAGTGGAGGCACTTTTAAATAGCACTGCAAACAAGAAAGTAAAGACTATGTAAAATAAGTGTAACGCAAAATGCACCCGATTTTTTTTTTTTTTAATATCGAACTGCTTGAGCTCCAGTGTTGGTCATGGAGACCACAGCAAATCGTCTCCTATAATATGGCAGCAGTCTAAAATAAATGAATATCAGGTTTCAAATGTGCAAACTTTTCTGTCATATCATTATCTTGGCCTAAGTATGTAGTGTTTTTTCAGCCTTGTTTATACCATCTTTCAATCATGTAATTACATGACATTAGGCTCAATTCAGCTCCGTTTTGGGCCGATAAAAACCCGTTCTCACACCTCTTTCCCTCTCTCCTGAATCAGCAGACCATTTTTCTGGAGCGCGATTTTTTTGGAGGACTTTTGGGCGAGATAGTTTTTTTTGTGGCAGCTCAAAATCTGGCGAAAAATCCCCGCTTTACAAACGGACCAGCTTTTTTTTCCATGAAATGGATTTATCAATTACAAATTTTTGTTTTACTACATTATTAGACAAAAAAAAGCCTCCCCCCCAATAGGCAACTAGTCTGGGCACCAGACATAAGGGCTGGTAACCAAGGATTTAGAGATCGCACAAGTTGACCCCTGACTATACCAGTCCTTATGCCCTTCGGGGTGCCGTGGGGGCCCCTAGAAGAGTCCAAACTGAGGGGCATCAAGTTCTTCTACAACCCCGGTGTCCAGAATTGGAGTGCGGGTAATCGGGCAGGGTGCCACCATGTCATCCGCCAATGCCGGCAGGTGACAGGGTGGCCGATCACCATGTTCTCCCCAAGTGTAAGAAAAAAACACAACACACAAATACATTTATTGTTCTTAATTTCTCTACTTACCGGCCCCCGTTTTATTTTTTGTGTTTCCCGCCAGGCGCCGTTTTCCTCAGGTTCAGCTGTGTTTTAATGTCCCACGCCGGGTAGGCCCTCCATCGGTGCTCTTCTGTGCCCCCTCCACAGTCTTCATTTGGCGGTGGTGGGCATTAAATGCTGAGACACGCTGCCGCAAGTTGAAGATGGGGGGGGGGGCAGATCTCCCCTACTATTATCCTAGCCAGGGAAAGTTTAATAAGCTGTGGGGAGTGGCACTTTATACAGACAGGCAGAGCCTCTCGGGGATCTCCCCCGTGACATCACAGAAGGGGAGGGGGATGGGTTTCATGGGGATAACTAAGTCACAATAATGGAAAATGGCATCAAAAGTGGAAACCACCCAGAACACCCTGTAAAACTCACCTCTTCCCGGTCCAAAAACGCTCTGTAAAAATCACCTCTTCCTGATCCAATGACCCAGTGGCATGTGTGCTTCCACCCCAGCCCATCTTAATAGCTGGGGCAGGAGCACACGCACAGCCCGAAGATGCAGGGAATACAACCCACTTGCTGCTCATTGTAAAAAGCCAGAGCGGTTTGCCGAATTAAATAGGCACAGCAATTGGCTCTGATTGGATGAAAGCCTGTGCATGCACCGTTGGACAGCGGAATGGGGAGCTGATACAAGCATTCTGGGGGGTTTCACACAACCGGCAGTCCTGGGTTTTGTTTTGCTTGACTGCATTATCTGTAGGTGTTTGTGGGCACATCCACTAACCTCAACCTCAGAACCACATTATCAGAATGGCCTATTACTTACCTTGTTTTCAAATGCAGTCCAGTTAGCAGGACAAGTACCGAAGCTGGTTGGTTTGGATGTGCGAGTTTCTATCATGGAGAAATTCTGGGTTTTACATATAAATGGGAGCTTTTCGTTGCAATTCATGCGTTGTAGATAATCTGGGGGAAACAAGTTTATAATTTAATACCAAAACTTGTGACTAATTACGTAGACATTACATAGACACTAAAATCTTCTTTTTGTATCTCTTCATTACAGAGATACATGTGGAAATAAAGGGCAACAACATAGCTCTATATCCACCCCCAAACCTAACTATTTTCTCTGCCCATTGGGCAGTGGTAAAACTGTTGCCTGTGGGACTTGGCGGCGGCCAAAACCTCGAACCTGTAAATTTTTGAGAAGGTATGGAGGACACACCAGCTAGATAATTTGCTTACCCGCAATACTGAAGCCTCATGACAGAAGGCTAACAAGAACCCATCCATCTGGGTAAAAGGAGCCCCTACTCAGAAGGCAGCCATTTTGTTTGCAGAGGCGGGATTGTGCTCTAGCCACAGCTGACCTTCTAGATGAATTTTTGAGGTCTTGGCCGAAATGTCTCTAAATACTTAATAGAAAAGTCTTTTTGGACCTGGCTTCTCAGTCTAGTCGGCCCCACCATTAGCATGCAAAGACTTGGCAAAATGATGAAGTGGCCAACTAAGAGGCTGACTGGAAGGGAGTTATGGATTACTTGTCCTGGAAAACCACATATGGTCCTGCGAAAGGATCCAACTTTTCATGTACTACACCAGCACATGGCTGCATTACCGATCCTGAGAAGTGAAATCCTCATGTATGAATGGGGAAGCCTATGTTACATCTTACTTCTAAGACCTTAATCTTGCTTCTAAGACATGTAGAAAAAGTTTACAACTCCAGTTTTCCAAAATAGGAGATGGGCAGGGTGCGCGTAGCGCACTCAACATTTTTTGCAATTAAGCCACTGACCATGTTCATGTCACACCCCCAACCACACCAAATTTTCCACCCATAGACACCAGTTCACTCCCAGCCTTTTCCAAACATACAGAGTAAAAATTATTTGAGAGGAATTAACTCATGCAGATGTTCTGGAACAACAGGCAAATTCTTTGCTGCAGAACTGCATGAAGCAGCCATCTTGTCGCACACATAATCATGAGGGGGGTTGCTGTGTCAGAAGCAGCCCACACAACAAACAGAGATAAATGCCTCAGAAACACGGGCAGCTTTGATTAACCATCTGCTAGGAGGATATTGTGTGTGAAGGGAAACCAGCAACAATGTTCCTTTATCAACTCATTTTGTGATCAAAACAAGAGGTTGCACACATACAATGAAAGTACTTTCTCAACTAATAAAACTTTTAAATTATAAATATACCAAACTATGATCCTGTGCTGGAGTAAGAGCACTTTCTGCCAGTATCAAATTAACACTTTTAAAAACACATGGGATCTAAGATAATACCCCCCATGCATACACTAATTAATTTACAATCAATCCCTTATACACTCAACATGAATTTAAAATAACATAAAATTTCAAAATGGCGCTGAGTCCAATAATAATGGTATTCATCTTCAAATAACTTTTCAATCCACCACGTGCACAAGTCCTTAAATTCAGTCTTATGTGTTTCCAAGTCACCAAAATATAAAATTGCAAGTACCAGATCCAGAAAGATAAAAAGCCTTTAAATCCTCCTTTTAAGCATAAATAATTCAGCTCCACTTTCCAATTTAAATATCAGAATAAAAAATAAGCCAGTGAATTTAGGTCTGCTTTAATATGTATAGAGTGGCTCCAAATAGGCTCATTCAAGAACCATTGCAATCCAGCACAAGGCAGGTTTCTGTGCAGCTTTCCACAGCGTGCTCCCAGGTAGAGCAAGATCTTACACTTTACTGCTTTGTCTCAGGCATCAGTAGCCATTGTTTCTTTATCACTGTTCACTGCAGACTCTGGATTTACCGCACTCCCATCCAGTTAATGTAAACAATATGCATCTTTCAAAGTATTACAATTCTTTCAGCTGTTCAGCAGAACAATGAGTGGCTTTCTACTAGAAATAAAGAAGGATTGTACTGATATGTGAGGCAATTTTGACTTTGGGACTAGGTTTTCATAAGCAGGAAAGATGGCTGCTGCCATGCAGTTATGCAGCATAGAATCTGCCTGCTATTCCATAACATCTGCAAGGAGTTAAAGTGGACCAACACCCACGGGTGATCGGCCCGGGAATCTATAAGATTCCCGGGCCGATCACCCCCCACCCCGCGGGACATCCGAGATCGGGATGTCCCGCGGGGTGAAACCCCCCCCAAACACCCCAACTCACCTACCTTATCTTCGGCGGCGGCCGGCTGCCGCCGCCTCCCTCGCGCCCCTGTAGGCGTGCGCGCCTCCGCGCCGGCCGTCTGCGAATGGCCGGCGCGGGCGCGCGCGCGTCAAAAGTGACGCGAGGGAGGCGGCGGCGGCCGCCGCCGCTTAGACGTTCCAGATCTTCCCTTGTACGTCACCGCTGGGAGCGCGGAGAGGTGAGTTTTTCGGGGGGTTAGGGGGGGTTTCACACAGCGGGGCACCCCGATCGGGGGTGCCCCACCAAAGTGGACCAAGACCCAGGATAGTCAAAATCCTGGGTGTTGGTCCACTTTAAGCACTCTCAAATAGTTTATGGCACTGATTGCCAGAGTGGGGCTTTAGGGGAGCAATTTACTGAACTTGCTTTTTTTTACTTTAGGCCTGCTTTAACAGCTTAGTAGAAGAGCCTATATACCCAAAGTAATAAAGATAGAAAATGTGCTACCCAGTATACAACTAATAAAAACATTTTGGCTGAAGTTAGGCTTTAAAAGCTAAAACAATGACACCCTGGTAGAATTTATTTGGTGACAGGCTTGGTTTTGACAGTTTGATTTTCATTGGTAACACTTTAAAAGTTGTGTGATGTACCTACCCGGAGATGAAAAAAAGGGACAGTTGTTGTAACCTCGGCCAAACATACGATGAAGTAAAAAGCTGAAGACAATAAAGGATGCATTACCAAAAGACCAAGTATAATCTGCTATAATATGCATATAACAACTATAACTAACATACAAAAAAAAAAATTCTACGTTCTGTCCTTGGCTCTCACAAATGAAAAATTAAAAACAGGTAGACAGTCCTGTGCCTAGATGAATACAATGCAGCACCTATAAAGTAAGTAAGGTAATATATAAGCTGGTGTGGTCCAGGTCCAGGCACATATACTGTATAACAGAAATTTGTTTTGGCAAGATGTAATGCTACACGATTAATCAGAACATAAGGACAACATTGGAATGGAAGGACATGGAGGCTTATTGATTTAGTTTGGACCCCGTTTCACTGCCTTAGTTGAAAGAATGGGTGACATGGGCAAAATGAGTCCTTCATTTTTTTTTTGTGTGAAATTCTCTTGGTGTGTAAGTCCCAGAGAGGTGATGAAAAGCAGTCAGTGATATTTTAATCATTCTTCACAGCGTCATGTTGGCAGATAAAGTACATCCGTGTGTCAGGGCCGTATTTGTTGTTCATGGTGCCTTAGGCACCGAAATGCCTGTGCCCCCTTTTTTTAAGTTAGGTCACAGTCCAGTGTGTAGGGGGAAAGGGTGCAACGAGCTAGATGCAGAGTATGTGTGTGGAGGAGGGCACAATTGGGGAAATGCAGAGAAGGCGGCAAGCATATTCCATCTTTTACTGCATTCTGACATACAGGAGTCACATGATCACACCAGTGGAGGGGAGATGCTCTGGCCTGTGTTCAACCCATTGCACCCCCTCTTCACTCACATACACTCTGCGTCCTTCTGTGGCTGGGAGGGGGGGGGGCTTGTCAGGAGGCCATAATGTTCTGGCTATGGGAGTTTTAATTTCTTTTCTTTACTACAGTAGTAAGGACAGTGCCCCCCCTTCCAGGGCGCCACCCTAGGCACGTGCCTAGGGTTGCCTAATGGTAAATACAGCCCTGCCTTGTGTGCCATTTGAGATCCCAAGAGATATTTACTCCAAGAAATTCTATTCCCTCCACTCTCCTCTCCTTAATAGTTTAAAAAAAAGCATTGTGGGAACCATAGCTCAGCTGTATTTTTAGGGTTCTTGAAGATTAATCATATACAAATAACTGAGATTCTCAAGCTCTGGCACACCAGTTATTCATTGTTCCTAATGCAGACCTAAATTTTAATTCTGTAATTGGTGTTAAGGAATGAGGGTTTTAGGGGATGTAGCATCCTGTGAGATTCTTCAGTTTAGGTCTGTGTCATAAGACCAATGACTATTATCAAGTCATTGGATGAGGTGCAGTCATGTAGACACAGAAAAGAAATTAGCAGAGCACACAGCTTTGATATGTGACTATGATAATGGTAATTGGATATTAACAGGTCAGGCCGTCCAATCAGAAAATGTGGAGAGAAAGTTGTGTCATTTTGTATAATGTTATCGAATGGGATAATAACCTAAGCTGTCCAAGTCCTCTAATATGTAGTGAATGACAATGTTTAGGATAACGCTGATGTCAGCATTTAGGATAACGCTAACATCTAAAAATGATATTAAAGAGCAGTGACACACGTGCCCTGAATCAGTGGACACTACACAAAATAGTTTTTTTTCAAGAGGGCCTTAAGTGCCCTGAACCAGTGGATACTGCACTAACAATTGGTATTAGAGTAGTGACACCCAAGTGGTTTTAGCAAGTGGTAGTTAAGCAGTACTGAAACACAAGTGCCCTGAACCAGTGGATATCCCAGTACCACTTGTTATTAAATTTTGTTGTTCTTGGGCTGTTGTATACAAACTGGAACAGATCCGTGAGCTGATAGGATAGAGACAGGCACTCAACAATCTTTACAATGATCAGCATCGATCATTGGTCTAAAAGTCATCTAGTGAATCTGATGTCTTTGGTTGACTTCTATAATCAAGCAAGGGCCACACATTTCTCCAGGGATCATCTGCAGATGCACATGACATTGTGGGTAGTGGCTCTGCGAAGACTCAACCCAAACAAGATAAAGTCTTACCGCATTACTAGGTTTTAGTACCAGCCACTTCTGGACCACCCAATCAAATCTAATATTTAAAATATGCACACTTGCACATACTGTATATGCACACATATGGAAATATTGCCCTTTACAGTAAATGGCGTTTCACTTTTATGGACTTACTGGTGATGACTTCTGAAGTCAGTAGATTTCACCCACCATTTTGTCATGGTCAGATTCTGTGGAGAATGAAAAAAAGTCAGCCCCAATCATATAAACATTTTTATACAATTTTTGAAAGTTGGCTACCCCATAAATATTATAATATAATAGGTCCCAGATTATGAGTAAAGAGTGCTTTAAAGCGATTGACCAGTTTTGTCCTACTTAGGAAATCAGCAACTCATCTGATCACTGGATCGCATCCCGCACTAGAGGGGCCCGAACTCCATTCACCGGTCTGGCTCAGAATTTTTTTCAGTGCATATTCAATAGATCATTCAATTAATTTTTTTAAAGAAATTACAACTACAATGCACGCTATCAAGGGTTAAACCCTTTTAAAGAAAAATGCCATGGAGCATGAAGTCCTCTCTTCGGGGGGGGGGGGGGGGTCCCTCCTCCCCAGTAAAACCAGCCCGAGCACTAGCTATTAGGGGCTGGGGGACCAGGGCAGTGATCTTCCGGTCCCAGCCCGCATAGCCCACATGGGCACAGGGCTTTTTGCACCCCCCTGAGCATTGGGGGTGCAGGTAATGAGGTGGAGGGTTATGGCAAGTGACTTGCTATCCCATCCTACCCTGTGAGGATAAGGGTCTCGTACCAATTCACAAAGGGTTAAAAAAAAAAAACACACACACACTAGTGAAAAATACCTTTAAAATATATTTCTTTACTACTTACCACCTTCCATTGCTGATTGATGTTGTCCCTAGCTCAACCAGAAGTGACCAGTGAAAGAAGAAGATGCGTGGCAGAGGATCAGTGCACTTTGCCCTCTCACCCGGCGTCCAACTATTACTTTGGCCTCTCCACTCACTCCCACCACTGGGAGGGGCTTTTACGCTGGAATGAGCTGGCTCGCTGGTATAAAAGGCCTCACCCTGTGGCAGTGAGGCAGTGTTAGAAACCACCCGCGGAGCAGAGAATGGTTGTTCTCTGCCCTACTGAAGACCTACGGAAGCGGAAGGGTGGCGGGAGACGACCCCTGGCCCTGGATGGAAGTGAGATTTTGTTTTTGTTTTTTTTTTTTTGGGGGGGGGGGGGGCAGCCCCCAGTAAACAGGTGAAATGGCAGGCACATGAAATTCACCTGGCTGGAGTTTAAGGGTAAGGAAAGCAGCAACGTAATTTTTGACATTGTTTTTCTATTTTTCATACATTTTTACACTGTTGGGAAAGAAGGCTAACCTGTATTTAACACACAAAGGACTGCTATGGGTTGCTAAAATATATTCTGCAATCCTGACATTATTTAATTACATACTTATGAAAATAGTCACGCAGCTTTACAGCAAAAACAAATACCTGATTAAATAGATGTTCCTGTATGTCAATCATGGCATTAAAAGAGTCAATCACTGCCAGCTCACTGCTGTTGCTGGCACAATACAGTGCGGCTTCCCTATGGCTCAGCTTTACATCCGACACAAACCAATACTCGGCACCTCCAATTATAAGTGGTGCATGCACCTTATCTTTCCATCCTAAATAAAACAGAGATAAAATAAATTATAGACAGACACAATGACAAGATGTTAAGCTGCCTTAATGCAAGTTACAGCAACACACACACACACACACGCTACATACATTCACTCAGCCAAAAGAAAAGAACAAGGGAATACAGAAAACAGAGAACGTAGAATAATAAAAAGTATAAAATATAAAAAGATGATGGCATGCAGCAGTGCCCCATCCCTGCTAAGCCACCAATGAATTAGTAAAATAAAAAAACTAGTCCAACGATTGCTGCCCCACTTTCCTATAGATGGTGCTGCCGCCTCACCTGGGCTCATTACAGGTGCACCCCTGGTTGACAGGGACCAGCGAGGCACCGGGTGGTAGAGGTACCGCCACACATACAGGTAAAGCACTGTGCTGCATACAGCGAGTCCCCAAATGCACTGCAATGCAGCACATAGATGTAAAAGTGCCCATTGACATCAATGGACAGGATTCTTTTCCTGATTTCATCATGTTGGAGTATTCCTACACAACGCAAGTAAGAACATGTGAAAGGGACTGAAGACCAAGAAAGGGAAAGGAGAGGAAGATAGAAGGTGACAATAGTAAGGGAAGGAATATGAAAAGGAGAGCAACATAGAAGAAATGGAGGATAGAAGAAAAATAGGAAAATATAGAGAAAAATGCAGGAAATATAGAAAAAAGGTAAGAGTGTTTGCATATATATATATATATATATATATATTAAAGCTTCTTTCTTAGGAGTCCCCAGGGAGCAGCCTAAAAGCACATGGTTAGAGTTGCTAACCGTGTAGCCAGCACCCAATCCTTTTCTCAAGGACCGCCAGGGTCTCATGTTTTATGAATATACATATAACTTTCTCTATAGATCTGACTAGTAACAGCGGGCAGATTAGACTACTGCCGCCTGCAAAACTTTGCAACCAAAAGCAGCCTCAGCTGAGGCCCTAACATCAACCTTGTAAAACTTCGAAAAAGTATCAACAGAAGACCAAGTAGCGGCCTTGCAAACTTGTTCAACAGAAGCTTGGTGCTGAAAAGCCCAATAGGCACCAATAGTACGAGTAGAATGAGCAGTAAGGTGCGGGTCCTTCTCCTTAGCAGAATAGGCCTGTACCACAGCCTGGCGGATCCACTTGCTGATAGTGGACTTAGCCGGAGCCAAAAAAAGAGCATCAGTCTTCCTGAGGGATTCAGTAGCCACCAAATAGAACTTCAAGGTCCTGACCACATCCAGAGAATGTAAGACCTGCTCCTTAGGGTTACTAGGATTAGGGCAAAACAATGTCCTGATTGAGATGAAAAGCAGACACAACCTTAGGCAGAAAATCTGGCTTAAAACGAAACACCACCTTGTCCTGGTGTCTCTCAAAGTAAGGAGGTTTGATGGAAAGCGCCGCCAACTCAGAAACACACCTAACAGAAGTGATAGCCACCAAAAAGGCTACCTTAAGCGTCAAAATGGACAAATGGGCCTCACGCAAGGGCTCAAAGGGAGACCCCTGCAAGGCAGATAAGACCAAGTTCAAATCCCAGACTGGTAACATATGCTTACGTGGAGGACGCACGTGGGTAACCCCCTGAAAAAAGGTCTTAACCAGACAATGGTTGGCAAAGGATCTTTGGAAGAAAATGGCCAAAGCTGAAACATGACCTTTGAGGGTACTAAGTTGAAGACCCAAATCCAAACCATGTTGCAGGAATTCCAGAATCCTGGGGATAGAAAACACAGGAAAGCGACTTAACTCACACCAGTCAATGTAAGCATGCCATACCCTATAGTAGATAGAAGAAGAGGACTTTTTCCTAGCCCGAATCATGGTATTAACAACAGAAGCAGGCAGCCCCTTTTCCATCAAGATGGAGGTTTCAGCAGCCAGGCCGTTAAAGCCAGCGTTTGTAAATTGGGATGGCTGCCCTTGAGTGAGCAGATCTGGAAACTTGGGCAGAGCATACTGATCTACTGCCAACTGCACGATGTCTGTGAACCACACCCTTCTTGGCCAACAGGGAGCCACCAGAATGGTTGGCACCCCTTCCTGGGATATCTTGCGCAGCACCCTGCCCAGCAGAGGAAACGGAGGGAACACAAAGGAGCCGAAAGCTCTTCCAAGACATTGCTAGTGCATCCATGGCCAAGGCCAGAGGGTCCTGGGACAGAGAGACAAAGAATGGAAGCTTGTGATTGTGGCGGGACGCAAACAGATTCACATCCGGCTGCTCCCAGCGGTGGCACAGGGAGCGAAACACCCTGCTGCTGAGGGACCATTCTCTCAGACGAGAAGACCCGCTGCTGAGGGAGTCTGCCTCCAGATTTTCCACCCCCGGGATGTACACAGCTGAGATGCAGGAACATTCTGCTCTGCTCAAGACAGTATCAGGGACACTTCCTTGAGGGCCCTCTTGCTGAGGGCCCCACTGACCCTGGAACTTCAAGGATTTCCAGAAGCCCCCCAAACCTGTCAGACTGGCATCTGTGGTGACTGTCTCCCAGCAAGGGGCCAGAAAGGATCTGCCCATCAACAGGTTCCTTAAATCCAGCCACCACGAAAGAGTCCGCCTGGCCAGAGGGGACAGAACAAACACCCGATCCAGGGACACAGGATCCCGATCCCATACTGACAAGAGGTAACGTTGGAGAGGTCTCATGTGAAACTGGGCGTATGGAACCGCCTTGAAGCAAGACACCATCAGGCCCACCAGCTGCATCCCCTGCCAGATGGAGGGATGAGGGCAAGACAGAAGAAGCCTGGCTTGAGCTTGAAGACTCTCCACCTTCTGCTGAGGGAGAAGAATCTTGCCCTGGAGGTATCCAGAATCATGCCCAGGTAGGACCTCACCAGTGATGGGGACAGGGAAGACTTGGGGTGGTTGATCACCCAGCCGAAGGACTCCAGTGTGGACACCACCAGCTGGGTATCCAGCTCGGCCTGCTGGAAGGACTGAGACGTGATGAGAATGTCGTCCAAGTAAGGAAGGATGCGAATGCCCTGAGATCTCAGCAGAGCCATTACGCCCGCCAGCACCTTGGTGAATACCCTGGGAGCCGAGGTGATACTGAAAGGCAAGGCCACAAATTGGTAGTGCTGATCCTTCAGAGCGAAGCTGAGGAATCTCTGATGACCTGGAAAGATTGGTACATGAAGGTAAGCGTCCTTGATGTCTACAGAGGTCATGAAGTCGCCCGGGCGCAGAGAATTGACTGCAGAGCGCAGGGTTTCCATGCGAAAATGTTTGAATCTGACAAACTTGTTGAGAGCTTTAAATTCAGGATGGGTCCTTTTTGGGGACCCGTCCTTTTTGGGGACAGTGAAAAGATTGGAATAGAAGCCTCTGCCCCTTTCCCTGAAAGACACCGGGTAGATGACCCCCAACTCCAGAAGGTTTTGAACAGCAAGGCACAGACCCTGAGCTGACAGGGGGTTTTGAGCCATCCGGGATTTGATGAATCTTGAGGGTGGCTAGGCTGTAAACTCTATCTTGTAACCGGAGGACACTACCTCCTGAATCCACCAGTCTGAGAAGTGAAGCCTCCAGACGTGAGCAAAGAGCCAAAGCCGTCCCCCCACCCGGATGGGCGAGGGCGCCCCTTCATGCCTGAGGGGGATTGGGGGAGGACATTGGCTTGGGACCCCAGGAGGGGCCGGGGCGTACCACCATAAATCTTAGGCTGTTCCTCAGATGATTCTGAATCAGAGAATAATTCCCCCTCCTCAAGGGGACCATAACCAGAAATGTCAAAAAAATTCCTCAGCCTCAACAGGGAAGAGGGAAACAGCGGGAGATAAATGCCGCTTCTTAGCAGAAGCCTTACGCGGGGCAGGACAAGCAATATGTTTCTCAATGCTGGCCACCCATGCAGCCAAATCAGGTTGAGACTCCGCTAGTATGCCCCTCGCTGGGGGTCAGATGTAAGCGTGGGGGGGTAGGCGAAGCCAGGGGGTGCGCAGCACCAGGCCCAGTAACAGACAACCCAGAAGAGAGCGTGAGCACCTGCTGGGCGCAGGGTACACACACCCTGACATCATCACTTATAGGGAATACCCCACACTCCAACACAGCCGGGCTTGTCCAGAAGCACATTATCCCCAGAGGCCTCCATATGGTGATTTGAGTGGCACAACAGGCCAGTAAGGGTTAACGCTAAAAGAGCTACCCGGGATGCCCCAAGGACCCGCTAAAGTAGTGGGAGATAGCGAGGGGAGAGGGCCAGGAGAAACCACAGTTGCTGAAGTTTTAACCCGCCTGAAAGACATAAAAAGCATCCCCATAAGTAAATACACCGGAGAAAATAACCAGAAAGACCACCCCGCAGGGGTACTCATGGACCGCAGGGAGCCAGCAGCACACGCAGCCCAGGAGAGGGGAAAATGGCGCCCGCAGAGACCTCGAGGGGCGGGCCGTGGAGACGTGATGCAGTGAAACGTCAGCCACCCCAACGTGCGCGAATCGCTCTGGCCAGCCAATAGTGGCACCGCAGCCTCTGAAGTAATGCCGCCGCCGTCCACGGAGCGCTGTACAAGCGTGCGGCGGTGTACAAGGAGAAGCACAATATCCATAAAGTACAGAAAACACCCCCCCCCCCCCCCCGGAGATCTCCCCGAGGGAGAACAAGGCCAGGGAGTAACAGTAGCGGCCCAAGTGAAAAATACCGTTTTGTGAGTACTCACCTTTAAAACGGATATTATAAGTGTGACATACACTCTGCTTCAACTCTTCATGACATTTGGGTTATTCTCCAGTAGAGGGTGAACTTCTGCAGAGATGAATGCAAAAAAGGAGCTCCTCTCAGTCCATAAATACCTGGGACCTCCCACCAATTCCCCAGTGTAAGATAGCAGTAATGGGACGAGGAAGAACCAAATAAAACAATACTAACAACCAAGAAACAATGGTTCACCATATAAAGGATCCGGAATACCAAAAAGGGTGGGTGAAGCGGAGTGTATGTCACACTTATAATATCCGTTTTAAAGGTGAGTACTCACAAAACGGTATTATTCCAAGTGTGACATACACTCCGCTTCAACTCTTCATGACATTTGGGACATCCAATAGCAGTGTCCGTCATGGGTGGGAACCATAAACAGTAAAGAATGCACCAACTTAAACCACTGCAGCTTGCAGAACCTTGCGGCCAAAAACGGCATCCGCTGAAGCCCGCACATCAACCTTGTAAAACTTGGAAAAAGTATGAACGGAAGACCAAGTAGCAGCCTTACAAACTTGTTCAACAGAAGCCTGGTGCTGAAAAGCCCAGGACGCACCAACAGCACGAGTAGAATGCGCAGTGACCCTAAAAGGGGGAGTCCTCCCCTTAGCAGAATAGGCCCCAACAATGGCCTGACTAATCCATTTGCTAATGGTAGACTTGGCGGGCGCCAAACCTTTCCTGGGCCCGCAGGGCACCACGAAAAATGCATCCGTCTTACGGAAAGAAGAAGTAGTCACCAAATAGTACTTAAAGTGGACCAACACCCAGGATTTTGACTATCCTGGGTCTTGGTCCACTTCGGTGGGGCACCCCCGATCAGGGTGCCCCGCTGTGTGAAACCCCCCCGAAAAACTCACCTCTCCCCGCGCCGACGGACAAGCCGCGGACGAGCGGCTCCTCCGCCGCCCGCACGTCCCTCTTGACGCGCGGGCACGCCTAGAGGGGCGCGAGGGAGGCGGCGGTGGCCGGCCGCCGCCGAAGATAAGGTAAGGGGTTTGGGGTGGTTTCACCCCGCGGGACATCCCGACCTCGGATGTCCCGCGGGGAGGGAGGTGATCGGCCCGGGAATCTTATAGATTCCCGGGCCGATCACCCGTGGGTGTTGGTCCACTTTAACACAGCGAACCACATCCAAACTGTGCAAAACCCTCTCCTTGTCATTGCTAGGCTTAGGACACAAGGAAGGGAGAACAATATCCTGATAGAGATGGAAAGCAGAAATCACCTTAGGAAGGAAGTCTGGCTTAAAGCGAAAGACCACCTGGTCCTGGTGTCTTTCAAAGTAAGGGTCCTGAATCGACAGAGCCGCCAACTCAGAGACACGCCGAACAGAGGTAATAGCCACCAAGAAGGCAACCTTCTGAGTGAAAACAGAAAGAGCAATATCCTGTAACGGCACAAAAGGAGGACCCTGGAGAGCCGAAAGAACAAAATTCAAATCCCAAACAGGAACCATAGCCTTCCGAGGGGGTCGAACATGAGTGACCCCCTGGAAAAAAGTCTTAACCAGCGGGTGAAGGCAAAAGATCTTTGGAAGAAAACAGACAGAGCAGAGATCTGCCCTTTCAAGGTACTAAGCTGGAACCCAAGATCCAGACCGTGCTGAAGAAACTCCAAAATCCTAGGGATCGAAAACACCCTGCAAGGCAAGGCCCTAGCCTCACACCAGTCAATATAGGACCGCCAAGTCCTATAGTAAATGCCAGAAGAGGACCGCTTCCTAGCTCTAATCAAGGTCTGAACCACAGCCTCAGACAAACCTTCCTCTTTCAGAATGAAGGTTACAGCAGCCATGCTGTCAAAACCAGCGTTGGTAAATTGGGATAAAGCAGTTGACCCTGAGATAACAGATCCGGAAACATGGGAAGCTAGTACTGATCCACCGCCAGCCTTACAACGTCTGCGTACCAAACCCTTCTTGGCCACCTTGAATTGCTGGTGCCCCTTCCAGAGCCAGTTTGCAAACTACCTTGCCCAGCATGGAGAAGGGAGGAAACAGGTACAGAAACCCCAGATCCTTCCAAGCAAGGGACAAGGCACCCACTGCCAGAGCTAGAGGATCCTGAGATAGAGACACAAAGGCCGGGAGTTTGTGATTGTGCCGTGAGGCAAAGAGATCCACCTACGAAGTCCCCCACTTGCGACAAAGAGACCGAAAAACCCCGGGGTTGAGAGACCACTCTCCTTGGCGAGAGGACCCCCTGCTCAGGGAGTCCGCCTCCGTGTTCTCCACTCCCGGAATGTAGATTGCCGAAATGCAAGGAACATTGCTCTCCGCCCAATGCAGGATCAGAGAGACTTCCCTGAGGGCACTCCTGCTGCGAGTCCCTCCTTGGTGATTGATTGATATAGGCAACCGCCGTCCGATTGTCTGATCGAATCTGTACCGGAAGACCCTGTAAGTGCGACATCAGCCGTGACAGGACAAGCCGGATGGCACTGAGCTCGAAGACATTGATGGGCTTGTGAGCCTCCTGAGGCTGGCATCAGTGGTAACCGTCTCCCAGCGAGGAACCAGAAAGGACCTCAACATGTTGCTCGACTCGGCTGATCCAATGACAGCGGACACCTGTCCCAATGCGTCAATAGATGAAGTTGAAAAGATCTCATGTGAAACTGCGCAATACGGGACCGCCTCGAAGGAGGCCACCATCAATCCCACCAGTTTCATCCCCAGTCAGATAGAGGGGCAAGGATTGGCCAGAAGAAGGCAGATCAGATCCTGAATCCTCTGGGGTAGAAACACTCTGGCCTGAATGGTATCCAGATTCATGCCCAGGAATGAAATCACCCGTGATGGCGAGAGAGAGGACTTGGAGGCGGTTGATCACCCACCCGAACCTCTCCAGGGTCGACACCACCTGGTGGGTGTCCAGCTCCGCCTGACGGAGGGAAGAAGCTGAAATCAATAGGCCGTCCAGATACGGCACAATGCAAATTCCCTGAGCTCTGAATAGGGCCATTATGCCCGCCAGAACCTTGGTGAAGACCCTCGGCGCTGAGGTCAACCCGAAGGGAAGGGCTACAAACTGAAAATGTTGATCGTCCACTGCGAACCTGAGGAATCTGATGCGCTGGAAAAATTGGAACATGCAAATACGCATCCTTGATGTTTATGGATGTCATGAAATCCCCTTGACGAAGGGAATTGATGGCCGAGCGCAGAGTCTCCATGCGGAACTTCTTGGTTCTGATGAATCTGTTGAGGACCTTGAGGTCCAGCATGGGTCTTAAAATTGGAGTAGAAACCCGTGCCTCTCTCCGACGGAGGCACCGGGCATACAACTCCCATGTCCAGAAGGTTTTTCACTGCTAACAGGAGCCCCTGTGCAGCCTGAGGGTCCAAGGGCACCCGAGACCTTAAAAATCTTGGAGGAGGCCAGTACTCGAACTCCAGTTTGTACCCGGAGGAGACCACTTCCAAGATCCAATTGTCTGTGACCTCCCGGACCCAGACCTGGAAGAAGAGCCGCAGCCGTCCACCCACCCGTGCAGGTGAGGGCGCCCCTTCATTGCTGAGCTGGTTTACCCGCAGGCTTGGGCTTGGAACCCCAGGCAGAAGCGGGACGGGCCCGACCTCTGCCCCTGTTCCAGGAAGAGCCTCTGACACCCGAGAAGGCCAAACCTCCGCCAGCTCTGGCGCCTCGAAAGGAAGGATTGAAAGAGCCTGCCCCCCGAAAGGGACGGCGCTGTTTCTTCCGCTGAGGTAACTTACCTCCCTTTGCCACAGCATCCAACTTATCTCCAAACAGCTGCGTACCCAAGAAGGGAAGAGCTGTGAGCGATTTCTTGGCCGCAAAGTCCGCCGTCCACTGACGGAGCCATACCGATCGGCGCATGGCCACCAATAAGGCTGAAGTCCTACTACACATAACAATAGTGTCTTCCATAGCAGCCAAGACAAAATCCATGAACAATTCAAATCTTTTAAGCGTAGTGAACTCAGCGCTGGCCGGATCAAGGTGAGCGTCATTTAACCAGTCCCTAATCAGAGACCTAGCAGCCACCGACACTAGCGCAGATGCACAAACAGGCCGCAAGGCCGAGCCAACACTGGCAAAGGCATGGCATGCCATCTGATCAAGGCGCCTATCCTCACCATCCTTTAGGGAAGTGGCGTCTGGGGTGTGAAGCACGGAGGCGTTGGTCAACCCCAAGACTGACGCATCGACCTTGGGAGGAGAAGCCCAGCGCTTAACCGCTTCCACCGGGAAAGGATACTTCTTATCCCATCCCTGAGAAACACCCGGAAGCCGACTAGGTTTCTCCCATTCCCTAAGGATCAGTGCATCAAAATGACCCTGGGTAGGGAACTCCAAACAAGGCTTGTGGGCCCCAAAAAATTCCCCCTTCTTGAGAGGGGGCGCCTCAGTCGGCGCAATATCCAAAACCTCCAAGAGATCTGACAAAACCGTGGCCGTGTCAACAGCATCCCCCAGCGCTTGCCCAACTTCAGCCTTGCCAAACCGTACATCTTCAGCCTCTGACTCCTCATACAATTCCCCCTCCTCCAACGGGGAATAATTTGACATATCAAATGAATCATCATCAATATCCCAAGTCGCCTGGACCGACGACAAATGTCTTTTTTTAGCCTGGGCCTTCTTGCCCACCGCGCTAACCATAAATTTCTCGATGCTGGCCAACCTAGCACAAACATCGGAATGCGACTCCCAGCTGGCACAAATGTCACTTGGGGTATGGATAAGGCGGGGAGGGGAAGGCGATGAAGCGGGGGGCGCAGACCCAGAAGGCTGGGCACCCGACTGCCGCGATATGGCCTTTTGTGCACATGGTATACAAATAAGCACATTCTCACCCGTAAGGGATGCCCCACAACCCACACATGGCCGGGATTGTCCCAGAGGGAGCACGAGCATGGTATCCTGCGGAGCCTCCATATGGTGATTCTTGTGGTCAGTCGCAAGACCGCAGGGAATTTAAGCAATAAGCAACCCGGGATGCCCCTTAAAAGTCCCAGTGGGAGGATTTGTGGTGATCTATTTTAAGACTAGGGACCCCAGGACCAGGAGGATCCCCATATCATGCACATATACGATGCAATCTGTAACACACAATGAAGGCATCATAAGTCACAATCGCCTCCAAAAAAAAAAAAAATATATATATATATATATACACACACATGCGAGAAAAAAGGAGGCCCCCCTGCTAAAGAGGGGCCCCCCGCATAAGCTAAGGAAGTGGCCAACAGGCCCTTACCGGCCAGGAGCACGCAGGATCAGGACAGCAGCACCAAGATGGCCCCTGGAGAAGAGCCTCATGAGAAGAGGAGGAAGAGAAGGGGGGCGGGCCAGGCCACGCCCCCTCCCAGCAACGCGGATCCCAGCCATGGGCTGGCCCGCAGCATCGCGCCAAACGAGGGGGCGGGGCTACCGCGAACAAAGCCTGAGGGGGAGAAGCTCCCCAGGCTGAATGAAGGAGGCCAGTACAGTTATGGCCCCATGTACAAGGCAAACACCTGTCAGCACCAACACAAGTGAAAACACTCACACACACACACAGTGTCACACACACATAAGACCAAAAAACCAACCGAGTGTAAAGGCCAGCCATCCCCCCCCCAGAGGGAAGTAAGGGACCCGGAAGGGGGGAATCCCAGCCAGAATCTGGCCATAGGAATGAAAGGGACAGGGCATCCCACACCGGGATCACCAAACCCGGGCAACCGCCTACCCCTTGTAATGGGGTCTCACGGTGGAGCAAGGCTCCTTGCACACCCATAAGGTGCTACCTACCCTCACCAGGACCCGCAGCCAAGGCTGGGAGGCTCAAATAGGGATAATTTAGGAAAGGTCCTGGCAGCAATAGGGACAAAAATGGCAGGCTTACCTGCAAGTAAGAGAAGTCTTCATCTTCTGTCTTGCTCGCCTTTCTGCAGAGAAGAAACTGGGGAATTGGTGGGAGGTCCCAGGTATTTATGGACTGGGAGGAGCTCCTTTTTTGGATTTCTGCAGAAGTTCGCCCTCTACTGGAGAATAACCCAAATGTCATGAAGAGTTGAAGTGGACTTGGAATAAGTGAGGAGGGAGGGTGGAGGGGGACACCTAGGGGGATAAGGGTTAAACAGCACAGGGAGCCTGGCAAACCCATAGTGCAGGGGGGGGGCATCCCAAAAGGCTCACCATAAGCCTAAACCACCTACCCTGTTAGAGCAGGGACTGCGGTAGGAGCAGCGCTCCTCAGCACCTACCCTGGTGCTGACCTACCTTCACCCAAACCTGTCAGCCGAGGCTGGGAGGCAGTGTAGTTCGGAACGGGTGGGAATAGTCCTGCAGGGCCGCAGGCTGATAAGCCTCGCTCACCTGCGCAACATAGAGAGCCATCTTCTATCTTCACAGCCCAGGCTGCAGAAAAGAACTGGGGAATTTGTGTGAGGTCCCTGACTTATATGGGGCCGGGAGGAGCCACAAGTTGTTTTCTGCAGTCCAGCGCCATCTTGTGGATGTATTACCCATGTGTAAGGAATATTCTGGAACAGGACGTGCTGTATACTTGGAATACATGACATGGCTCTTAAAGAGGAACAAAACCCAGGATTTTCACTCAACGTGTTTTGATTCTTATCCAGGAGGCATCCCGATTTGAAACTGGCCTTTCAGACAGGCCTGGTGTGGGAGTGCACAGCGGCCAAAGGATGCTGGGGATGCGCATTGCATGCACTGTGAGAATGGGGGTAGAGGTAAGTTTTAAAGTGATCCTGGGGGTTTCATACAACAGGGCATCGCATAGCCAGATACCCCACAAAACAGGGAGACCACTGGTCCTAGAGTTCTATAGACTGGTGGCTTTTTAAGGAGGCGGTTGAGCACCCAAAGGCTGTACAGTGTAGATGGCAGCAGATTTGATTGGGTACAGAGCAGTCTGCAGCCTTGCAACATAAACTCGATAGGATCTCGCAGACCATGTACATATACCACTGGTCGGGAAATACTGTTCTATAGCTTATCAAGTGGAGGTTTTTGTGATTATCATCAAGGCCGGCCTTAGTTTGAACAGCCTCCTGTGCAAAACTGCAGGATGGCACCCCCTGGGAAAAAGATTGTCTGCCTTTTCTTCTCCTATAGACTCAGTTATTAATTATTATGGCAGGAGCAGGGCGAGCAGGCATTAAAGTGGACCAACACCCTGAGGTGATCGGCCCGGGAATCTATAAGATTCCCGGGCCGATCACCTCACACACCGCGGGACATCCGAGATCGGGATGTCCCGCGGGGTGTAAACCCCCCAAAACTCCCGAAAAACCTTACCTCTCCAGCCGCTGCTTCCGCCGCCGCCGCCTCACTCGCGCTCCTCTAGACATGCGCGCGCCCGCGCCGGCCGTCTCTGAATGGCCGGCGCGGGCGCGCACGCGTCAAGAGTGACGCGCGGGAGGCGCCGACGGGCAAGCTGCTTGTACGTCGCTGTCAATCAGCTTGTCCGTCGGCGCCGATTGGACGGCGCGGCCACGTGGGAGCGGGGAGAGGTGAGTTTTGGGGGCTTTCTGGGGGGGTTTCACACAGCGGGGCACCCCCGATCGGGGTGCCCCGGGGAAGTGGACCAATACCCAGTATAGTCAAAATCCTGGGTGTTGGTCCACTTTAAGCAAGCAGACGTTGCCCCTTATATGTGCAGATGGTGCTCCATTCCCGCTCAACAAAACAGATGCACCAAAAAAAGCTCCCTCTGCAAAACAGAGCCAGAGGAAACAGATAAACTCCAAATGAGCCCATAGTTTCAACAAGCTTCATGTCTGCAGATCCCAATGCGAGCCTTCTTCCCATGAATGAACAAAAAAACATTTGGCATAACCCAGTGGTTTCCCTTATCGTGATGGCGCCTGTGCGGTCGCACACTGTACACACCACAAAGGCCGACCATGATGATCATAGGCTTTTAGGGGGATTTGTGTGCATATATGGTCATTGTATGACTGCACACCCATAGGTTAACATTTCATGTGTGTGCGCAAGCATACAATGGTCATATATTTAACCCATTCTTGCAGTCAGACAAACAAAAGCAGTGAGTATACACAAGATCACTTTCTTACCACTAGGCCACGTGTGGTATAATATTTTGTATTGAAACTAATACATTTGAGGAGAAACCACAAATTTAGTTTGGGCTTTAAAATGACACCAAGTAAAGGGAATCAACTGTGTCTTTGCATGTAATACATCATAAGAGGTTGTGTCTTGTGTGTCAGTTTTCTGCTTGAAACAAAGCTGTCTCTTAAGACCCACAAGAAAACCAGTTATTTCATCATTATTTCTAGCAAATTCACCTCGGTACTTGTTCATAAATAAAAGCAAAAATCTGCTCTGGGTGGTTTCTGTAACACCCTGCCTGTGCCCGGGGGAGGACATGTTCATGGTAACTTATTCTCCTGTGATGGCTGGAATGTCTTTTTTTTTTTTTTACTTCTTCCTTGTACGTCATTTATGGGCAGCAGCACTAGAATGAATCTAATGTTTGCTCTGTGTGTCACATGGCTGAACCTCCAGGGTGAAATTAAGGTATGTTTATTTAGAACTCTGAATTTGAAAATCATGTAAAATGTAACCTTAACATTTTTTTTTAACACTTTTGTCATGTCTTTCTAGCGTTTAGCCTTAGAGTATACCAGACTTTTAACCATTATTATTTAAAGCACACCAGATTTACATAGATACTAAAGTCTAAAGGTGCCAGGTTCAAGGTAAGTAGTTAGGAGTAGAGAAGAGCAGAAAGAGAGAGGAATTGACGTGTGTGTGAGAGAGTAAAGTGAATGGCTATTTCTTGCTTAAAAAGGAGTGAGTACTTGGCTCTGAATCACCCCCATTTCAAGTGGGTTTTGCTAATATATATATATATATCACACACAGGGCCGGATTAAGTGCGGTGGAGGCCCCTGGGCACAAAATCTGGTGAAGGCCCCAGATACAGTATTTTATTTACTTTAAAAAAATAGTCCAGCCAAGTAACTGATTGGTGGTTGTCTGGCACCCATCTAGTTACTGGAACATCAGATCGAGTTCCTTGTGCCACCCTTGTGCGGATGCGTGCTGCTCGGGAGCTGGGTAGGGGGTGTAGTCGCCCGGCTGGTCCAGCAGAAAACAGTGCCTGCATTGAGCCGGCCCGTCAGACCAAGGACTGAAAAGCCTCCTTTGCAGGGGAAGTGGTAAAGGCCCCGGGGCTTGCGCCCCTCTCATAACCTGGAAATCTAATGGCTCCTCCTGTTGATGCAGCAAGGGTTAAAGTGGATCAAAACCAAGGATTTTGACTATCTTGGGATTTAGTGCTTGCCCCCATCTGGGATACCTTGCTGTGTGAAACCCCACAGGTTGCCCGAACAAACTCATCTTCCCCAGGTCCTATGGTACATATGCAGGCTCTTGTCCAATCAGCGCACTCTGATCTGCTCCCACCCCCTTTCGTCTATTCCTTCGTCTAACGGAACGGACCCAAGCGCACCGCGTAGCCCTCTCCACTAACAGGGAGCGTGCCCACGCTGGTCATCCACAAATGCCTGCCGCAGGCACGCGCCCTGCTAGAGGCAGGATGGGCCGTTTAGAGTCCAGATCTGGTCCTGTGACAGGGAAGATGAATCCAAGCAGTGTCAAATTCCAATCCGTGTCAGCAACAGGGGAAACAGATCCAAGCAGAGCCAAAGTCCAATCTGAGTCAGCAACAGGGGAAACGGATCCAAGCAGAGCCAAAGTCCAATCCGGGTCAGCAACAGGGGAAAGCAAGTCCAAGCAAGGTAATCCGTGGGGATACAGGAAGAGAGTAGTCAAAGGTAATCTGGCACAAAGGAACAGATGTGAGGTGATTCAGGAATTGCGGGTATAACAGCTTAGGCTGAAGAACAGGTAGCAATGTCTGTGCCACACTTCCAGGTTTAAAAAGTGGGGGTTTTGGTGCGAATGTGCAAGAGCACGCACCACTGCCAATGTATGGGCGCATGGATAATAACTCGCTTGAACACTCATTTGCATGTGCAATAGTCTCAGGGATCGGACCCTATGAGAGAATCCATTACAACATTTTGTTCTAAGTTAGACATCTGGCTAACAGTTGCTGTTTCCCAGCAAAAGGAATTTTTTTTACATTAAAAGGGGGTGTCATCCCTTTTGTGGTACTTTTTAGAGGTGGTTGGATGCTGGAACGGTTGGCTTCAATGTTACTGCAACCAGTCAATTGCCTGCAGGAAGTTGGTCAGTGGTGGCCATCCAGACAGACTCTTGGAGGGAGAAGTCAGAGGTGACTTGCCAGGGTGGAAAGCCTTTGGGTCAGATGGTATGGCTGTGGGCGGAAATAGATTTCCGTACAGGACCTGTTTACTGTTGGCAAATGTTAAATGTTTCTTTTGCCTTCATTTCTGTGATTTGAATTTTAGGCCTACAATATGTCTAAGCCTCTAGCAAAGTATATAGTTTCTAGCATCATCATCTGCATTTGCTTTAGCTATGTTTTTTTAAAGTAAAAAAAAAAAAAATCCCTGTCTGTCAACCCCCTCACACTTTCCTCTCTTCTGTTTATTTTAACAGATTGCTCTCCCACAGCCCCGGTAGTTGAAGCCGGGAGCTGCACTGCACTGGGTCTGGCTGGTTGAAGGTGTTTGGAGCTCAGTTTGAGATCAGACAAGGTGTCCTTAGAGAATAATGGGTGACTTGATCTGGCCTTTCACACAACATTTGCTCACCTACAGACTGTAGCACACAACTTTGGATACTAAGGCCTAGGGAAAGTTAATGTAGCAGTGGAGCCTTTCTGGCAGCCCTGATTGGAGGTCTATAAGGAAGATTCACAAAGTGGACTAACAGATTACATAAAGAACCATTGGCAATAATATGTGTATGTAAACTGCCAAGGAGTTGATTTGGTTTTCAAAATCAACACATTACATTTATATAGGTGGAACCAGTCTTGATAAACACACAAAGGACATTACCTGGCTGATACCACGCTGGAATTTTTACAGGCGTGCCTAAGAAAAAAAAAACCCAAGAAAATTTGTAAGAAATATGCCAAAAACATTATACCCACAGTAAAATGATAGGGCACCTTTAACTTGCCACCCTCAACACAAAATATGTACGGATATAATCTAGCCCTTCTTTTTCGGTGGGGGCAGCAGCCAAAATGCTGGCATACTTATGCAGGGCGGGGTAAGTTTGTACAAAAATAAATAGGCAATAGATGCTCTTTAAAGTGGACCAACACCCAGGGGGGATCGGCCCGGGAATCTATAAGATTCCCGGACCGATCAGATCCCTCCCCGCGGGGCATCCGAAATCGGGATGTCCCGCAGGGAGGTACCCCCCAGGAGGCCCACAATCCTTACCTTACCGGCGATCCAACGGCGCATGCGCGAGACGCGGCCGCGTCTCTCGCTTCCCTCTAGCAGGGCGCGCTCCCGCGCCGGCCGTTTTGTGAATGGCCGGCGCAGGCGCGCTCCCTGTTAGAGGGAAGCGAGAGACGCAGCCAATGACAGCACTCTGGTATGCGCGTCCAAGCGGCTTTGGACGCGCATACCAGAGCGGCTCTGAGCGCTGTCATTGGCCGGACGAGGTCACGTGGGAGCGGGGAGAGGTGAGTTTTTGCGGCAATCGGGGGGGTTTCACACAGCCGGGCACCCCCGATCGGGGTGCCCCACCTAAGTGGACCAACACCCAGGATAGTCAAAATCCCGAGTGTTGGTCCACTTTAAAAAGTATATGATTTCATGTTTATTTCCAAAGCAAAGTACCACAATGTCATACTAACGGATAGCAACTTTTGCCTATTTTTACTGCTCCTGCTTCACTCTAATTCCAGATAATGGCATCTGTTTTATCTGTAAAGCTCCGCCTCCTCCATTTATTGCCACTGTTGTGTGTGGCAATGATGTAATTGCCACACCAATGCAATGACTAATCACCTGCCATCACACAGAGAGGAATAGCAAAAAAAAGTGTTCCAGGGCAATTTGATAAGAGAAAATATCCATTTCTATTTCTACACCCTAAGAAAAGGGGCTTTGGTCAAAAGCATTTCACAAGTTCAGGGGGTTTTGGTCCGGTTTAATTATGTTGCAGGCCAGAAAGATCCTGCCATAGCCACATGTACTGTTAGGACAGGACATCATGCTTACCTTTGGGAACCTGGCACACCCATTCCAGCTGAGCATCACAGTGGTACGGGTGCAGGCTGTACTCTGGCTCATGAACCAATTTTATATCAACATACCATGTCCATGGAATCCTTTGTTTTGGCAAATTAATCTGTGTTTTGAAGAAAAAATATGGAATCAAATTAATGGAAAAAAAGTAAAATACGAAATACAGTGTCAGGAAGGTTGAAGTGGTCACTAGCCTTCCCAGATCAGGATATCCCACTGGGCTAAACTACCGGGGTCACCAGTAAACACACCTTTACCAGCGGCTCCCCTGTTGCTTCAGTTTCATATAGGCTGGGGGCAGAAGCACTTCCCAGTTTACAGGGAAACCAGGGATGCAGCCAGCACCAATCTCAAAAAATGCCTATGGGCCACTGTGGGGATAAACCTGTTTTTGTTAAAAACGGGTCACCACTGATGCTACCGCATTGCCCGAGGGGCTGGTAAGGCTGTGGGGGGAATCGGGCAAAGTATTTTGTGTCGCTTCCATTAAATGGGGTTCATTTTAATTTAAGGGACTGTAAAAAGGAAAAGTATACTTACTTCCTAATGGATGAATCCCCTGCAGTCTGGTGGTATGAATCGGCTTTGTTCCTTTTGTCTCTAATGCACGTTTAAGCATCCTCTGTGTGCTGTCCGCATTGAATTGAACAGCAGAGAAACCAAGGTAAGCCGAGTTACGCAGCCAGACTGCAGAGAATTGATCCAACAGGAGGTAAGGAAACTATACAGTATAGAAAGTGTATTTTTTGTGTTAGATTTAATCACCCTTTATTTTCCAATTTACCTCCACTGCGGCACAATCTCGCAAGAAGTAGTCATCTTCCTGAAATTCATCTAATATAGTTGACGAGATCTTTGGAAGGAAAGAAATGTATTAGGAAGAAACTCAAAACTTTAGTGTACTCCCTGTAAATTCCCTTTCTAGAAGAGGAGCTCTTACATCTTCATTATATGCGAGTTAAAAGATACAACACTATACAGAGTTTTTCTTTATCAATGGAAAGGCCTATATTCACCCTGCCCATGGAGTGCTCAAGTAGCAAGCAGCAGCAAACAGACTAATCTGCACTATTGGTAACTTGGCGAAGAAGGAGATTTGAAAAGCAAGAGGAGCAGCGAGGAAACTAGGCAAGGCCTTTGTGTTAAAGCAAAACTTCAGTCACAAGGTGACCCCTTCCTGCCACCCTACCTTGGCGCTGAGGCAGAACGGGGGGTTCGGAAGAAAAAAAAATCCTTACCTCAACCTCGGGCCGAGAAATGCAAAAAAATAGCTTAGTTGGTGCACCACATACCAAACTATAATCTAAGGGGACTGGTGTGCTAAAATGGTAGTTCCCTTATAGGAATACTTTAAGGACAATCGCACTAAGCTGCGGCTCCAGCAGCCGCCAGAGAACAAACCCACAGCACCAAAAGACCCCAAAATAGGTATAATCAATTCAAATTCATCAAATTTTAAATAAAAAAATACATCCACTACATCATAAAAACACATTCACTCACTCACATACATACATAATTACATGGCAGGGGACCATCTGGGCCAAGAGAGAGCAAAAACTATTTATCCCTATTCAATAGTTAATCAAGCATTAATAAATAATTAAAAATTAAAAATGGCTAAGTATGATTCCAAATATAAAGTGCTACAGTGCTAGAACCAGTGCAAATATGCAATATAATGGTTGTAAATCACCTAAAATGTGACGCCCATGTAAATAATACCCTGCCGTCCCCTGGAACAAGAGAATAGATTCCACGTGTTCCGTGGCCAGATCACAGCCACTTCATCAGGACACCTCGGGCCAGCGCCGCTCTCCCGGCCTCTGTGCAGCTGCTGCTGAGATTGACGCAAAGCGGCATTCCCCGGGTCTGCACGCACTGATTCACTTGAGATGGTGAATGTGCCTCTGTGCTTTCATTCCCAGGAATGGTGCGGGCCCCTGGATAAGTTAAGGTTTTTTTTTTTCTTTGTATTCCTTCCCCCCTGGCCTGCCTCAGCACCAGGGTAGGGTGGCAGGGCAGTGTAAAATCAAAGCTCTCTGCTAAGCTGCGATTGCAGAAGATTTCAGAAATTGACTTCATATCTCTGGTTTTTAACCCATACCTATAATTTTCTCTCTAGCCTGTCTGACTCAAAGACAGAAGGTTACACTGTAGTTTCTGATACTAGGATGGGTTCCTGTCCATTTTCTAGTTTTTTTTCTTTTTTTTTCAGAAAACTTTAAGAACAGTTGAGAAACAGCAAACGTAGAATTACTGCTTTCAAAGGAAAAAAAAATCTAAGAGGATCGTATAGAGTCTGTAATCCACCAGGATGAAAAGCCACAGCCATACCCTACCCTGCCACTCAGAACACTAGCCTCCAAAGCATCACCACTTGTGCAGACTCATCAACATGTGTGAACCACAGCCGGAAGGAACCAAATGAGGACCAAGGCTGACAAAGGGTAACAAGTATAATGGTGGGGAGTAGGTGGCAACACATTTAGCATTAGCAGAGTAAGGAATTGTGAGTGTACAAAACGGGTTTGAGATGTGGTTCAGATCTTTAAATCTATTGAAAAGCCATGTTGGTAGTCATTAGAAAGACTTACATAACCAGAAGGCAGACAGCCTATTGACTTTAAGGGTAAGTCCACTTCTATGGAATTTTTAAGTGTATATTTTATGTACTCAAGATGCTGAGATGATTGTAACATTTTTTTCCTATGTTAGTCAATGTGTATTTTATAGAAGAAGTCCTCACTACCTGCAATATGTTGCTATTTGTAATGTACACAAAGTCCATACACCAAGAAGAGAGAAGTGAGCGCCACACACATAGAAAACTGATGCTATGGCTGCTGCGGAGGTGAGGGAGCTCACTCAACATAACACATGCTCAGCAGCAGTGGTCTTTTTGTACAAGCCTCATTTCTCTCTTCTTGGTGCACGTTGTCAATAGCAACAGATTGCAGACATTTTCTAGAATGTAAAAATAAAAAAACAAATACTAGATCAACTTAGCACCTTGAGGACATCATTTTGCCACAAGAAAATATACACTTTCAAAAAAATAATTCCAAAGTGGACTTACCCTTATGAGAAGAAGGTTATCTTGACTGTTATTTTCACACTACAGGTTTGTTTCAAAGTGTAACAAGCAACAAAAGATATCTGTGTGTATACCATCACAATAAGTGAACCAGAGTAGCAGTTTTCTAGATAAAGTATTATTAAAGTAGACCAAAACTCAGGATTTTGGTCCTTTCCCAGGGGGTGACCTGGGGGTGCCCTGCTGTGTGTAACCCCCCCCCCCCCCAGATCGCCGCAGCCAACTCACCTTATCCCGGTCCCACAGTGCGTCTAAGAGCATTCGCATCCTCCGCTTCACTCTAGTAGTGTGCATTTGTGGATGACGCTTCCTGTTAGAGGGAGGCGGAGGATGCGCCCGTCAGAGCCGCTGCTCTTAGACGCGCCATGGGACCGGGATAAGGTGAGTTGCTGTGGCAAACTGGGGGGGGGGGGGGGGGGGTTCACACTGGGGGTGATCGGGGTGCCCCGGGGAAAGAACACAACTTTTGACTATCCTAGGTTTTGGTCCACTTTAAATACATGCTACCGAGCAAACAGTACTCTCTATTGCGAGTCACACCCCCCATTTACCTCATTGTATTGCAGTGATGTCAGTAATATGACATGAGCATAATGCTTTTTACTTACTGCACGACCATCACTCCACTCCCAGCTTCCCAAATTTCTTTTATTCAAGCCAACCCAAATTGATCGCTTGTCACTATAGAAAAAGCAGATTTAAAATCATAATCATATCCTTTAACCTTCTGGAGAGGCAATGCAATAGTGATAGCTTTTCTGATTGAATGCCACAGGCAGAAAGTAAGGCTGTACAATATGTCCACAAAGCATGAAAAAGTCAATTCTATAGCTGTGTTTTGCTCAGACAGAGCAGAACTTGGGTCAGGAAAAGGACAGCAATCCCAGAATGCAGAGCAGCACAATCAGAAGGCACTTCCTGTTTGCAGGCTGCCTGATGTTCCATGAGCCGCCTTCTTGGATGTTTAAAGGCTCCTAACATGCAGTAGATGCAGGTAGGATGATTTTTAATGTGAGCGATCTGTATGTACAGGTTGTGGGAAACATATAAGATAAACTCTTATTCAGAGTGAAGGACCACTTTAAGTTTACAAGAGAGCCTGTGAGCTTGACCTTGAATTATTATATTTTCCGCCATATAAGACGCACTTATTTTTCCCCAAAAGTGGGGGAAAAATGTCTGTGCCCTTATCGGTCGAATGTAAAAAAAAAAAAAAGTAAACGCACCCGTTACCGGCGCTCCTGCGTTGCCTGAGGAGCCCAGAAGAAGACAGAGCGGCGAGCTCTGTCCCCGTCACTGCTATCACTGTCTTTTCCGCCAGCAACAGCAGCGCTCCTCCATCTGCTGCCTCTTCTGGCTGGGGCACACACGAGCACCCGGGTCAGTGCAGCAGGTGGGCGTGGCTTGCACCGACTGGGTGCAGGTCACACCCACCCGCTGCCCTTACCTGTGTGTTCGCCTGTGCCCAGGAATAGGCAGCAGATGGAGGAGCGGCCGGAAAAGACAGCGATAGCAGCGGCGGGGATGGGGACAGAGCCCATCGCTGCTTCTTACTGGCCGGCTCCGTGAATCGGGTGGGTGTGGCCTACACTATGGGAATGGGGGGCACACTGCCTATATGGGGAATGGGGTGGGTGGGAATGCCACACTGACTATATGGGGAATGCCACACTGTCTATGATAATGAGGGGGGCACACTGCCTATATGGGGAATGGGTGGGGGGAATGCCACACTGTCTATATGGGGAATGGGAGGGGGGAATGCTACACTGCCTATATGGGGAATGGGGGGGTGCCCCACTGCCTATATGGGGAATGAGAGGGGCGGACACTGCCTATATGGGGAATGCCACACTGCTTATATGGGGAATGGGAGGGAGGCATGGGGGAAAATGCCACACTGCTTATATGGGGAATGGGGGAAAATGCCACACTGCCTATATGGGGAATGGGATGGGGGGATGCCATGCTGCCTATGCCATTGGGGTATCCCACATAGCCTATGGGAATAGGAGGGGGATGGCACGCTGCCTATATGGGGAATGGGATGGGGGGATGCCACACGGCCTATGGGATTGGGATGGGGCATGCTACACTGCCCATGAGGAATAGAATAGGGGGGAATGCCACACTGTTTGTAATGGTGTGTTTTTGGTTCAAAATATTTTTATTCTTATTTTGCTCCTCCAAATACTAGGTGCTTATGGGTAGGTGTGTCTTATAGGGCGACAAATACGGTACATTTATTTATTGCATCAATAAGTTAAAAGCAACTTAAAAGCAAAAGGAGCACCCAATGAATACATTCAATATATGCATTTGATGTGTGCCACATTAGTTAATTCACGAATGATAGATTTGTGTAAGTCAAACAAACAGCTCATCCAATCATAAGCTGTTGAAAAGGCTGGGCGGACTAGTTTCGCCTGTGTGGTTTCCTAGACGCCCTCAAGTTTGTATCCAAAATCTAAATTAGAAACAATACAATGATAGCATTATATTAGCTATATAAATGTATAGTGGCACTTAGCTTTTCATTATACTATATATAAACTGGTACCTGGTATACCACAAATATATCATTGGTGAATGAACTAATGTAGCACACATCAAATGCATATATTGAATGTATTCATTGGGTGCTCCTTTTTAAAATGAAATTGGAAGTTGTTGCTTTATTGATTATTGATGCAATAAATAAATGTAATGATTCTTTTATCTATAAGAAATGATTAATTTTTGACTGGATCATAATAAGTGAGGTCAAGCTCACAGGCTCTTGTAAACTTACCTGACCTTCACCCTAAATAAGAGTCTATCTTATATGTTTCCCCCACACTGTACATACAGATTGCCCACATTAAAAATCTGAGACTTTAAACATCCAAGTTGGCGGCCCATGGAGGTGCAGGCAGTCTGCAAACAGGAAGTGTCTTCTGAATGTGTCGCTGTGCATTCTGGGATTGCTGACCTTTTCCTGACCCCCAGCTCTGCTCTGTCGGTGCAAAGCACATCTATAACCCCGCTCCCCTGCACCTATGACTCCTCTCCTCAGTATGTGATGCTACTGAGCCAATATGGCGGCGCCAGTATCCTAGAGTGCTGAACAGAGTTGCAGCCCAGTGGAGGAAAGAACAATAAGTGACTAAAAACTTAAAATATATTAATGTTAGATGCTGGGGAATAGGTTTTTAAGGGTTTGAGCTTTTCATTAAATCATGCTGAAGGTCCGGTTTAAGTTGGGAAAGGCCTAAATTCCAACAAAAACCTAGACGTAGTTTTTATGTACCTTTATTTATGGTTTTCATCTCTCTTGCAGAGTGGTCAATGTGTAAACCAAATGCTAAAGATGGCAAAGTTTTTTAAACTCTCTAAGAACGCAGTCACACAAAATCAATAAAGCTGCTTTGTGCGATTTACTTGTTGAACAATTAGACCAAAGCGCAAAGCTTTTAATCAGACAGTGGAACTGAAGGTGTGTTGAACGTTCACATCCATATTGCCTTAGTGGAAAATGTACATTAACCAGCTGTCAGGGGATTCTAAACCTGAGCCTTTAAGACAGTATTAGATATAGGGGGTTCGTGTTCTGTGGATAGTCACCTTAGGGGAATAGATTATATTCAAATGGCTTGTCTGTGCAAGAAAAAAAAAATCTAGACTCACAGTTTCTAACTTACAGAAGACCCTTCTAGCTGTTTTTCCGAGATCTGATTTCTTGAGTGTTCATGCAACTCACACAAGTAGCATTGGGCGAACGAACCCCCTATAGTTCATGTTTGGCACCCGCATTCAGATACCAGGGCTGTGAGTGCGCAACTGACAAAGCAGAATTGGGTACAATTAGTAGGGAACCTTGTGCCTCCTATGGCACCCCAGGTCTGAGGGGAAAGTCCGAGAAAGTGGACTTCCCATTTGAGCATACAGGGGAGGGGCTCTCTATGGGACTTTCAGTAAATACATCCAAATATAAAAATATTAATATACAAATATAATTACAAATAAAAAAAAAAACATTTTTATTATGCCAACTGACATTAGCAATTCCCCTAACGGCTTCTCTATAACAGGTCATGCACACCGTATGTAAGTACCTGATCCACTGATTGAGAAGTGAATGGAAGTTTTTCATTTCTTGTATATGAGAAAAACTAACAAGACTTCCACCAAATTCTTCACAAATTCCTTCAGCCTCTTGCCAGGTTCTTTGCCTCTGTATCCTTTCTCTGTTGAACAACTAAAAGAAAAAACGTTAGTGTACTCATATAATCATTTAGTTTCATATTTTTTACTTCAGTTTAGCTTTTTTAATTAGATTTATTAGGTAGGCAAACAAGTTTACAAGGCATAACAGAGATGTGAATGAGCAACATACAATAAGCAGTGGCATACAATAGAGCTCTTTCGCCCATAAAGTAAATTTATTTCTGTATTTCAGCTCCGTTGGATGCAGCTAGACTAAGCTAACTAAAGACTGAATCAGATACAAATATGCTTAATATGATGCCAAATGAGCACTAATTTGATATAGAGGGTGGAGGGGCAATAATGATGGGGCCCCCTGACCTCCTGGGCCCTGGCATCCCCTCAAGTTATGCTCCTGACAATAAGCATATAAATATCAAGATAGCTTATATGCACTTACAGTACAAGCATGATAGTACAAATGATTAAGAATATACAATTAAATAGGTGCTGAAGCTTAAAAGCATAATAGAATAACCTCAAAATAGAAATTATTATTAGGTTTGTGCATACTCTATGAATCTTTGATAATCATTTTCTTTAAAGTGGACCAAGACACAGGATTTTGACTATCCTGGGCTTTTTGTTCTTGTCCCCAATCCGGGATGCCCCCGTGTGAAACCTCAAGGTCGCATGCATGGCCTCTCGACCAATCATTGTCCAATCGGCCATGCTGGCGGTCGAATCCCTGCTGCCCTCCAACAGGGAGCGTGTCCTCACTGGCTATTCACAAATGACTGGAGCGGTTGCACGCCTTGCTAAAAGGTATAGTAGGGAGCGAATAAATTCTTACTATGGGTATATTGGATATTGGTTCCACCTATCAAGAGGTTGGACACTATTCACAAACTATGGCTTATTTTTCTCTCTGTTCTTATTATGGGGCATCAAAAAGCAGTAGGAAAGAATGTAATGACACAGTGGGGCATCTCGATCTGGGATTTTGTTCCGCTTTTAGCATTACATTGCATTGTCAGACCCTATCTGTTAGTATACCCCCTGAACACCACTGTGTACCTCTTCAACCTGCAGACACATACCCACTGCGGTATGTGTAATGCATTGAGCTAAACAATGCACAGCTGCTTGTTGGAAGTGCCAGTCCACTGAAACACATGGAGAAACCTTTACCCCAAATCATGCTTTATGCAGTAAGGGAAAAAAGTAATTGGGAAAAAAAGTTAAGTGCAGGATTACAGCCTACTGGCCGTTCACCTCCTACACAATACATGCATGTCTAGACTGAAAAGCGCTACCTGTGCAAGTTGTGTATACAGGGCCCCAGCAATGAACAGCTCTTTACAGGCAGCAATTTCATTGTCCTTCTAGCGGACGAGTGAAAGAAATACAGGCACAGGTCCATGGTGGGGAGGTATCCCATTTATGTATCCATAAGGAGAAAAAGACACGCTCAGGCAGGTAGCAGCACTAAATGTAATAAAACACAGGCTGGGAGCATTAAAATTTGCACTGCTGCCTCTCTCTACTGCTGTGCAGTATAACAAGCAGGACAAGTTATACTGTTACATTATGAAATGCTGACCTGCGCCCTGCTGTGTTACATTACATAGCAGCCAGCTCAAAGCTTTCTGCCATCTCTCTCTAACACACTTTTGCAATGGAGAGATCACTCTGTATGCGTGTTTATTGCCTAGACTGCCCCTTTAAGTGCCCATCCCAACACTCATCACACAGGAAAATGCCCCCACAGGTTGTCAGGTGACTGGTTCTGCACAGTCACATAAAAGTTCCTATTTTTACAAATGGAAGGTTAACTTCATCCACAAACTTGCATATAAATAATAGCAACATACCTTGTAACAATACAGATCTTGTCCAGCCGTCCAGCCATCAGGACATTTGTCACTAGTGACTTTTGGAGCCTCTTCTTTCTCTTCAGCTGAACCAATCCATTTCTTACATATAGATTGAGCTTTAAAACTTTTGCAGTCTTTGACTTCCCATTGTCCAACAGACTCTGATGCAGCCATTGCAACACATCCTCCCGGAAAAGCTATGAAACAGAGCTAATGAATTAATGTTGTATCATTTTACCCTTCCAAATCCAAACCACTGAAGCCTTACCCTACGTATGCCAACACCACTGGGAAAGACATATTTCCCACCTGAATAAACTAATCCAGCGATACTCAACTGGTGGACTGGGGTCTGAATGTGGACCTCAGCGCCAGATTTCCGGACCCCTGCCCTGACAGCCCGGCACTCAGTTTCTTCTGTCTTGCCATCCTCAGAGCTCATGGTTACCCAGCATTGCAATATGAAGTACTGCACGGGAGGGAAGTGGCATTGCAAGGTACACACAAACTTTGTTTCTCAGTCCCTTCACCCCAACCAATCCTTCCCCCCGCCCCAGCTCAGACCCATCTATTCCTGTCCCATCATCTCGTCCCCCTAGTCCAGACTCATCCATTCCTATCCCCCCAGCGTTGCCCAATCTAATCCATTCCCATCCATCCCTGCCCCTCCAGCTCTGCCCAGTCCATCCATGTCCCCTCAGCTCTGCCCAATCAAGCCCAGTCTCTCTGCCCCATCAATCCCTGTCCTCCCAGCTTTGCCCAATCAATCCCTGTCCCCTGAGCACTGCCCCATCCAGCCCAATCTCTTTGCCCCATCAATCCCTGTCCTCCCAGCTTTGCCCATTCAATCCCTGCCCCCTGAGCTTTGCCCCATCCAGCCCAGTCTCTCTGTCCAATCAACCCCTGTCCTCCCAGTTGTACCCATCCAATCCCCGGCTTCCAAGCCTTGCCAATTAATTAATCTTTCTTCCAGCTCTGGCCATCTACTCCCCCCTCCCCAGCTCTGCCCATTCATTCCTGTCATTCTAGTTCTGCCCATCCATCCCTTTTCCCAGCTCTCTCTACATCCCTTCCTGCCCTTCCTGTTCTGTCTATCCATCCCTCTTCCTTACATTTTTTCTCCCATCATTGCTCTCCCCCAAGCTCTATCTATCCATCATTGTTACCAGATCTTATTGCCAGTAACATTTTGGGCCACAGTACACCTCTATACCTGAACTGCACAGAATGCACGGGGGGGGGGGGGGGGGGGGGGGTAAAGCAGTGTGCCGGAGCTGTAGGCTCTGTGAAGCAAGAAAAAAAAAAAGGTCCTGTTTTTTTTTCATTGCCAAATAAGATTTTTGGGGTGGGGGGAAGCAGCCTTTTTTAGTTTTGCTTGGGAAATCTATAGCCCTACCCCCCGCGACAGCCCTCCGCCCGGAACTTCACCTCTACCTGGATGCCTTTAAGTGGACCTTTACATGAAGTGTTTGAGTACCCCTGAACTAATCCATACCAAGCACACAGGATGAGATATTCAACTCTTATTGGTTCAACCTCTGTCTAAACACGGTGCGTGGCAGCCAGTGCAAGGGAAAGATTAATTGTAATACTAAACACATAACTTCCCGAGCCCTCTAAAGACATCTAAATGAAATATGTCAGGGGCGCCCCCCAGGGCATGCCACAGAGCCACGAATTATTGACTGTAAAAACACCACAGCATACAGCTCTGCCCCCCAATTTTTGCTGAACCACTAATGAGATAATATATTATCAGAAAAACAAAACAAGTCCAGCAATTGCTGCCCCAGATGACTGCCTCACATGGCCTCATTTAACGTGCACCCCTCACTGTGAGTTATCAAACAAGCACAAACAAGTAAATATATACAGTGGTGCAAAACCATCAATTTTGTTTTACCAATGGTCAACTTTTGCACCCGGCAGCTCCTCTACCACGGGCATCTGAATGCTTACCGAAGGCAGGTTTCCATTTATTCTGGCTTGCAGTGCAGCAGAATACTCAATTCTTTCCAATGGAGGTGGCGTGCAAAGGCGGCACTCCCCACCTTGGTACACCCTCTCCATTGCAATGAATGGAAAAGCCTTGTTAGGAGGTATGAAGCCAACCTGATGGAGCTGGTCTGGAGGGCAGCACTTTGGTTATTCAGTATCAGTAAGTAAGAAGATGGCGGGGCAACATGGGAACAAAATATGACTTTTTTATGTTTGGACAAGGACTTTGATCCAAGAGAGGTTTTTTTTCTCAATGCACCACTTAACTAAATTTTGTATATTTACAATATGTGTGTGTAGGTGTGCCTTAGAGGAATCCCCAAAAAGAGTATATCCAAATACAAGTACACAATATGTGTGGCCCCAGCTACCACCAGGGACGACCCCAGGCACCACCAAAATAACTTAAATCAAAAATATATCATGAATAATCAATATTTATTAATGGTTATATATACACCATCACATATATATTTTTAAAAACAAGAATCCAATAGCAGGGACACAGACAATCATCCCTCTTCCCCCTTATGAAAGATAGATCCCTATCACACAATGTAAAGTACAACAAGTGAATAAAGTGACTAGTGCAATGTTAAAGTGCTAAATGCTGATTTATAAAAGTGCTACAGTGCTACAATATGACATTCAAAAAATATATGTTTGTCCCATATAGAATGAGAGAACAAATAACCAATCAGCTTGCCCCAAGAGAGATTAATTATAAATGGTTAAAGTGCAAAAGATATCACCAGATCGAAGGCTTAGAGGGGTCCCTGCTAGAGACTGGCGTCCTGATCCCCCACGCGTTCCGTGAGACAAGCTCACTTCTTCAAAGGTGCCAGACTAGGACAAGGACTTTGCATAAATACATATGTGCCAATGTGTGAGGGCTATATTCATTTTGAAAATAAGTTATTCAGGGTAGGAGCAAAAATGGAAATACTTAAAATTTCCCAGGCCCAGCAGGTAATACAATGGAAGGGGGGGGGGCAGTGCACAAAGTGGGGGATGCAGCTACGTGAAGTCTCAGCAAGATGGATGTGGCCGGAATTGGTACCGCCGGGGGAACAGCTCTGGATTTCCGGCAGGGAAAGGCTTTTTTTTGTAACCTCAAGAGGAGGGAAGGGAGTTACTTCCAGACTGCACTTCTACTTCAACTGTTTATCGTGCAACACCAAAGGGGTACATTACTTCATAATCTGTATGCAATATGCACCCATATACACACCATTAATCATCTTTCTTTTATAATATATTTACTTAATATTTAGTTGTAAAACCCCCCCCCCCAAAAAAAACAGTAATATCAAAATTGTCTGAAGATTCATTGAATATTTATTACCAGGCTGATGAAGGTTCCAGTTAGAGTATGAGACATTTTTCTCCCCGTGTGAAGTTTGCCAGTAATAGTCCCCAGTCTGATAAGGATCCTGTAAGCTTGTCCAGAAATACTTCCTGTCTCTGTTAATTTGTTCTCTTATTAAACTGTTTAAGAATTCTTGCTCAAATCTGAAACATTACAATGTAAAATATATTTACCAAAAAGCAAAAAATAGTATAAACATTTAAAAGACATAAAAATGTAAATCGGTTGATTACTTGTTTGTAATTGTGAGATTGCATCTTTCAGCAAAAGTGACCTCCGTTGTATTGATGAGGTAACAGGAATCGCCATGTCTTCTCCAGTCCTGTAGCCACAAAAACATAAATTAAGAGTGATGAGTAATAAAAGGACACCTGGGGATATTACACTGCTGCTATGGCTGCTGCTGAGGAAGGGAGCTCACCCAACCTTACACATGCCCAGAAGCAGTGTTACAGGATTCACTTCTCTCCTCTTGGTGTACAGATTTGGTGTATGTTGCCAATAGCAACAACAGCAAATATACACTTTCAAAAATTAAAATCGGACTTTAAAATTAACCAAAACCCATGATCGCCGGTCCTTGAATCTAGATTTCAGGGCCACATGATTTCCTCCCCCCGTGGCATCACGTATCGGGATGCTATGCTGTGAACCCCCCCCCCCCCCCTTTAGCTGGGTAGCACGCGCATGACAGAAATTTGATTTGTGAATGGCTGGTGCGGGCAAACACCCTGTCAGAGGGTTTCAGCTAGAATTGCCCGATAGCCGAAATTGATGAGTGCAGCTCAGCGCGCTGATTGGACGAGAACCCCTGCATGCACTGTAGGACCAGGGAAAGATGAGTTATACTGGGCAACCTGGGGGGGGTTTCACATAGTGGTGCCCCGGGGCAAGGACTAAAACCCAGGATAGTCAAAATCCCAAGCTTTTGTTCACGTTTAAGTGAACCAATAACTGGCTGGGCAAGCCTTGGAGTCTAAAATTAAAATGCCCCAGGGACAAGGACCAATCACCAGAATAGTGAAAAATCTAAAAGACTCCAGGGCCAGCCACTGACCTTCCCTGGGTGAACACCAAAGACCGGCAGCCCCATCCCTAGCATCTCTAGGCTGAGGTGCACTCCTGTGCCCAGCCATTCAGATAGGTGAACTGGGGAATTTCACATAGCGGGGCATTCCAAATCGCCCCTGGGGCAAGGTTTTGTTCCAATTTAAGTGATCAAAATTGCAGATCAAATGCAGAACTTACTAACATGATTTTAAATATAATAGAGTAGTGGGACTGCTGCAGCTTAGCAAATACAAAAAAAAAAAAAAATACAAAAATAAAAAAAAAAAGGAGAAAAGGGGACTAATGCTAAAAAAAACTAAACCACAAGCATAAGATATTTAGATAGGTTGTCACTTCAAGGTCTAAAGCTTCACAACTCCCGTTTCCCTTTTTTTTTTTGGCTGGCTGCAGATAGGCATTTGATAGGCACGGGGGGGGGGGGGTTAGAGGATGGACAAAATGGACCCTTTAGGGAATGCAGGGGCCACAGTTGGCAGCCTAACCACCACACTATTTGAAACATCTGAAGTGTAATATGTAATAGTGTACCTTATTTTCTGGACATCCGAAATCAGATTTGGTGGCGTTTTGTATTTTTCCAGGCCTCTTGCATATAGAGTTAATTTTTTCTGTGCAGTCACTAATATGCCATCGTCCGGTCTTTGTAAAAAAAAAAAAAAAAAAAAAAAGAACAAAGCGTTTGTTACAATTAGGTAGGCTATAAATAAATTCATAATGCTATAACTTTGTTTTACACTTACTGTAAAGCACACAACTCACCATATTCGAGAAGGACACACAACTCGGATTACCATTGGATACTGGACGGGGTTCATTACGGTCCCAGTAAGTAAACCGAGCTTCAGTTCCATCTGACCATTTATACAGATTTGGGAACGATTCACTTTGAAATCCTGTCCAAATTTTTTCGCTTTCTAGCAAAATAAATACATGTAATTAAAAAGCTAGTTCTGCTAGAAGTTTATTAAATAAGAAAAAATATATATTTTAGGTGTGGGCAAAAAGACTAAGTGCAAGGTACTGGTTGTATCAAATCAAGGTTTATTTGTTACATACACAACTACACAAGGTATGGTATGCAGTGAAATGTGCTTTGCGACCGTCTGCGGATAGGTGTAATAAAAGAACTAGCAAATGAAGCAATGTAAGGACACAACATTATAAATCAAACCAAACAATGCATTATAGGTCCTTTTCATACAAGAGGTCAAACAGAACTATATAATCTGATAATACAGGGGTCATCTATACCAAGGTTTCTCAACCTGTGGTACATGTACTCCAGGGGGTACACAGCAGTGTTCAAGGGGCACACCAACAAGGGGGGTGTCTGACTGGTCTGGTATATTATTTTACTAGTAAAGACATATCCCTTCTAGCTTTAAAAGTGCCACAAGGCATGTGGCCTACTTATTTTTATATCATTTATAATGAGTTGTCCCCTCTGGGTACTTGGTTAGAATGTCTTGTTGCTGGGAGTACTTGGTGTAAAAAAGGTTAATCACTGAATATATATATATATATATATATATATATATATATATATATACACACACACACACATTACCATTGCCGGCCTTTGAGGTGTGCAAACAGTGCAGTCACACAGGGTGCCATCCCAGTCTAGGAGATACCATTCCAGCATCCATTCAGAGAGAATGCTTTCAGCTGGCTCAAGAGGTCTCTCCTTTTTACACATTCTCCATGTCTCTTAATCTTTTGCACATTGCCACCATTATTGTGCTCTTTTCTACCACTGTCCCAATCTCTCTTATGTAGTCCCCCATCTTTCTTTTTCCTTATCCACCAATTTATCCTGATCTTTGTGGTATTCAATATTGCCTCCATCTCGCATTCATTTAGGCTTTCCCTCCCTCTTTTTCCCCTAACAGGGTATTTCTCCTTCTCTTGCATACCTTACGTCTATCTCCATTTTGCACATTATCTTTAACTCCCTCTCACGTTGCCTTCCTTTCATCTCTCTCGTCACCTTTTCTATGTCTTCCTCTCATTTTCCCATTCCTCCTTCGTTTTCTCTATTACACGTTTCTTCTATCCTTCTCTGTTTTGCACCTTTCCATTCTCGCTCTTTTTCACATGAATTCATCTCTCTCACCTTTCTTTGGGTCTATCTTTGCATTTCCTCATTTTGTACTCAAAAGCAGAACAAAACCCATGATTTTGACTATCCCGAGTCATGTTCCGTGCCCCCTTGTGTGTGAATCTAAAAGACTCCAGGGCTAGTTGTGGCCTACCCCTCGGGGCATCTCGTTGTGGTATGCCCCACTGTGGTAAAGGGTTTTGGGATGCCCCGCTGGATTAAAGGGTTTTGTCTTGCTCACTCTTTCCTGGGTTTCATCTACCTCTCTCTCTTTTCATCTTTCGCTCCATCTCTTTTTGTCTCCTGCCTACCCGCCATCTCTCCAATTTACCCTTCATAATTTTTCTGCCACGTTCTTTCCATCTGTCTCTATCCTTGCCTGTGAGCTGAGACCCTCCTGATGTTATCTATCTCTGCTAAGGGCCTAGATGAAGCTACCCCTTAGTCTCACTGTTCTTGATTTTAGGGAGCACCTTAAAACAGAAATTATTTGTATAGTGCATACAACCAAGGATAATAGGATTTCTTCCAAGATCCGTTGAAGTAGGAGGAGCAATGCAAATAAATCTCTCTACTTCTTGAGGCTATTCCCAGAAGCTCCTGGGTCGGTAATGCATTGGTAAGGCTAATCTTTTACATCTTTTACATAGCCATCCACTACAGCCACCTATATCCAACCTTGTTCTAAGTCCACAGGTGAAGCGCATGGCTGTGTAAATATTAGCAAATATCTCAGTGGAGCTCAGTGATGAAGCTTATATTTGATAGGGTTCATGAGAAGTATTTAGCTGAGTGGCAAGTGTTGCACACCCTGGTGGCTTTCCAGGAGATTTTGGTAACAGCCTTGAGATGTGAAGAAATGTATTTGCATGACTGTTTTAAAGTGGACCAAAACCCAGAATTTCGACTATCCCGGGTTTTGGTCCTTGCGTCTGGAGCACCCTGTTGTGGGATGATTGGACTCTGGTCCAATCAAGCAAACTCGTCTAGACTTATCTAAGTATTCAGCTCCAGCCTGGACTCTACTTGTGGACACTTGTTTCTGACTTTTTGGCCCTCATCAGCACAAAGCTGGAAATGGTTGCTGACACTGTGGGGGGAGGGTTGGGGTGAGGCTCGAAATGCCAAAACATCGTCATAAGCCTGGTTAGGAAAAGAGCATGTTAGGCGGTATATATATATATATATATATAATATACACACACATGGACCAAAAAGCCCCCATTTAAACGTTCCAAAGCAGAGAGTGCTTTCCTAAAGCGGAAAGTATTTGAATTGGCCACACAAGTCAAGGATAAGGCACCTTCTCTCTGGAAAAAATTCTGTTATCTATGGCTTGTATGTCCCCATTCAAATACTCTCGACCTTACACCTGTAAATAGAGCGCTTTTCGGTCCCCATTATGGGAGTGTCCCTAACCAGACTTATGACTATATGCATAGGCTATTGTATTTTACTCTTCATGACAGGACTGCACTATACTATGTATCTGCAACACATTACGCAATAGCAGGGGCCTAGCCAGCTCCATAGTACAGTCCAAGCCTAAAAAAAAAACAACAAATGCATACTACCTTTTTGTCTCACACTGCGATTCTGGTAACTCGTAAAATACCTTTTTGTGAGTACTCACCTTTAAAATGGGTATTATAAGTGTGTCATACACTCCGCTTCCATAATCATGACATCTGGGTAATCTCCAGTAGAGGGCGAACTTCTGCAGAGATGAATGCAAAAAAGGAGCTCCTCCCGGTCCATAAATACCTGGGACCTCCCACTAATCCCCCAGTGTATGACAGCAGTAAGGAGACCAGGAAGAACCAATATAACAATACTTTAACAATCAAAAATAAAAAATGGTTCACCATATAAAGGATCCAAAATACCAAAAGGGTGGGGTGAAGCGGAGTGTATGACACACTTATAATAACCATTTTAAAGGTGAGTACTCACAAAATGGTATTATTCCAAGTGTGTCATACACTCCGCTTCCATAATCATGACATCTGGGACATCCAATAGCAGTGTCCGTCATGGGTGGGAACCGAAAACAGTAAAGAATGCACCAACTCAAACCACTGCAGCTTGCAGAACCTTGCAGCCAAAAACAGCATCCGCTGAAGCCCGCACATCAACTTTGTAAAACTTGGAAAAAGTATGAACGGAAGACCAAGTAGCAGCCTTACAAACCTGTTTGTAAGCCTGACGCTGAAAAGCCCAGGATGCACCAACAGCACGAGTAGAATGCGCAGTGATCTTAAAAGGGGGAGTCCTCCCCTTAGCAGAATAGGCCCCAACAATGGCCTGACAAATCCATTTACTAATGGTAGACCTGGCGGGCGCCAAACCTTTCCTAGGCCCGCAGGGCACCACGAAAAAAGCGTCCATCGTACGGAAGGAAGAATTAGCCACCAAATAGTACTTAACACAATGAACAACATCCAAATTGTGCAAGACCCTCTCCTTGTCGTTGCTGGGCTTAGGACACAAGGAAGAAAGAACAACATCCTGATTGAGGTGGAAGGCAGAAACCACCTTAGGAAGGAAATCTGGTTTAAAGCGAAAGACCACCTTGTCCTGGCGTCTTTCAAAGTAAGGGGCCTGAATTGACAGAGCTGCCAACTCAGAGACACGCCGAACAGAAGTAATAGCCACCAAGAAGGCAACCTTTTGAGTGAAAACAGAAAGAGCAATATCCTGTAAAGGCTCAAAGGGAGGACCCTGCAGAGCCAAAAGAACCAAAATCAAATCCCAAACAGGGACCAGAGACTTCCTAGGGGAACGCACATGAGTGACCCCCTGGAAAAAAGTCTTAACCAGCGGGTGCAAGGCAAAAGACCTCTGGAAGAAAACAGCAAGAGCAGAGACCTGCCCTTTCAGAGTACTAAGCTGGAAACCAAGATCCAGACAGTGTTGAAGGAACTCCAAAAACGTAGGTATCGAAAACACCCTGCAAGGTAAGCTCCTAGCCTCGCACCAGTCAATATAGGACCACCAAGTCCTATAGTAGATGCCAGAGGAAGACCGCTTCCTAGCTCTAACTAAGGCCTAAACAACAGCCTCCGACAAACCTTCCTCCTTCAGAATGAAGGTTTCAGCAGCCAAGCCGTCAAAGCCAGCGTTTGTAAATTGGGGTAAAGTAGTTGACCCTGAGATATTAAATCCGGAAACAGGGGCAGCCTGTACTGCTCTACCGCCAGCCTTACGACGTCTGCGTACCAGATCCGTCTTGGCCACCTTGGGGCCACCAGAATTGCTGGTGCCCCTTCCAGCACCAGTTTGCGAACTACCTTTTCCACCATGGAGAAAGGGGGGAACAGATACAAAAACCCCGGTTCCTTCCAGGAAAGGGACAAGGCATCCACTGCCAGAGACAGAGGATCCTGAGATAGAGACACAAAAGACGGGAGCTTGTGATTGTGCCGAGAGGCAAAGAGATCCACCTCCGGAGTCCCCCACTTGTGACACAGGGACCGAAAAACCCTGGGATTGAGAGACCACTCCCCTCGGCGAGAGAACCCCCTACTCAGAGAATCCGCTTCCCCGTTCTGCACTCCCGGAATGTAAACTGCCGGAATGCCAGGAACATTGCTCTCCGCCCAAGTCCGTATCAGAGAGAATTCCCTGAGGGCACTCCTGCTGCAAGTCCCTCCTTGGTGATTGATGTAGGCAACCGCTGTTCGATTGTCTGAGCGAACCTGAACCGGTAGGCCCTGTAAGTGAGGTGTCAGCCGCGACAGAACAAGCCGGATGGCTCTGAGCTCTAAGACATTGATGGGGGTGTGAGCCTCCTGAGGACCCCACAACCCTCTGGACTGATGACTCTACCAGAAACCTCCTCAGCCCGACAGGCTGGCATCCGTGGTAACCGTCTCCCAACAAGGGGCCAGAAATGATCTGCCCCTCATTAGGTTGCTTGACTCCTGCCACCACCTGAGTGACTGCCGAACCCTGTCAGGAACAGCTGATCCAAGGACTGCAGACACCTGTCCCAGTGCGTCAATAGGTGTAGTTGGAGAGATCGCATGTGGAACTGAGCAAAGGGGACTGCCTCGAAGGAAGCCACCATCAATCCCGCCAGCTTCATCCCTAGTCAGATGGAGGGGCAAGGAATTGCCAGAAGAAGGCAAATAAGCTCCTGAATCCCCTGCACTTTGGACTGGGGTAGAAACACTCTGGCTTGAATGGTAACCAGATTCATGCCTCTCCAGGGTCGACACAACCCTGTTGGTGTCTGTTGGTGTCCAGCTCCGCCTGTGGAAGGGAGGAAGCTGAAATCAGCAGGTCGTCCAGATACGGCACGATGCGAATGCCCTGAGCTCTGAGCAGGGCCATTATGCCCGCCAGAACCTTGGTGAAGACCCTCGGCGCTGAGGTCAACCCGAAGGGAAGGGCTACAAAATGAAAATGTTGATTGACCACCGCAAACCTGAGGAACCTCTGATGCGCTGGAAAAATTGGAACATGCAGGTACGCATCTTTGATGTCTATGGATGTCATAAAGTCCCCTCGACGAAGGGAATTGATGGCCGAGCGCAGAGTCTCCATGCGGAACTTCTTGGGTCTGATGTACCTGTTGAGGATCTTCAGATCCAGAATGGGTCTTATGGAACCATCCTTTTTTGGTAACCGTGAACAGATTGGAATAGTAGCCCCTGCCTCTTTCTGAGGGGGGCACCGTGCATATGACTCCCATGTCCAGAAGATTTTTTACAGCTGACAGGAGACCCTGTGCAGCCTGAGAGTTCGATGGCACCCGCGACCTTAAAAATCTTGGAGGAGGCCAGTACTCGAACTCCAGTTTGTACCCGGATGAGATCACTTCCAGAATCCATCTGTCTGTGACCTCCTGGGCCCAGACCTGGAAGAAGAGCCGCAGCCGTCCCCCCACCCGTACTGGTGAGGGTGCCCCCTCATTGCTGAGCTGGTTTAACAGTGGGCTTAGGTTTGGAACCCCATGCCGCAGCAGGACGGCCCGACCTCTGCCTCTGTTCCAGGAAGAACCTCTGCCCCAGAGTAGGCAAAACCTCTGACAGCTCTGGAACCTCGAAAGGACGGGTTGAAAAACTCGCCCCCGAAAGGACCGACGCTGCTTCTTACGCTGAGGTAACTTACCTCCCTGTGCAACCGCATCCAACTTATCTCCAAACAGCCGCGTACCCAAGAAGGAAAGGGCTGTGAGCGATTTCTTGGCCGCAAAGTCCGCCGCCCTCTGGCGAAGCCAGACAGATCGACACATGGCCACCAATAAGGCTGAAGTTCTACTACACATGACAATAGTGTCTTCTATAGCAGCCAAGACAAATTCCATGAACAATTCACACCTTTCAAGGGTAGTGAATTCAGCGCTGGCCGGATCAAGGTGGGCGTCTTTTAACAAATCCCTAACCAGGGACCTAGAAGCCACCATCGCTAGCGCAGATGCACACCACGCCGCAAGGCTGAGCCAACACTGGCAAAAGCATGGCATGCCATCTGATCAAGGCGCTTGTCCTCGCCAACCTTAAGGGTAGTAGCGTCTGGGGTGTGGATCACAGAGGTATTGGACAATCCCAAAACCGGCGCATAGACCGCGGGAGGAGAAGACCAGCGCTTCCACCGGAAAAGGGTACTTTTTATCCCATCCCTGTGGAACACCCGGAAGCCGACTCGGTTTCTCCGATTCCCTAAGGATCAATGCTTCAAAATGAACTTGAGTAGGAAACTCCAAACGTGGCTTGGAGGACCCCAAAAATTCCCCCTTTTTAAGAGGGGGTGCCTCAGGAGGGGCAATAGCCTAAACCTCCAAGAGATGTGCCAAAACCTTGGAAGTGTCAACGGCATCCCCCAGCGCCTGCCCAACATCAGCATCACAAAACTGTACATCATCAGCCTCTGACTCCTCAAACAATTCCCCCTCCTCTAAGGGGGGATAATCCGACCCATCAAGGGAATCATCATCAAAATCCAAAGCCGCCAGGGCCGGCGACAAATGTCTCTTTTTAGCATGGACCTTCTTGCCCACCGTGTTAGCAACAAATCTCTCGATGCTGACCAATCTAGCGCAAACATCAGAGTGCGACTACCCGCTAGCGACAGAGTAACTTGGGGCACGGATAAGGCGGGGGGGGGGGGGGAAGGCGATGAAGCGGGAGGTGCCGACCCAGAAGGCTGGGTACCCGATTGCCGCGTTATAGCCCTTTGTGCACATGGTATACAAATAAGCACATTGTCACCCGTAAGGGATACCCCACAACCCACACACGGCCGGGATTGTCCCAGAGGGAGCACGAGCCCGGTATCCTGCGGAGCCTCCATATGGTGATTTTTGTGGTCAGCCGCAATGACCGTAGGGAATTAAGCTGGTAAGCAAGGATTTGAAAATGAGTAATTTTAAGGCTAGGGACCCTAGGACCAGGAGAAACCCCTTAAAATACACACACAGATGACAATCTGAAAAAACATAATTGAAAAAGGGCCCATCAGGAAAACTCACACATATATATATATATATATATGAACTACCATGAGAAAGCAGTAATAATGCGAAAAAGTATAATGCGAAAAAGTATAAATGCAAAAATACAAGTATTAAGGGCAGTTCCCCACGGGGGGGGGGACCACCAGTATAAGCTAAGGAAGGGGGCCCACAGGCACTCACAGACCGGCGGGAAACCGCAGCAGCAGGGACAGTCAAAATGGCCACCGGAGCACAGCCTCAGAGTGAAGAGGAGAAGAAACGCGGATCCCAGCCATGGGCTGGGCGACAGCTGGGCGCCAAGACGAGGGGGAGGGGTCCTAGAATGCAGCCTGAGGGAGAGAAGCTCCCCAGGCTGAGAAAAAAAACGTAAAAAGAACAGTCAGCAACAAACACCCTGACACAAAGTAAAACACTCATACCCCACACACAGTATACGCAATGAAATTACAAACTGTGGGAAAAAGCCATACCCCCCCCCCCCCCCCTGGAGGGTTAAGGAAGGGGACCCGGAAGGGGGAGGAATCCGAATCCAGATTCTGGTCAGAGGATAATGTAAGGGACAGGGCATCCCAAACCGGGATCACCAACCCAGACATCCGCCTACCCCTTGTAATGAGGTCTCACGGAGGAGCAATGCTCTCTCAACACCTAATAGGTGTTGCCTACCCTCACCAGGACCTGCAGCCAAGGCTGGGAGGCTCTACAGGACTAAAAGATAAAGGTCCAGGCAGAAATAGGGGCAATAATGGCCGGGCGTGAGCCCAGCATACCTGCAAGGAATAGAAGTCTTCATCTTCTGTCTTGCTCGCCTTCCTGCAGAGAAGAAACTGGGGGATTAGTGGGAGGTCCCAGGTATTTATGGACCGGGAGGAGTTCCTTTTTTGCATTCATATCTGCAGAAGTTCGCCCTCTACTGGAGATTACCCAGATGTCATGATTATGGAAGCGGAGTGTATGACACACTTGGAATAACTTACTGGTTTCTAAGAATGAGGATCAAAGCCCCCCCTGCTGACTGGTGGCCTTTACGCCGTAAGTCCGCTTTGTCAGTTACAGTGACTGTAGATGCCCATGCCATTTACTACAATGGAGTCACAATGACTAGCTATTCACTACAATGGAGGTGGCAGGTTGGGCGGCAGCATGTCCCCACCATTGCATTGAGCACAGCTAGTCACTGTGACTGATGCCAAATTAGGGACTGTGAATTTGGTTATTACCACATCACGTACCACTATGAAACTTGGTGACTACTAGCTCAATATCTGCCAGGGAGTGGAGGCTGATCAAAGATGCATTTTCCTTTTGGCAGGACAAGTTGGCATCGTTCCAGCTGTTTGGCTGCTGCAGGCTGTAACAGAAGCCATTGTAGGCTGTCCAATTTCCTTCACACGTGGTTTCTGAGTAGTGCCAATAATCTGTGAAGAGAATGTAGTATAAGTATAGTACGGAAAGCATTGCAGTGCTAGTATTTGCTAGGCAAGTTTAGGCAAGTAGTATTTGCTTGTCGACAACAGCAAGACTGATTCCAGCTGCCATTGTGGTGGGCCACTGGCTTTTTCTTTCTGTAACTGGACTCACATGCCACAAAGTACAGAACAGAACCAAAGTAAACAGTAGACAAATTGCATCATGCAAAAAATAAATATTTCACTAATATAGTTTACTCAAAATTCCTGTCCATGCACCCACTAACTCCCCCCCCCACCCCCCCCCCCCCCCGGGGAACACTATAAAATTAGTCATTTCGATTTGTGACAAAACCTGTACCTTGTGGGCCCGGCTGAAGTCACGTCACTGAAATCACGCAGCACGTTTGTGCTAATACAGGTACAAATTACCCCGACCAGCTGCGGGGCCCATTCACCACCATAGAGTCACCAGCTCTAGTTTAAAACAGGCCCAGTCCATTAAAGGGTCTACCTAAGGTCAGAAGCCAGCTCGGTAGTGTGTAACCAAGATGAGCAAGAGTTCGGGATCAAGACACAGAAATAAGTTTACATAGGCGGGAGCAGGCGGCACGCACACATTTTCATTACTTTCATTGGATCTGGCCAGGTCTGAAGGATTGGGGAGTTGGTGAGAGCCACTCTCTTTGTTTTAAGGGCGTTGAAGTATTTTGTGTATATGTGAGTGCATTTGTCTACCTTAATAAATAGTCCTTTATATACAGAATTACACTAGATGTATGTTTTGTGTTTTTAACTTTCTATGTGCCTTTGATGGTCACTGATGTGGAGAAACCATTGAGGTTTGCCTAAGAGCTTTGGCTTCATTGAGAACCACACGCTGGGATTAATTAAAGTGGTATCAGGGGAACTAATTTGATGTGGAGAAATGTATCCATACCACTGTGGTCTGCTTAAAAATCATTGGATCCATGTTGAAACTACATACTTGGATTAATTGAAGCACCATCAGCTGAATTAATCCAGTAAGAAGATTCACACTGTGGTGGAGGATTGTGATCAGCACTTTGTCCTGGTGTGTTGGTGATTTAGTAAAAACATTGCGTACGGAGTGTGCATGCACTTTGGGACAGCTAAGAACTGTTGGAAAATAAGGGAGCTCTGTGTTGCTGTTTGTCTATTTAATTGAACTCTTAGGACAGAGGAGTTTTCTTACACGTTGAGCACCTGTCATTTTAAGAATATTTTAAGAACCTGTGAGCGCGGTATTTGAATTGTATTTTTAAGTTTACATATTTATTTGCTTTAAGAGCACACTAGACAAACTATATACATACCATTAATAGATGCAATACAGGTCAAGGAGCAAATACAAGTGAGCAAGTTACAATCAGAAGGGCAGTAAGAATAAATGTCATTTACCTTACTGCAGGCAGTGATGCAGGGCAACCACAGAACCACAGGGAGAAGGTAAGGAATCCTGCAAGTTCCTGGTTCTTTCAGCATGCAGTTTCGCCATGACCTCTTTCATGGACATTTAAACTCCTGGCTGGTCACTTGGGGAGGGGAGGTTATGAATTGTAGATTCCAAAGAGAAATCAGCTTATGAATAACACGCATTGCAGCTTTGTAATTCCCTGTTCCATACTGGGGCCAATATGTCTGGTGGATTTCTTTGAAGCTTGGATTCTGGCCAAACCTTTCAAACACTGTACTGTTATTACTCATGGGTTAAAGTAAAGTAATTTCCTTTTATTGTATGCTTGCTTAATATTGCACTTATCGCTTGAGCTTAGTATTGATTGTCCAATTATTCTATAATGTCACTTCTATACCTTCCGTGTACATCTTACAATAGCTCTGAACCTTTGCATTGTTAAATAGGAAAAGGATTATCTCTTCCTTGTGGAACCCTATGGAAAGGGGAAACCAGAGATAGCTGCACAGTGTGATGTGCACCCTATTGGTGCAGACTTGACTGCCGCACATATACAGTAGTTTCCTGTGCCTTCTTCAGATGGAGCACTGCCAGAACAAGGTAACCAACTCTTTCCTATAAGGGTAGTTAGCAGGTGGGAAGGAGACAGACGCCCCAAGAACTGCAGCGGGTTATTAACCTAAAGGTCCACTTTAAAACACCTAGCTATAAGGTAGTATCAGAAATACAAGGTTAATGTTTTATTTTTTTATTTATTAAAAAGCATCAGTATACACACCAGATGAGTCCAAGGTGGTGCCATTTAGTCTCTTACTGCAGACATAGGGCAATGAAGCTTCACAAGGAAAAACCTCCCACTGACCGGTATTAACATTCAATCTTCCACAACTGGAGTCATCTAGAACTGATAGGACTGTATCTGTGAGAGAAAGAATAAAATCTATAAAGTTAGAGCCTACTAGCAATTAGAAAAAAAGTCAAATTGCCCTTAGCAGCCCAGTAAACTGAATTCACAAATGTCTGATGGAACAACAACTTCTATTTAGTGAGTACAGAATGTCTTTCCAGTAAAAGTTATCCTTTATTGCTTAGAGTATAAAAGCATCCAGTATAATAAAGTAAGAATCCTCCCAGATAAAACATGATGCGATTCAGACACATCTGCGTCCTTAATCATATACAAAAATACATAGCCAAGATCCCCTCTATAAACATACACATAACTGGATGATGTAATACATAGTAACATAGTATGTAAGGCTGAATAAAGACTTTAGTCCATCCAGTTCAGCCTGTTTATTGCCTTCCAGTGGTCTAGTAGCCATAGCTGGAAATGTTATTACATGCCAGGAAGGCATCAAGGGGACTTTTGAATGTTTTTACTGTATCCATCATTACTACCTCCTCTGGCAGCGAGTTCCATAGTCTCACTGCTCTTACAGAGAAGAATCCCCTCCTATGTCGGTGGAGAAAGCACCTTTCCTCTAACCTTAGTGGATGCCCCCGGGTTATGGTTACACTCCGGGGTATAAATAGATTGTGGGACAGATCTTTGTATTGACCCTGAATATATTTATACATAGTTATTAGATCACCCCTCAGGCGTTTTTTTTCTAAACTAAATAAACCTAACTTTGACAATGTTTCCGGGTACTCTATCCCCCGCACTCCTTTTATTAACTTTGTTGCCCTTCTTTGAACGTGCTCCAGTTCTGATATGTCCTTAAGCACAGGTGCCCAGAACTGTACACAGTATTCCATATGGGGTCTGACCAGTGACTTGTACAGGGGTAAAATGATGCTCTGGTCATGGCACCTATGCCCCTCCTGATGCACCCCATGGTCCTATTTGCTTTGGCAGCAGCTGTCTGGCATTGATTACTACAGTTGAGCTTATTGTTAACTAAAACCCCTAGGTCCTTTTCCATTGTTGTTTTACCAAGTGTTTCTTTATTTCGTGTGTATCATGACACAGATTTCTCCTTCCCATGTGCATAACCTTACATTTATCTGTGATAAACTTCATTTGCCATTTAACTGCCCATGCGTCCAATGTATCTAAATCTGTTTGTAGCTGCCTGCTGTCCTCTTTTGTTTTATTGTTTTAATTACTTTACACAGCACCCATTTATAATAAGGCACTTCATATAAATGGCCGCTGATATAGATCTATCCAGATAAGCATTGGCCGTGCCACTCACATGTACAGGCAGACAGAAACCACCGCCCCTCCCCCCCAAGAGAAAGTCCTCAGGACAACAGATGCTGAAGATGCCGTGGCGTGTGGCAGGAGAGACGGACAGAGACAGGAGATGGAAAGACAACTATATGCAGACAACTATTTCATGGATAGCTCTTAATAGTGCGGCACAAATAGAATGCGGCCTACTTCTCCCTCTCCCAAAGGAGGAAGGGGAGGCAGCCCCCCCATACCAATGGAATCAAGGAAACCGGATAACTAAGTGCCACTTACAAACAGACAAATATTATGGAAATACCACAGAATAAGGGAAATAATTAACTATAATAAAGGTTTAAACGCGACTCCTTATAAATAGCCACATACATTCACAGACTATTTACAACAATGAATTATTATAAATACATGTAAATAAATATAACTGGAAAACTAGCACATATACTTATACAGCAAATCATTACGGATTAACGCTATGTAAAGAGGGAAATGCCCCACATGAAATGTAACCTATTGGGGATTCCTGTGTTCATCATGAAAATCCACTTTTATTCTACTTTAAAGTGGACCAACACCCAGGATTTTGACTATCCTGGGTTTTGGTCCACTTCGGCGGGGCACCCCGATCGGGGGTGCCCCGCTGTGTGAAACCCCCCAGAAACCCCAAAAAACTCACCTCTCAGCGCTCCCACGTGAGCGCCGCAGCCAATCCCCGCCAACGTCCAGGCGGGGATCAGGAACGTCCAAGACGCTTCCGCCGCCGCCGCCGCCTCCCGCGCGTCACTCTCGGCGCGCGCGCGCGGGAGGCGGCGGCGGCGGAAGCGGCGGCGGATCAGGTAAGGTGTTTTTGGGGTTTCTGGGGGGTTTCACCCCGCGGGACATCCCGATCTCGGATGTCCCGGGGGGTGGGAGGTGATCGGCCCGGGAATCTTATAGATTTCCGGGCCGATCACCCCTGGGTGTTGGTCCTCTTTAAGGAGAACCTTCAGCAGACACCACCCACCCATCTTATTTAAATATAGGAACCATTTACACATTTCAGCATGGCTAGGTCACCAGAGTGCAGCTTTGCTAGAATTTCACCCTAGGAGCTAGTAGCAAGCAATGGCTGTACAATCCCTACTGTCTGATCAGGAAGAACCACTTCAGCCAACAAAGAGGCTTCCATGGCCAGGCAAAGAGTAGGAGAATCATTTTTCAAGCAGTGTTTCACTTTAAATATTATAAGCTGATCCTCAAATTAAATGACTGTTATAAACCCACAGCTAATTTGCAGAACCTAGGCTATAACTATGGCCAACCTAAGATTATGCCAATTTTTACTACTATTACTGATGGCAGCACGGGAAAATTCAAAATAATTCAAAAAGGGGCCTAAGACAGGTGGGGGGCAAAATAATACAATTCTGATATTTTCACATTAAGAATTGATTTCTCTCCTCTTTCATTCCAGGAGGTCACAAATCAGAAACCCATGGGTTAGCAATTGACTGTAGGGCAAGGACTGCAAGTTAAAAAGTTGTGGCTTCTCCGGCATATAACCGACTAACCCTCCACTACAGTTTTAAGAAAGCAGCCATCAGAGACGATAAAAAACGTAATATAGTGTTATTTCTATTTGTCTTGTAAATGCATACATTTACAAAATATTCTGCTTAATATATTACTAAGGCACCAGTGGCCACCAGTCCAATGACTCAAAAGGGTGGGTGTGATGCCCTGGAGCGGAAGAGGAAAGAAATCAATTCTATAGCTTAGAAGGACAGAACTGTATTTTCTCCACTCCAGGGCATCACAAATCAGAAACTCATGGGACGTCCCAAAGCAGTAGCACTTTTTCTTCTTGGGTGGGATCCCATAACCAGAAAAAATTAGGTCACCTTAGCCAAAATCATAACAAAAACAGATTGGAGAGTTACTCCTCCAATGCTTTATGCCCAATGGCAGCATCTGTCGATGTCCTTAGAACTAACTTGTAGAACTTGTTAAAGGTGTGCACAGAGGACCAGGTAGCAGCCTTGCAAACCTGCTCAACCAAAGTCTGATGCTGAAAAGTCTTATCAGAGGTGATTTAATTAAAAGCTTCTAGAAATAAATATACAAGTTAAAAACTGGAAAACAAAAATGGCTGCTTCAAAATTTCCTCTTATCCATCTCTGCCTTTTGAATCTGGTCGCTAATACTGCATCAATACATTTGCGGTAGAGGGAAATCTCACCTAAAGCCAGGCGGCCAGGGAAACAGCAGTTCCATTCAAGAAAAAAAATCCAGTCAGCCACGGGTATCCCTGCTTACCATCAACATTCCTCTCTGTTGTGGGTGGTGGGCTTGGGTAAGTTGCTCCCCCACCTAATAGTAACAAATATCAGGGGGCAGCCCACACTGTGCAAGCTGGAGGCTGGTTGGAAGGTGGCTACTATAAGAACCCCGGGTTCGTCCCAGCGTCATTTATCACCCTGCCTGCAGTTCCATCAGCCACCAGCAGGTGTCAGCAGAGCCCTGGCTGCTCTCTCCCCACTGCTGCACCTGGTCTGAGGCCTATTTAAAGCAGCCCTTCAGCATCATTTAATGAAAAGCACAAACCCTGAAATAACTATTTCCCAGCATCTAAAATTTATATATTTTAAGTTTTTCGTGGCTTACTTATTATTCTTTCCTCCACTGGGCTGCAACTGTGTTCAGGACTCTAGGATACGGGCGCCGCCATCTTGCCTCAGTAGCAACACATACTGAGGAGAGGAGAGTGGTGTAAAGTACAGGGGGGCAGGCTATACCTGTGCTTTGCACAGACAGAGCAGAGCTGGGGCGGCACACTTCCTGTCTGCAGGCAGCAGGAAACTCCACGGGCCGCCATCTTGGATTTAAAAAGGTTAAAAATACGCAATAGGTGCAGGTAGGATGATTTTTAATGTGGACAATCTGTATTTAGGGGGTGGGGGAAACATAGAAGATACACTCTTATTCAGGGTGAACGTCCGCTTTAAGTGGTTCCGCCCCTCACCTGGTGCAGCAGGATTTTGTGTGCTTTGTTTGCTCAGCTGTTTGTGGCTTCTTAGTCTGTACCTAAACCTGTACCTCAATGGAGTCTAGTGGTTCCCTGAGGCTGCTTGGCCATTTGCAATCTTTGCAGCAGGTCTCCTATCGGCTTCTGGAGTCTGCTGGAACCTGTCCTGGGCCCTTGGGTGAGTACACCAGCACCTTAGGGTTTCCTTTGTTTCCTTATTAGTTATCTTGTTAGTTAGCCTTGTTTCTTTGCTTTATCACAGTGTATCTGAATCCAAGATATTTTGGTTTCCTTTTACCTTTGTTAATAAAACCATCTTTAGAGCATTTCCTTTGTGTGTCTTTGCTCTGACCAAACAATCTGCTCCCCTGGTGGAGAGTTCATTTAGGAGAACTCTCTGGCCTGACAGTAACTTCCCCCTTCTTCCCTGAATGACGCCAAATTTGAATTCAAGCCGGGAGATGGTCTGACTCTGGCTCAATATCATCCCGGACTTGAAGAGCCCTGGGATATGCTGTAGTAGAAGTAGAAAATAACAAGCACATACATACACATACAATAAAATAAAAGACATATAAGATCGGCAAAAATGGGAGGGGGTAGTTGGGATCGCTGATAGAAGACCCAGATCCATCCATCAAGGCCACCCTACCCTGTGATTGGGTAAGGTGGCCTTGATGCCACCATTCTTTGAAAGGCTGGCCATACAAAACTGGCTGTAGACTGTCTGCGTCCTAAGGACCCTAGCGGAACCTTCACTATTTAAACCCCAATCCGGCTTTATCATTTAACCCCCTTCGAAAGGGCATCAGGGGGGTTTAACTGGAACTGGGCACTGGTAAAGGTCTAGAAAACCAACAGAGCCCATGATTCCTGCAACTGTACAGAAAAAATAGTAACTGGAAAAATTCAATAAAACTCTTGCCAAATTGTCACAGTCCAAGTCCAACTGCAAGAATGAACTGGAGTAGGAGGATAAGCCGAAGTACATGTAGACCAGGAGGAGCCAGAACTTTTTATCTGGCAGTCCCCACCCTCAGGGCTGTATTTGGTGTTCATCACGCCCTAGGCAATGGTGCTTGCTCCCCCTTTTTTTAAGTTAGGTCACGGTCCATATAAAAAAAAGTGTATAGGAGGAAAGGGTGCAATGAGCTACATGTAGATAATGTACAAAGGGGGAAATGCAGAGAAGCAGACAAGCATGTTCCATCTTTTACTGCATTCTGACATACAGGAGTCACATGACCACACCAGTGGAGGGGAGATGCTCTGGTCTGTGTTCAACCCATTGCCCTTCCTTTCACACAAATACACTCTGCATCCTTCTGTGGCTTGGGGGGGGGGGTGTTTGTTAGGAGGCATTAATGTTCTGGCTATATGATTTTTTTTATTTCCCAGTAGTAAGGTCACAATGTTCCCCCGCTTCCAGGTTGGCACCCTAGGAAGGTGCCTAGGGTTGCCTAATGGTAAATACAGCGCTGCCCATCCTACAAGTGTTAACCCATTAGTTTTTGATTTGTGATGCCCTGGAGTTGAATATGGGGAATAAATAGTGGGAGCCACAGGTGTGTACGTATATAATAGGTCTTCACGAGTCGTATAGTGCTTATTGCAGGTACTATATTATCTGAGGTTAGGATGTTTGCACAAAAACAATGTGATCTGAGGTTAAATAAGCCAGGTAAATGAGCAGCTCCATTCACTTTACGCTGTTAAAAGATTTGCTCTAGTATGCAATGGAGCCGATCATACACTTGGCCACTTTATACAGGAGGCAAATCTTTTCATTTTGAAATTAACTATATAAAGAACTGTAAAAAGACAAAGAAAGAGGGTCAATAATGGTGAGCTGTGGTAAGGCAAGTATACCTAGATTTTAGACTTGTATGTCAAAACCATGCTAGGGTTGACCCCTGTAATGTCTACATACCATTATCCCAGTTGACAAAATTCAGTGGGCGGTTATCAGACCACTGCCATCCACCAGCACTTTCTAAGCGATTAAGACCAATCCATATAAAATCAGGAAGTTCAGCATTGTCTAACAGAAAAAAAAAAACATTTTAACATTTAATCTATATTGGTGCTTTGCAATTTTAAGCAGTTTTAAAAGCACAGAACGGTAATATATGTAGCCTCAGAACAAAGGGGGGGGGGGGGTGATTGACATGGCAACACTGTACAGTAGCTATGAATGATCATAAAATGTTCTAATTTTTGACCAGTAAGCACCATTTATGTTGCATGTTGGATGCATATTGGCCAAGTAAGCACAAGAGTTTATGACAATCAGTTTTAAAGGGAAATAAAAAAAATGTAAAAAGGACCAATAAATGCCTCTGCACACAGGGAGTTCCTGTGTATATAGAAACCCATTGATCTTCGTTGGAGGGCACCATGCAGAAGAGACCATGCCCACCCACTGGGCCGGCTTCTCAGAGCGGAGCGGTGTTGCGGCTGAGAGGGGAGCAGATAAAAAGGGAAGTCTCATGCCCTTGTGAATTTGGGTTGTTTGGCTTGGCTTTAATAATTCTTTAAAGAGATTGTCTAGTTTAAGTGTAAAATCACTGTTTGCTTACCTGCCTTGCAGAGAACTGCTCCTGGTGTGCTGCTGAATAAATCTGCTGTAAAACTGGATTGTATTTATGCATGACCACTTTTTTTCCAACTAGAGAGGTGGACCTATTTGCACACCTCTTGTATCAGACTAAATGAGACATACTATGCCCTGTGCCCGCAGGTGGATTTACCTTATTTGTCTCTCTGTCACAAAGTACAAAAGCCAGCGGGAGAAATATACATGATAAAACATCATGTTCATAGTGTACAAAAGAGACGAAAACAACAGTAGCCAGCTCCTCTCCTCTCCAATGGTGAGTGCGGGCATGAAGCTGTATGGCGAGTGCTGGCATGAAGCTGTATGGCGAGTGCGGGCATGGATTT